>OX377618.1:220780302-221222309 GCA_947397865.1 Polietes domitor | reverse complement strand
GAATATAGCAAATATAGTTACGACACAATTCTATATCTGGAAAAGAAAATGATCAGACCTGTTGTTGTCATTATTTTTTGAAATATAATCAAAAACAAAATGTGTTATGAGAAGTATAAACACTACGAATGTTTATTGGTGTTTTTATAAATCATAAATTGATTTTGAAATTTTGTCGAAAAAGGGTCACTTTACATGGAATCACCCATATATATCGAAATAATACTTCAAGTTTATTCAAAAAGTATACATAAGGCAGCAATCTTCAAAAAAGATTAAATACCCTAAATTTTAGGGGGATAGTGGTTACATTTTCAGTTACAGCCGTTTGGTTGGCAGTATTTCCATCCCATTTAAATTCCAAAAGTACAAATTTTGGAAATCGATTATCTCTCACAATGCGTAAAGGTTAAAAGTACGAGTTTGGAAAAATCTTTTTATTTTGCGAATCTATGGAGTCACATGAATGTATATACCGATTTCCATGTTTCTAGCTGCGGCCATTTGATTGATACCATTTTTTTCCCATTTCACCCCCTTAAAGGACGAATTACGAAAATCTCTTTATTTTACGTGTCTACGCAAGTAGAGGGATGTGCACAACAAATTTCATCATTCTAGCTGTAGCCGTTTAGTTGGTACCATTTTTATCCCTCTGTTACCATTGTATCCCTTAAAAGTACAAATTTTGAAAAATACTTTTATATTATTTATCTACTCAATTAGAGGAATTTACACACCGAATTTCGTATTGCCGTTTGGAACGTACCATTTGTATCCCTTTTTATCCCATTTTACCGCCTACGTAAAAGAATCACTTTATGCTGCACGTTTTTGCTACAAGGGGAATGTACCTACCCAATATCAAATAAATATAAGCAGTCATATTGAAAAAACAATGAAAAACTCTTAATATTAGGGCATCTCTTATAAGATGCATTTATGGAAAATTTGGACCTCCTATCACCTTTCGTTTAGATGCTAGTGTGCTTTCAACAAACGAAAGGACGGACGCCTTAGAATTTTATGACGATCAAGAATATATACTTTATAGGGTCGACATTTCAAGTGTTACAAACGGAATGACAAAGTTAGTATAGCCTCACCATGTGGTGGATGGTATAAAAACGTACATTGAAATTGAGAACATACGATTTGATAATGAGAAAAAAAAACAGCAAGAATTATAAATATCATGAATTTGCTTTTTCTCGATTTCAAATTTAATTTTTATATCCACCTCCAGGATGGGGAGGTTAAAATGGGCCAAAAAGGGATAAAAATGGTACCTATCAAACGACAAAAGCTAGAAACACTGAATTCGGTGTGTACATCCCTCTAATTGAGTAGATACATAATATAAAAGTATTTTTTTAAATTCGTACCTTTAAGTGGTAAAATGGGAACAGAGGGATAAAAATGGTACAAACCAAAGGGCTGCATCTAAAATAATGAAATTCGGTGTATACATTCCTCTGACTGCGTAGACAAGTAAAATAAAGAGATTTTTCAAAATTCGTACTTTTTGGGGTTAAAATGGAGAAAGAGGGATAAAAATTGTACCAACCAAATGACCGCAGCTAGAGTAATGAAATTCGGAGTATACATTCCTCTGATTGCGTAGACACGAAAAATAAAATGAATTTTCCAGTGGTCAAATGGGAACAGAGGGATAAAAATGGTACAAACCAAAGGGCTGCACCTAAATTAATGAAATTCGGTGTATACATTCCTCTGACTACGTAGACAAGTAAAATAAAGAGATTTTTCAAAATTCGTACTTTTGGGGTTAAAATGGAGAAAAAGGGATAAAAATTGTACCAACCAAATGACCGCAGCTAGAGTAATGATATTCGGAGTATACTTTCCTCTGATTGCGTAGACACGAAAAATAAAATGAATTTTCCAAATTTTTACTTTGGGAATTGAAATAGTATGGAAGTACAACAAACCACACGGCTGTAGCTTAAAATGCGCCCACTATTCTGCAATATTTAGGGTCTTTAAGCATTTTTGAAGATTGCTGCCTTATATTTACTTTTTGGATTGACTTGAAGTATTATTTCGATATATATAGTATAAGTATATTGATAGTCTTGAGTTATATGTGTGATTTAAAATAATAAAAATTTTATATTTATTTATAAAATTATTTTTTATTTGATTTGAACTGGGATATTGTCCTGGCTCAAGATCATTTTGTATCTATATTTAATAGAATGCAAATTTATTTACAAATGGCATGGTGACATTTATTACTTGGCTGCAGACTACCACTATCATGATTTCCACCCTGTCAAAAGTTTTGTCAAGTTATTTTTTATTTTATTTTTTATATTTGTATTTGTTTCAGTTTGGCTATATTAAAAAACTAACATTTTCCTAAAATGTTACTGGATTTCTACGAAAATCGACAGCCACAGTGGAATGCAATCCATGGTGGAAGGTATATAAAGTTCGGCTTGGCCGAACTTAACGCCTTTTCTACTTGTTCAATTTGTATTTTATCAATTTCAACTGGAAATAGTGTAGATATTTGTTTCCTTGTTTTAAAGGGACATAAACAATACATTTTCATTTTTTCTATAGGTATTATGTTCATGGGAACATTTATGTTGGGATTGTGACTCCCTAAAGAGTCACTCTTTCTATCGGGAAAAGACACATATTTTAAATCGGAAAAATTAATATTTTCCAAAAAATAGGGGTTTAATAGGGTTAATTGACACAGATTGTAATATCAATACCTAGGGCCCTCACTTACTCATTCGATGTGTCAAACATTTCGCCCGCATTACTAAACACAACACAAATATTTATATTTAATATCTCCGGATTTAAATATATTTCACCTGCAAGAATGTTATTTTCCGGTTAATCGTGCTTATCCCTTAAAGTCTTCTGGCAGTAGCACTTGAATAACAATATCCTTCCATACGTTCAACCACAAACATCCTACTACACTACGAAATATTTGTATGCTTTAATACGTATAACTCAACTATTCATGATATATTTTCCCTAGAATATCCTTCTTCTTTATGTATTTTCATGGATGGCATAATGAATTGCTTTTAATAAACTCATGGGAAAAGTCTGTAGCCAGTGCTGGTCCTTCCAAGACAGCAAGCAGCACCAGTAGCAGCGACAGGACACAATGTGGGCCATGAATGGTGAGGGAGGGGGGGCTAGGGATTCATCCTTGAGTCGGCGTCGGCGATGTTTGTGTGGTGTAATGAACCAAGTCCGAAAAGGAAGAACCATAACAAGACGACTAAGGTGTTCATGTTGGCGTACTGACTGTTGTTGTTGTTTTCGTTTTATCCTTAATATATTAAATTGTAATTAAATTGTAGTAGAACGATTCGCAAATAACTTAAAGCAGTGTTACTTTGGGATGATAGAAATTAAAAAACAAAAATTGACAAAAAATTGTGTGAAAGTCCACATTACTGAGAATTTAGAAATTGTTTCATTAAAAATGATTCCATTCGTTAACACATTGGTCACTGGAGTGTTCTCCAAAATATCTTGAAATTTGATTTGAATATGTAATATAAAAATCCTGATAAACAGTCTT
This sequence comes from Polietes domitor, assembly GCA_947397865.1. Classification (NCBI taxonomy): domain Eukaryota; kingdom Metazoa; phylum Arthropoda; class Insecta; order Diptera; family Muscidae; genus Polietes; species Polietes domitor. The sequence goes on along the minus strand of OX377618.1, from coordinate 221,218,729 downwards.
TTAAATAACGCCTCAAAAATGAGTTCCAAAAAAATCGGAATTCGCAAAAAAATTATCAAATCGTTAAAATTGTACCAAAAATATAATAAATAAAAAAAGAGTAATTACCTGATATTAAATTGATCTTGAGCCTGTAAAGATTAGAAATGAATATATTAATCAGTTAACAGTTTAATTCATTATTTTTTTAATTGAATTAAATAAGGAAGAACTGCCTTTGGTACAGTTCAGAACATTTTGTGCAGAGGTTGCAGAACCCCAAAAATATTAAAATTAAATATATTTTGGGTTAAGTGCTTTAGTTTAATAGGTTATTAAGCTCCAAACTTCAAGATCATTAAAAGTCGAACAGAAAATCGAGAGTTAGTAAATAACCTTTCATTGGATTTACCAACATTTGAGAGAATTTAAGTTAATATGTAGATTAATTGAAAAATCAAAATTTAGTTTTTCGAAAAATGTTTATGGTCCAAAGGGAAAAATGTTTCCCTCACAAGGACTAAATATACCCATACTAATCCCTAATATTTTAGAGTATTTAAGCATATTTTTTCAATATGTCTGCTTGGTATGCGCATTCCAACGAAAACATAAACGTGCACCATTAAGTGATTCTTAATTGTAGGGGGTGAAATGGGACAAAAAAAGGGATAAAAATGGTACATATTAAACGACAACAGCTAGAAATACGAAATTCGGTGTGTACATTCCTCTAATAGAGTATATACATAATATAAAAGTATTTTTTCCACATTCGTACTTTTAAGGGGTAAAATGGGAATAGAGGGATAAAAATGGTACCAACCAAACGGCTGCCCCTAGAATAATCAAATTCGGTGTATACATTCCACTGATTGCATAGACTCGTAAAATACACGGATTTTTCAAAATTCGTACTTTTTGGAAGTAAAATGAAAAAAGGGGATACAAATAGTACCAATCAAATGACCGCTGCTAGATTCATGAAATTTGGAGTATACATTCCTCTGACTGTGTAGACACAGAAAATAAACGGATTTTTCGAAATTCGTACTTTTTGGGGTCAAAATGGAAAAAGGGGATAAAAATAGTACCAACCAAATGACCGCAGCTGGAGTCATGAAATTCGGAGTATACATTCCTTTGACTACGTAGACATGGAAAATAAAAGGTTTTTTCCAAATTCGTACTTTCAAGGAATACAATGGGTACAGAGGGATAAAATGGTACCAACCAAACGGCTACACCTAGAATAATGAAATTCGGTGTATATATTCCTCTGATTGCGTAGACACGTAAAATAAACGGATTTTTCGAAATTCGTACTTTTTGGGGTTAACATGAAAAAGGGGGTACAAATAGTACCAATCAATTGACCGCAGCTAGAGTCATGAAATTCTGAGTATACATTCCTCTGACTGCGTAGACACGGAAAATAAACGGATTTTTCGAAATTCGTACTTTCAAGGGATACAATGGTACAGAGGGATAACAATAGTAATAGCTAAACGACTACAGCTAGAATGATGAAATTCTAATTGGATAGAAACGTCAAATAAAGAAGTCGTACTCTTAAGGGGGGGTAAAAATGGTACCAACCAAATGGCCGCAGCTGGAATCATGGAATTTGGTGTATACATTCCTCTGACTGCATAGACACGCAAAATAAAAAGTTTTTTCCAAATTCGTACTTTTTCTTTTACGACAAAAATTGGTTGAATCATGAAGTTGGGTTATTTTGCACTCTTTAAGTCTGATAATGGGTTTTTAAAATTTGTACTTTTGGAATTAAAATAGAATGGAAATACAACCAACTGTAGCACCCACTATCTACCAATATTTGTGGTATTTAAGCTTTTTGAAAATATAAATAGAAGAATATTTATTTTTTTAATTGACGTATTGGTAGCCTTGCCATATAAGCGTGGTTTGAAATAATTAAAATATTATATTTATTTATAAAATTATTTTTTTAATATTTGCATTTGTTTTGATTTGGCTATATAAAAAAATATATTTTCCTCTGCACTTCTACGAAAATCGACATCCTCTGTGGAATGTAATCAATGGTGGAGGGTATATAAAGTTCGGCCCGGCCGAACTAAACGCCGTTTTTACTCGTTATTAAATAAATTGTGAAAATAGTCACTCTTTATGGGTGTTTATTAGGGTATACAACCGATTAAATTTTGTTCGATTAATCAAAGAATTGTTGTGAAGTATTTATATATTTAATAGAATGCAAATTTATTTACAAATGGCATGTGTACTTTGTTACTTGGTGTGACTTTTTAAACGGACATTCGGCAAGTGAGTTGAGCTTCTCGTTCGTTTGTGAGAATCATTTCCTTATAGAGGCCGGGTTTGATGTTGAAAAGTTGCTGCGAAGCCACTTGAAAAGACTTTTGACATGGTCGAAATCATGATCGTGGTAGTCTGCAGCCAGGTAATAAATATCACCATGCCATTTGTAAATAAATTTGCATTCTATTAAATATAGATGCAAAATGGTCTTGAGCCAGGACAATATCCCAGTTCAAATCATATTTTTTACCATTTTTCAACTTTGGCAATGTTTTGGCACATTATTTTGTTTGGTAACCATAACAGTTGTAAATTTATTTAAATAACATATTTAGTAAGGAAAAGAACGAAGCTTTGTTTGTAAAAATCTGTTAGTAATTGACTGAGTTGTTGAGTTTTTATTAATATTAAATGTTTGCAAAATATACAAGTTTTTGTCATTCCAGTTCACATCTATCGTTATTTTACGAATTTAAGTCCAATAAAAATACTTAAAATGCATCAAAATAGATAAAAATGATATAATTTGACTAAATTTAACGAATATGGTAAATAATAAGATAATTAATCAAAATTTCCGGCAGATATTCCGAGTAAAGAAAATATAACATGATCTGGAAAAGTGACAAATGTAGATTATTCAGCGGTAATAGGATGAATCGGACGGTTTGAGGGGGACTATAACAACACTTGGGCATGTGCCAAAACATAGGCCTTAACAGTTCTTATTCACGGTAGGTAGTCTGATCTGATGTAAGATGTAATTTCTAAAGCTGTAATAGAGTAGAATGGGGGTTATACCAAAGTATGGACACATATATCTGACTTTCATAGTATATATTCTTATAAAGGGTGATTTTTTAAGAGCTTGATAACTTTTTTTAAAAAAAAACGCATAAAATTTGCAAAATCTCATCGGTTCTTTATTTGAAACGTTAGATTGGTCCATGACATTTACTTTTTGAAGATAATTTCATTTAAATGTTGACCGCGGCTGCGTCTTAGGTGGTCCATTCGGAAAGTCCAATTTTGGGCAACTTTTTCGAGCATTTCGGTCGGAATAGCCCGAATTTCTTCGGAAATGTTGTCTTCCAAAGCTGGAATAGTTGCTGGCTTATTTCTGTAGACTTTAGACTTGACGTAGCCCCACAAAAAATAGTCTAAAGGCGTCAAATCGCATGATCTTGGTGGCCAACTTACCGGTCCATTTCTTGAGATGAATTGTTCTCCGAAGTTTTCCCTCAAAATGGCCATAGAATCGCGAGCTGTGTGGCATGTAGCGCCATCTTGTTGAAACCACATGTCAACCAAGTTCAGTTCTTCCATTTTTGGCAACAAAAAGTTTGTTAGCATCGAACGATAGCGATCGCCATTCACCGTAACGTTGCGTCCAACAGCATCTTTGAAAAAATACGGTCCAATGATTCCACCAGCGTACAAACCAGACCAAACAGTGCATTTTTCGGGATGCATGGGCAGTTCTTGAACGGCTTCTGGTTGCTCTTCACTCCAAATGCGGCAATTTTGTTTATTTACGTAGCCATTCAACCAGAAATGAGCCTCATCGCTGAACAAAATTTGTCGATAAAAAAGCGGATTTTCTGCCAACTTTTCTAGGGCCCATTCACTGAAAATTCGACGTTGTGGCAGATCGTTTGGCTTCAGTTCTTGCACGAGCTGTATTTTATACGGTTTTACACCAAGATCTTTGCGTAAAATCTTCCATGTGGTCGAATAACACAAACCCAATTGCTGCGAACGGCGACGAATCGACATTTCACGGTCTTCAGCAACACTCTCAGAAACAGACGCAATATTCTCTTCTGTACGCACTGTACGCATTCGTGTGGTTGGTTTAATGTCCAATAAAGTAAACTGAGTGCGAAACTTGGTCACAATCGCATTAATTGTTTGCTCACTTGGTCGATTATGTAGACCATAAATCGGACGTAAAGCGCGAAACACATTTCGAACCGAACACTGATTTTGGTAATAAAATTCAATGATTTGCAAGCGTTGCTCGTTAGTATGTCTATTCATGATGAAATGTCAAAGCATACTGAGCATCTTTCTCTTTGACACCATGTCTGAAATCCCACGTGATCTGTCAAATACTAATGCATGAAAATCCTAACCTCAAAACAATCACTCTTTATAATCTGCAAATTTTGAAAAATTTCCGATGTAAAATGTGGGTCATAAAGGAGTAACAATAAAAATGGGGCCAATTTGTATGGAGGTTATACCAAAATATGGAAAATGTTTTTATAAGTACTTTAAACCTAAAAAATGCTTACGCTTTAGCCACGCCCCTTCGTGTACCTCCCACACAATTGCAATCCTAGGTACAATTAAATGCTTTAAAACTCCTTTACCGATGCCTGAAATAAATTATGACTTCATATTTGATCATGTTTTACAATTATTAACAAATGTGGAAGCTGGGTCAAATTGGCACAAACTTCTAGTACCTCCCACAAACATACTCCGTCGCATAATAAGCATAATTTAAGTCATTCCGTACACATGTTCTCTGAGAGTGAGGGTATATATAAGTCGGTTTAGCCGACTGGCGTTTACTTACTTGTTTTTAAATATCCCTTAGTAATTGACTGAGTTATTGAAGTTTTTATTAATACCAAATTAGTGCAAAAATGCAAGTTTTGGCTATTCCAGTTCACATCTCTCAAGGCTTTCCGGAATTAATCTCCATTTTTGGCGATTTCAGCCCTTTGTGCGTCGATATGATACCCTCCATAACAATGTTTTTATTTCGAAACTATTTCAAAGCAAAGGCAGATGTGTTCGAAATTTCAAAATGTGAAGGAGATATTAAATCAACCATAATTACACACTCAGAAGAACACTTTCTCATTTACATATTGAGTCAAGTTGAGTCATACATATGTGCCAGTTAGAATGATAGTGGTCTAAGTCAAAAATTGAGTTATGTCAATTTTTCTCTTCAGTTTGATCAGATCTCTAATTTAAGAACTTTTATTTTTGACATTTATAAAAATATTTACCCTGTACAATGACAAACAGTGTTAGTTTGAAAGTGGTCTAAGTCACACTATATCCACTAATATTGATGTGTGGTGATGTAAACAAACATTTTTTATTTTTAATGTCCATTTTAGGTGATTCAGATAATTTGAATAACATATAAAATGAAATTATTTGAAAAGTAAAAAATAATTTCAATATAAATTTTCTAGACGAACAACCTGTAAATATTTGTATATATTTTTTCAATTTTTTCTTTGAAATAAAATATTTTGTGTTTTCTTTTTGGTAAGGATATATTACTTTTGCGAAAAAAAATATCAATTGAATTTCAAAAATTCCATTTGAAATTCAAAACACATCATTTGAAATCCAAAACTCGTCATTTGTAATTCAAAAGACACCATTTGAAATTCATTAGGTGGGGTAGCATTTATTTTTTGGATATTCTGCAGTTTTGAAAACAGATTTAATAAAATGATAAGCAACTAATAATTATAATGATGTAAAATGTCGGTAATTTCATATATAGTTTATAACCTTCACCAGCTCAGAGAGCATCTGCATATAATTTATTAAGGACTTGCATTTTACTTAGGGTCGGATTATTTGTGTTGGAGGTAGAACAAATCATAACTATTTTACAGGTATAAAGTGATTGTAAAACCATTTCCAATATTAAATTGTTACTGATCAGTTTTATTTTAACCAAAGCTTATGCCAATTTGTGTGAGAGGTCTTGCAATACCGCTCATATTGCAGGTGTATATAACGTCTATGAAAACATTACCAATGACCAAATTTCAGTATTCCGATCGTCCGTATAGAAGTTATAAAATCTTTAAATTTAATAGGTTAGAGTGATTTGCGTGGGAGGTGCGTAAATCTGTTTTCTAAACAGCAGAATTTTAAAATTTAAAGAAATAAATAAATGCTACCCAACCTAATGTATATTTTGCTTAAATAATTTTGTTTGCCATTTTTTTTAATTACAAATTGAATAAATTTTGAATTTCAAATGAAAACTTTTGAAGTTCAAATGGTGTCTTTTGAATTACTTATGGCGAGTTTTGAATTGCAAATGAAGAGTTTTGAATTCCAAATGATGTCTTTTAAATTTCAAATGATGTCTTTTGAATTACAAATGACGACTTTTGAATTTCAAATGCTGTCTTTTGAATTTCAATTGACATTTTTTGAATTTCAAATGGAATTTTTGAATTTCAAGTGATATTTTTTGAATTGCATATGGATTTTCTGAATTTCAACTGGTGTCTTTTGAATTTCAAGTGATGTCTTTTGAATTACAATTGAAAAAGGTGTAGACCTATTTTAAGATGGTGTAATTTGTTTTGATTGTAAATTTCAATTACTTTTAAAATATCGACGTTATATTTTCTCAAGGATTTCATTTAATCCTTTTATTCTGATTTTTCCGAAATCAAGGTCGTGTGCTTAGACGTCTCTTTAGCCATTATATGGTTAAATAATAGATTATATTTTTAAATAAAATTTTAAATAAATTCTTTATCAGCATAACGGTAATTTATTCATACGTACTTAGCATTGAGAGATTTTACTGAGCTTAAATTGACATTTTGACGGTCTATTGTTTAAAAACTATTTTGCAATCTACCATGTATTAGGCTAGAGTGAATTAAATTACGTCTCAACTGTATGAGTATTAAATACTTACAATTTTACATTCTGCCAGCCCTAATTTCCAGTGATTACCAAAAAAGTGACACCCTTTTGATGTTCGGTATAAATAACACAAACAGCCCAGTCATTGTGTCTGTAATATTTTAAGCAAGTATTTAACCATCTTTACTTATGTATGGATATGTGTATATCCGTGTATATAACACACATTTATACGCAAGACCATACATAAATGTTATGTGTCTGCGTGCGTGTGTGTGAGTGAGTGAAGTAGAATTCTCGGAAGCCAAGTTTTTAATTAGTATAATTATGGTAAACGACTTTGAGGTCAACAGAAACGTGAATCAAAAGAAATTTTTGGAAGGAATAAAATGCTCGAGGAATTCTTTCATATATTAAACGAAATCAGACAAGTCTGGCAAAAAGATTCTCCATCTCCTTCAAGTCTCATTGCGTTGGTATTTAATATTAAAGTAATTACAATTGCTAAAGGGGACAGTTTTCCAGCAAAGGATTAGAACAAATGTTTTACTCACATTAATTTTCAAAGATTAAGAAAAAAATAAACTACAGGGTTTTCCAACAAAAAATTTATTTTGAATCACCCGATATTTCGGTAGCTGTTACTTTTGCAGCTTTTATTGATTGACATTTGACAAGTATGCTTCAACAACGCATTGAAATTATTAAAATTCATTAATGATCCGGAATTCTATCGAAAAATCATCTTGACTGATGAGGCCCATTTCCACCTCGGTGGCTACGTCAACAAGCAAAATTGTCGCATCTGGGCCTCGGAAAACCCAAGAGTTATTATTGATAAGCCTCCCCATCCTCATCATGTGACTGTTTGGTGCGGTTTATGGTCCGGCGGAGTCATTGGACCTTACTTTTTCGAAAATGAGGTTGAATCAACAGTTACGGTGAATGGATTGCGCTATCGAGAGATGATTAATGATTTTTTATGGTCGGAGTTGGATGGTATTGATGTGGACAACGGTGCTACATGCCACACAAGCAACGAAACCATTGCTCTTTTACGGAAAAAGTTTCCGGACCGTGTTATCTCTCGAAGAGGTGATCACAATTGGCCACCGAGATCTTGTGTTAAATCACTTCTTGCGACTTCTTCCTTTGGGGCGACGTGAAAGATAAAAGCTACGACAACAGCCCAGCATCGATTCAAGACCTCAGAGAGAATTCGTTAGGCTATCGAGGACATAGGGCAACCACTTTGCGATTTGGTTATGGAAAATTTCATGAAAAGGATATGGTTCTGTAGGCGTGGTCGTGGTGCCCATTTGGCTGATGTTGTTTTTCATTATAACATCCGATCATTTATCCGATCATTTTTCTTTGAATACCAAAATAACACCTTTTGTTGGAAAACCCGGTGTAATAGATTTGGTTTACCTGGCCGCTCTCACGAGAGCATCAAGTAGTGAAATAGAGAATTTTGAAATAAGAATAATAGAATATGTATTCCATTCCATAATTTTTTATTTCAAAACTACAATATATACCCAGCAAAGATAGTGTACCCCAAGAAGTAAAAAATAAGCTCATCTTGTGAATCGAAAGTCGTGAAAATTTTTTTTCATGGTCAGAGGAATGTTCACGCCGAATTTCACGATTCTAGCTGCAATACTTTGGTTGGTACCATTTTTATCCCCCTTTTGTCTCATTTCGAAAAATCCATTTATATTTCGCCTCTAAGTGGTCAGATGAATTTACACACCGAATTGCACGAATATAGCTCCAATACTCTAGTCGGTACCTTTTTTATCCCTTTTTGTCCCGTTCATCCCTTAAAAGTAAAACAATTTCGAACTATCAATTTATGTAGCGCGTCGACATGATCAGAGGAATGAACACGCTGAATTTCACCATTCTATCTGCAATACTTTGGTTGGTACCATTTGTATCTCCTTTTTGCCCCATTTCGAAAAATGCATTTATATTGCGCCTCTACGTGATCAGAGGAATTCACACAACGAAGTTCACGATTATAGCTGTAATACTTTTGTAGGTACCATTTGTTCCGTTCATTCCTTAAAACTTAGAAACGATTCTACCTGCAATACTGTAGTTTGTACCATTTTTAACCCTTTTTGTCCCGCTTCGAAAAACCCATTTATATTGCAGCCCCTACGTGGTCAGAGGAATTTACATACCGAATTTCATGATTTTACCTGTAATACTTTAGTGGGTACCATTTTTATCCCTTTTGTCCCGCTCATCCCTTTAAAGTAAAAATTCGAAACGTCCACTTATGTTGCGCGAGTATATGGTCAGAGGAATGTACACGCCGTATTGCACGACTCTAGCTGCAATAATTTGGTTGGTACTATTTGTATCCCTTTTTATCCATTTTTTCCCTTAAACGTAAAAATTTCGAAAATCAACTTATGTTGCGAGAGGAATGCACATTCCAAATTTCACGAATATAGCTGCAATCCTTAAATTGGTACCATTTTTATCCCTTTTTGTATTTCCCCCCTTAAAAGTACAAATTTCTCAAAATCCCTTTTAGACGCGTGTCTACATGGTAATGGGAAGGTACACATCGAATTTCATATTTCTAACTACTGCAGTTTCGTCAATACGAAGGTTAGATGTTTATCCCTTTTTGTCCCAATTTAATCCCTAAAAGTACGAATTCCGAAAATCACGGAACTACCCTCAAATTTCATAAATCTGATTTCAACCGTTTGGTCTGGGCGATTAAAATCCAAGATTACACTACGTCTATGGAGTAGGTATTCCACACGTGTCCATCATTTTCCTTTCATTTATTTTCGAGTGAATTTCCATCCTTCCAACAGCCATTTAATGTCAATTCTCTTTTGTGTATCGGTCATTCAGTCATAGTCGACGATGATGTTGGCACATAAATAATTCTAATTAATTAATTGATTGACATGAACATCAATAACCCCAATAAGTACCCATTCAGGAGGCTTTCAATACAAAGTGTGTGTTTTTAATTCGTACACATGTTTCACATATACATACATACATACGAACATGCACACACATAACAACATAGTTGTGTTAAACCAGTTAAGTTTCTTAAATAGAAAAATAAAACTGTGATCTTCATTAGTCACCACCCACAATATCCACAAATCACGCAGACTAAAGTCATCCCCCCGTTCTCTGGGCTTTGAAACGCTTCTGTTTTGATGAGAATGTGAGGGAGCATAAAGGGATAAGTATGTGGGCATTACGAATGAAATGGGGTTAAATGAACTTGATTAAGTAGTAGTAGTAGTTTTTTTATTTTGTAAAACTGAAGTGAAATAATATTTGCATACTCACTCTGGTGGATGTGAAAACTCAACATATACTCGGACAGTAGGGAGGATGATCGTGAAAATAAAATCAGAGTGAAATATGATGAAAGTAGATTTTGAAAAACCCGCGCAACTTTCTATCACTTGGAGAATAGCAAAATATTTGTTGCCATATGATAGCTGACAAAATAGGAAATATTTGTAACAAATAGAGAAAGTTGAAATAAATGCAATCAAATGACCGCAGCTAGAGTCATGAAATTCGGAATATACATTCCTGACATTCGGAATATACATTCCTGGCTGCGTAGACACGAAAAATAAATGGTTTTTCCATATTCGTACTTTCAAGGGATACAATGGGAACAGAGGGATAAAAATGGTACCATCTAAACAGCTACAGCTAAAATGATGAATGAGATTTTAGAAAGTCGCACACTTAGGGGGTATAGGTGTATACATTCCTCTGACTGCACAGACACGCAAAATAGATAGGATGGGAATACAACCAAATATCACCCACTATTTACCAATATTTTGTATTTTTTTTTGAAGATTTCTGACTTATAAAGGGTGATTTTTTAGCTATTATCTTTTTGGCAACACTCACTCAGCTGACACACGTTTCGTGTTTTGTTTTACTATCAAACATCTTCAGTTTGGTCTATAATTTAACCATGAATCGTATTACAAATGAACAACGCTTGCAAATTATTGAATTTTATTATCTGACGAGACGATCGACGAGAATATCGCAGCTGTATCGGCCAGTGTTAATGATGACCATCAATTATCGATTCGTCGCCTTTCGCAGCAATTGGGCCTCTGTTACTCAAAAACGTGGAAATGCCAAAATTGGACTAAGCGGATGGACCATTTGAGGCGCATGAAATAACCTTCAAACATTAAATTATATGGACCGTACCATCGATTCAAATAAAGATTTCATGAATTTTTCTGAATTTTATGTTTTTTTTTGAAAAACTTTCCTATAGCTTTTAAAAAATCACCCTTTATTTACTTTTTGAATTGACTTGAAGTATTATTTCGATATATATAGTATAAACGTATTGGTAGCCTTGCCTTATAAGTGTGGCTTGGAATAATAAAAATATTGTATTTATTTATAAATTTATTTTTTCAATATTTTTAATTGTTTTGGTTTGACTATATTAAAAAAATTTTGCATTTTCCTGTAATGTCACTGCACTTCTACGAAAATCGACTTCCTCTGTGTAATGCAATCCATGGTGGAGGGTATATAAAGTTCGGCCCGGTCGAACTTAACGTAGTCTTTGCATGTTTTCTATTTTCTATTTTTTATATTTTTTTCGTGCCAGCAAAAATAAATTTTTCGAAAAATATAATCTTTTCCAAATTTTAGGAGGCTGTTGCTAAATTTTTGTTTTCAAAAATTCAAAAGAATGGGAACAGAGGGATAAAAATGGTACCAACTAAACGGCTGCAGCTATGATGATGAAATTCGGTGTGTACATATCTCTAATTACGTAGTCACATAAAATAATGAGATTTTAGAATGTCGTACTTTTAAGGAGATAAAATGAGAAAAAGGGGATAAAAATGGTACCAACCAAATGAGTTCAGCTAGAATCATGGAATTCGGTGTACACATTCGTCTGACTGCATAGACAAGCAAAATAAAAATATTTTTCCAAATTTGTATTTGTTATTTTTTGTTTTAAATCATAAAGTTAGTTTATCTGGCACTTTGTTTGTATGAGAAATAATGGATTTTCAAAATTTGTACTTTTGGATTTAAAATAGGATGAAAATATAACCTGTAGTGTTTAAGCTCTTTTGAGCATTGAGTTCGGCCCGGCCGAACTGGTGTTTTCACATCTCCTACAGACCCGGTTTGCACAAATTTTTGCACGATTTTCCGATTGTACGCACTTTTGGACGATTAAATTGACCGAAAAAATCACGAAGTTCACGATATGCATTTTGATTTGAACGCCCATTTTCATAATAAGCCTGAATAACTTTAACGCGTTGCTCGATTGTGTATCTTTCCATGGTTCAAATTGAGTTAGTCTGAAATTGAGAAATGTCAAATGAAATGCAGAAAAAACTTGACGTTTAGGTGTGGTTCACATTCAACATCGGCCCTGACAATTTATCTCGCGCGCTTTGTTATTTGAGAGAAGAACTTTAATATGAATTTGAGCAATTACACCAACCAACAGTCCATATTACAATTGAACCGGACGATATATGGACTGAAACTATAAGCAAAATAGAGTTAGTTGGCATTTTCAGCTTTTTATTTCCTCATACTTTTGCCCCTTCAAAGGACTACAAAGTTTCAAAGGATAACATTTCTCAAAGAATTATTTTGAATACTTATTCTCAACCTACTATGCCGATATAAGTGTCAAATTAAAGAGGAGAACATCTGTAAATAATACTTTTAATTGCATGCCCTTATATATATTAGTTTAGCATTAACAATCATTTCAAATTTGGACCCTAAAAAATGTGAGTAAACTAAATAAATTAGTGCGGGCTTGAAATACTTGTTAATGCTAAACTAATAGGGATAGAAGCATGAAATTTGAATTATTTTGAACAGATATTCTCTTCTTTAATTTGATATGTATATCGTTATCACAGGGTGTGAATAAGTATTTAAAACAATGAAAAATTAGAAGAATTGTAGGAGACATATGCTCATACCGACGACTAAAGAGAGATCCGACATCTAGTTTGCAAAATAAAAACAACAGATTAGTAGAAAACTATTCAACCTATATCTAATAAATCAGACGGAAAAGAACAAATTAACAAATCGTACAGCCACTGCTCCGAGAATATACGGTCTTCCAAAGAATTCAAAACTAGGATCAACAATACAATTATCAGGGAAGACGAAATATTAATATCTTTTGACGTGGTACACTATTCCCAAGCATACCAGTGAATCTAGCAATACAGACGATTGGAAAAAAATTGACTTTAATAGATATATTCACACGGATATCAAAAGACATATTTATGGAGATTTTGACGTTTTGTATTAAGGAAACCAGATACTTCAAGTATGAAGAGAAGATGTATGAGCAACGCAAAGGAATGCCAATGGGGTCACCCGCCTCACCAATCATCGCCGATATTGTAATGGAAGACCTACTTGAAACTACAATTGAACAAATGACTTCGAAACCCAACATTTTGACTAAATACGTTGATGATATATTCGCAATTATAAAGAAGACCGAAGTGACGACTTAATGGATATAATAGACAAATACAATTTACAATGGAAGCTGAAAAGGAACTGAACAAACTACCATATTTGGATTCAGTAGTTTGCAGACAAGGGAATTTACTCAAATTGGACTGGTATCAAAAACCTACATCTACTGACAGACTTATTAACTTTTATTCGAAGCACCCAACACTCAGAAAAAAGTATGCCACGGATTAAGTAAATATGTACTACAACTAAGGCAATAATTTCTCACATCAAGTACAAACTTTTCCTTGAAAATAGGACATGCTTTGAACTTGATTCCAGTTCAAATTTTCCTCAAAGCAAGTAAAATTTACTCAAACTGAGGAAAAATTTTCTTCAAATCAAGTAAATCTTTACTTAATCTGAGGAAAATTTTTAAGAAATTTTACTCAAATCAAGTAAATTTATACTCAAAGTGAGGAAAATACTCCAATTTTTTCCTCAATTCAAGCAAATTGTTACTCAAACTAAGTAAATTTGTAGTCATGCCAAGTAAATTGATACTCAATCTGAGGAAATTTTTCCTTAAACCAAGTAAATTTGTACTCAGCCTGACTAAAATTTTCCTTAAACCAAGTAAATTTGTATTCAGCCCGACTACGACTATACTGATAATTGAAATAAATTATTTCGCTTCAGAGTATGCAACACAAAATGACAACATGGTATAGTTCTCAAACGTTTCATCTTACTCATACCATAAAGAGTTGAGATATTTCACCATGACTGCTGCGGAAGCTAGGTAGGCGCCTTCGCAGTGATTGTTTAGAGTAATATTTGAAGTACTTATGAAGAAAGTTTCGGCTAACGAACGAGAATTGCTTTATATACTACTATTCATGTATTTTTCTAAACAAACTGAATTATTCTTTTATAAGTTCATTTATACTTGAATGTATGAGGAACATGGCATACATTTAATTACATTTATTTCAAGTGATAAACACAATTTTAAGTAAAAACTTCCTAAATGGAATTGTTTCCATACAAAAAAAATCTGCATTATTTTCTTTCTTAAACGCTAGTAAATTTTCCTCCGCACAAGTATGAATATACTTAATTGTAAGAAGTTTTTACCAGATCCAATAAAATGTTTTTAAGTAAATGTACTACCCTATTTTGAGTATATGTACTATTTTCTCTGGCTTTGAAATGAGGAAAGTGTACTCATATCTATTTAATTTTCCTTCTCGTAAGGAAATTTTACCTAAAGTGGAGTAAAATTGTTAAACTAAATTGGAGTATGGATTTTACTCAGATTTAAGAATGCTATTTTTCTGAGTGAAGAAGGACTATAATAAAGACGGCGACTAACTTCATCAGAAGAGTTTTAGACATCAGCAACAAAGACTTTCATAAAAAAAATCCATAACACATGTCCCAGAATTTACAGAGAGATTCAAAAACTCTGACCTATATGGCAGAGACAAATACCAATAGCACAGAAAACACATAATACCATAAACAAGCTATTTAGCAAGACAAAATAAAAAATAAAAAAGAAGAAAGAAGAAAAATTGGACGTGGTATATAAAATTAGATGTAACGGTGACAAGTCCAACTTATGCAATAAAGTATATGTTGGCACTACAAAGACAAAATTAAAGACTAGACTATCTTCCCATCATCTTTTGGCAAACCTTTGGAGCAAAAAACTGCAGCCCACTGTGAAGTGACTGGCCACAAACCTAACTCTGACGACGGACGTCGACATACTAGCAGCAGACAGTCACTACAACAGGAGATACACTTTAGAAATGCTACATATATTAGAAGTTCCGACAGAGAAGAGATTAAATTATAAGACAGACACAGACGGTTGCTCAAACAAATATAGGCAACTTGTAAACAAAAATAGAAAGAGAAAAGACATATTAGTTACCACCAATTCCACTAGTCAACAGTCAAAATGTACTCGGGATGCGATAATTTTTTCTGTGTAGATAACCTTGACATGAGCTCGAAAAACGCAATAAAAAATTTTTTTTTCGTTTGGTTTTTTTTTTATTATTTTTTTTTTAATTTTTAAAATTTTTTTTTTGGTTAATTTGTTTCGTCCGGCATAACTCGGGAACCACTAGCCCGATTTAATTGAATTAAATTTTAAAAAATTTAAAATTACAATTCCCTTAATCTGTTCATATATTGTTTTCCTATACAAGCAACAGTTTCCAAGTTAAAAATGAATATATAAAGGAAAAAACTTATTTTTTGCCTAAAGATTTAATTTTTTTTTTTTTTTAAATCCATAAAAAATCCAAAATGAAAAAAAATGTCAAATCTTATTACTTTTACGTAAAGTCACATAACCTATGAGCAAAATGAGACAAAGATCATGAAAATCGATGCACGCGTTTCGCTTTTATTCGCAATTGAGTAAAGGTATGAATTTCAAAAATTTAAAAAATTTTTTTTTGGTTAATTTGTTTCGTCCGGCATAACTCGGGAACCACTAGCCCGATTTAATTGAATTAAATTTTAAAAAATTTAAAATTACAATTCCCTTAATCTGTTCATATATTGTTTTCCTATACAAGCAACAGTTTCCAAGTTAAAAATGAATATATAAAGCAAAAAACTTATTTTTTGCCTAAAGATTTAATTTTTTTTTTTAATCCATAAAAAATCCAAAATGAAAAAAAATGTCAAATCTTATTACTTTTACGTAAAGTCACATAACCTATGAGCAAAATGAGACAATGAAAATCGATGCACGCGTTTCGCTTTTATTCGCAATTGAGTAAAGGTATGAATTTCAAAAATTTGCTCGACATATGCACAACTTTGTCTATGGTAAGGTTTTTTCTTTTTTTTGATTCTCAGAATTAACAAAACGGAATAAACAAAGGGTTATTTAATTTTTATGATTGCGTAAGCAAAGTAATAAACGCTAATAAATGTGCGTGAACAATTAAAAGGAAAAATGGAAAGGGGACTTTTTTAATTATTTGGGTTTTCCGTTGGCTACCTGTATTATTTTTTTACAGAAATGCACATTTAAGGGTGGTCATTATTCGGAAAATTTAAGACTCACACATGGTGAAACAGGTATGTAGCCACCGTAAAAAAATATACACCCATTTATAAGTACCTGTCAGTAAAATACTAAACAATACACAGTATAAATAGGTCTTCATTGATCGATTTTACTCATTCAACAAGTGTCGACGAACGCGATAGTTAAAATGAGCAAACGTTCGCGAGGATTTGAATGCAATACCAATCCAAGTAATTTTTGTTACATGTGCGCCATGCTCGTCACTCACATCGCCCAGGTTGTCCGGAAAGAAGTCCAAGTGCGAGTGTAGAAAATGTATCTTAAGCGACATATTTGCTCTAATTTTTTTATAATTTTGGAGTAGTTGTTCGACGATCTCTCTGTAATTTGAGCTTTTGTTGTTTCCAAGAAATCCGGAAACAATTTGCAATCTGCAGCTTCATTTGGTGATAAAATGTGCTCAAACTGTTGGTCTTGCAACAACTTTTTAATTTGCGGACCGTCGAAAACGCCTTCCTTTATCTTTGCCGATGAAAGGTGAGGAAAAATGGTTTTTAAATAGGCGAACGTTTCGCCATCTTTGTTGATAGCTTTCACGAAGTTTTTTATGAGTCCGAGCTTTATGTGAAGAGGTGGGAGAAAAACATTTTCCTTTTTTATGAGTGGTGTATATTTCACGTTGTCGCTGCCGGGGATGAAGTTAACTCTTTCTGTCCAACTCCTCCTGGTGTAATGATGTTGACGATCGCGGCTGTCCCAAAGGCAGAGAAAACAACAGTACTTTGTGAATCGACCTTGTAATCCACAAAGGATACCGATAACCTTAAGGTCGGCACAAACTTTCCAATCGTGCCTCTCATAGGTAAGGCACTTTAGTAGATTGTCCATGACTTCGTATGTTTCCTTGGTGTCAACGGCATGAGCAATTGGAATCGAAGGTTTCTCGTTGCCGTTGTGCAGTAAAATTGCTTTAAGGCTCTGCTTGTTGCTGTCGATGAAAAGACGCCACTCTCCTGGATCGTAAGAGTACCTTTTTTTTCCTTTTAATTGTTCACGCACATTTATTAGCGTTTATTACTTTGCTTACGCAATCATAAAAATTAAATAACCCTTTGTTTATTCCGTTTTGTTAATTCTGAGAATCAAAAAAAAAAGAAAAAACCTTACCATAGACAAAGTTGTGCATATGTCGAGCAAATTTTTGAAATTCATACCTTTACTCAATTGCGAATAAAAGCGAAACGCGTGCATCGATTTTCATGATCTTTGTCTCATTTTGCTCATAGGTTATGTGACTTTACGTAAAAGTAATAAGATTTGACATTTTTTTTCATTTTGGATTTTTTATGGATTTAAAAAAAAAAAAATTTAAATCTTTAGGCAAAAAATAAGTTTTTTCCTTTATATATTCATTTTTAACTTGGAAACTGTTGCTTGTATAGGAAAACATTATATGAACAGATTAAGGGAATTGTAATTTTAAATTTTTTAAAATTTAATTCAATTAAATCGGGCTAGTGGTTCCCGAGTTATGCCGGACGAAACAAATTAACCAAAAAAAAATTTTTTTAATTTTTGAAATTCATACCTTTACTCAATTGCGAATAAAAGCGAAACGCGTGCATCGATTTTCATGATCTTTGTCTCATTTTGCTCATAGGTTATGTGACTTTACGTAAAAGTAATAAGATTTGACATTTTTTTTTTCATTTTGGATTTTTTATAGATTTAAAAAAAAAAAAATTTAAATCTTTAGGCAAAAAATAAGTTTTTTCCTTTATATATTCATTTTTAACTTGGAAACTGTTGCTTGTATAGGAAAACAATATATGAACAGATTAAGGGAATTGTAATTTTAAATTTTTTAAAATTTAATTCAATTAAATCGGGCTAGTGGTTCCCGAGTTATGCCGGACGAAACAAATTAACCAAAAAAAAATTTTTAAAATTTAAAAAAAAAATAATAAAAAAAAAACCAAACGAAAAAAAAATTGTTTATTGCGTTTTTCGAGCTCATGTCAAGGTTATCTACAC
The DNA here is from genome assembly GCA_947397865.1 of Polietes domitor. Taxonomy (NCBI): domain Eukaryota; kingdom Metazoa; phylum Arthropoda; class Insecta; order Diptera; family Muscidae; genus Polietes; species Polietes domitor. The sequence goes on along the minus strand of OX377618.1, from coordinate 221,200,194 downwards.
AGAAAAAATTATCGCATCCGGAGTACATGAAATTTTTTTCAATTTGTTGAGTAGTGTTCTTGAAGGAAGAAAGTTCGTTGTTTGTTTTATTGAAATGTAATTATTGTAATAGTGGATTGTTATTAAATTTTATGTATATTAATTGTGATATTTTTGTAATATTGTTCAGTGGAACACTAAACCTGAAGATGATCGACAAAGTCGAATCGAAATATTGGCAAAAATTTAAATAAAAATAAAACAACAAAACCAATACAAACAATCCAGGTTTTATCATTTAGTGGCCTCAAGCTGGACAATATCAAAAACATTTTTGGAAAATGTTATCGAAATTAACTTTATCTTGTATGGCTCAAATGTAACGACTTCTTAAAAAAATCGTACGACAACAATTTCTATGCGATTTCTATTCTCGCGATCCACCCTAATGTACCCATATACTTATGGCGTTTGTGTGCAATTACCGTTTTAAATTAAACCCCATAAAGTATGCAAAAGAAACCTAAAACCAATTTAAAATCTATGCATTGAAATTGTGTGTAAACTTTAGTTAAAGAGCCGACGATAAACGATAAAGAACTGCAATTATAAGAGAATAAATATCGTTAGAGGAGGAGGAAGGGGTTGGGGCTAAATTACAATTTAGAAAAATTCCTACAGAAACATCAAACATTCATCAAAGACACACCGACAAACACTCACATGATGAATTTTATTTAAAACATGTAATTAATATTTCTTTTCAATTACACCTAAAACTATGCAACAGAGAAATGTAACGACAAGAATTTTGCACTCACAAGCTGGCTCAGACCACCGAGCCAATACACCCCCAATGCAACACAGCACAACAGACACACCTACATTTACTGCTCTAACGCATACACTTGCAAAGCGGCCCGGAGAAAATGAACATATTTTTAAGTACCTTTGGCTGGCATACCTCAATCGTGTCTGCTCTCACAAACACACACACAACACATACGCATGCATATGTATGTTTGAGTGTCTCGTACATAACAGTAATTTGCAATTAATTTAGTTTACTTCCTTTGCCAGGATTTTACTTATTTTCTTCGCTTTCCTTCCTCTCCGTTTGTTTTGGTGGGTGTGCGTAGTGCAGTGGTGCCTGTACACGGGCAAGGGGCGGCCAAACTGGAAGACATATTTTTAGTTGGTTGGCGGTTATTAACCTATAGTCGTGCAGTAGTACCTCCATGTATGCCTTTAGGCTGTGTGTGCACTGCTAGTTAATAACATCATCCAGCAATTTTTCGAGTGCCGCCTGATACGAACGTACAGGTTTGAAAGAGAATGTGGGATATGAATTTGATACAAACGTTCACAGGTAGTGTATTAATATCTGTAATTGAAACCCGGTTCTTAACACATAACCGGTTTCGGGTTCCTCAGGGCGAATGCTTGATTTTTATTAAGATTTTTTTTCTCATTAGACTCATTTTTATACCCTCCACTAGGGTATTGCGTCTTTGTGCATTTGTTTGCAACACCCAAAAGGAAACGAGATAGACCCATCGTTTATTATACCGATCGACTTATAAACACTTTTTTATTCGATTTAACAATGTTCGTCCGTCCATCTGTCTGTCAGTCTTTTTGTCCAACTATTCTTGTAATCAAGGTAAAGGTCGCAATTGTAGCCAGAACCAATAAAAATAAATATTCAAAAGTTTCAATTTAAAATTAAAAAAAATTAAATTCTAAAATTTCTCACTTATTTTTTGATTTTCAAAATAATTTAAATTTCAAATTAAGTTTTTGAATTTCAAACTGAGAGTTTGAAGTATAATTAGATTTTTTTAATTAAGAACAGTGTTTTAGTTAAAACGATTTATCGAAATGATTATTCGAAATCGTATTTTCTAGAAGAAGAAAAAATTGCGACAACAATCATATTCGTATTGGGGAAGAAACATCAATTGGAGAAATTTTTTACGAAGCAATACTTCGGCGATATTGTCAGAATATTATCCCGAAGAAATCTAGATGATATCGCCCTAATATCACCTGAAAGATAGAAAACTATCGCCTATAAGGCAAAAATGCAATTTTCTCAATATCAAATAGAAATTCTCAATTTCAATTGTAATTTTCTCAATTTTAAATGAAAATTCTTATTTTAAAACGAAATTTTCTCAATTTTAAAATGGAAATTTTTAATTTCAATTGAAATTTTCTCAATTTTAAATGGAAATTTCTAACTTCAATTCTCATTTCATTCCATTCTCATTTTCAATTTAATTTTTCTAAATTTGAAATGGAAATTCTTAATTTCAATTAGTATTTTCTCAATATGAAATGGACATTTTTAATTTCAATTTGGCATTTTTAAATGGAAAATTGAAATACCACTTTGCACAACGAAGTTCTTCGGGACATGGACGAACGCTATTTAATTTGAAGAAAATCGGTTCAGATTTAGACATAGCACCCATACGAGTTTCACTCCCGATTTGAATCTTTTCACTCTAGATACCACATACTTCAACCGATTTTCTTCAAATTTTGTACAACATCTTATATTTCAACTAGAAACACCTATGGAAAAAATGGGTCAGATCGGTTCAGATTTATATACAGCTGCGGTAAAAAAAATAGCAGCGACGAGATAAAAAAATGTCGACAAAGAAAAATATCAATAAAAAATTAAGTTTTTGTAATTTTGAGATTAAGCCTTTAGAACCATTTATGTCAAAAATGAGACTGATCAAAAAAATAGTAGCGCTAATAAACACTAAAAATATTTTGTTTCAATTCACTTTAATTGAAAACTTTTTTTTGAATGATTACTTAAATAACCACATTTTCTTGAATTTAACACTTAGTTGTACTGACTTTATTGGTTAATATTGTCACATAACGTCGTTTCTTGGAGTCAACTAGTATTTTGCACCTTTCATGCGGTATTTTTGACCATGCCTCTATAATTTCGTGTCAAATATCGTTATTGTCTTTCAGTATTGCTAGTGAGATCTCATTTTAGTCATCACTCTTAAAATTTTTTTGATTATATTGAGATGTGGTGTTTGCCCGAACCATTCCATAACATCGATATTATTGATTTCAGACCACCTTTTTGCAAGTCGGCTGGTGTTTTCGGGATAAATGAAATGCTAGAAGACTCATTTAAGGGACATTTCATATTCAGCATACGTAGGCATAATATTAGGCATTGTGTTGATGTACTGGGCAGAGTCCATAGTAATTATGGGCCAATGTATTGACTCAACTCCATAATATGAAAAGCACGCCCACGTCATTATGCTTGATCCTCCCTATTTGACAGTTTTGGCACTATACATGGAGATGTATTCCGTGTTCTGTGGACGTCTTACAAACTGTCGAGGGATTGTTCCACAATATTAAACAATTCTTGATTCAATTGACCATAAAACATGCACCCACTTTTTGGTTGGCTACTGCAGGTGTGTTTTTGCGAATTGCAATTTTTTTTGTGACATGTCTTTTATTTTTATGTGGGACTTTTCTAGGACTTCTGGCTTACAGATTATGTTTTCTTAGTATTCTACGAAGATTTTAAACTCTCAAAGATGGACAAACATTTTTTGAATGCTGCTATTAAAGGGTGTTTTTTATTGGGGTATAGAACTTTAAGTTGGCATCACTTTTTTAACTGGCGGACATTTTGTCAGCTGTCAAGTGATTAATATTTAGTTTGGTTTGCCATTTCATCATGAACAGGTTGACAAAAGAACGACGCTTGCAAATCGTGCAAATTTATTTCGAAAGTAATGGTTCAGTTCGCGAAGTTCACCATTTTATGGTCGACATAATCGTCCATCAGAGCAATTAATTCGGTTAACCATGGATCGTTTTCGCACTACGTTTACTCTATGTGATAATACGCATCCGCAGAGACGTCGAACAGTGCGCACCGAAGAAACAATTGCCGCTGTAGAGCAAAGTGTTGAAGAGAACCCGAATGAATCGAGTCGCCACCGTGCACAGCAATTGGAGCTGCACAGCAATTGGAGAAAGTGGTTGAAAATTGGACCTGTAGAATTGGCTATATTCGAGCCAGCCGCGGCGGCCACGTGCCCGAAATCATATTTAAACATTAATGGCATAAAATTATCCTTCCAATAAAGCCAAATTGATGGACATTAAAACGATTTTCTTGTGTTTTATTTCAATTCGAAGTTCTATACCTCAATAAAAAACACCCTATATTTTGACCGGTCCAAAATGTCGAATAGTCCAAAAAATGTGAAATTTCTAAAGCAAAAAATCATAAAAAATCATATCACCAAATAAACAATTAATTTGTGTTTGTAACCTTTATTGCAGAAGTAGCACTAAAAAATTATCACACAAATAAATATATGAAAATGTATATTAAGCGCTGCTATTATTTTGACCGCAACACCTAGGGTAAAAATTGGTCAGAATGGTTCAGATTTATATATAGGTCCCACACAAATTTCGCTGTAAATGTATAAACTTATTACATATAATAAATATAGATAAGGATTATTAAATACAAAGTCTGTTGAAATACAGTGTGGCGGCGCAGAATGAGTTGTATGGTTTGAATTCTTTATAACTTTTTTTAATTATTATTCTTTCTTTGTTTTTTTTTTCTGCATTTTGTGAAGGAGACTTGGGGAATTAATTATGAATCATTACACGATCGAACAACGTACAAAAATAATTGAATTTTATTTTTTATTATTTTATTTTATTTTTTTTTTGCATGAAGTCGATTTTTTTGTGTAATATTTTATTTTTTATTTTTATACACCCTAGTTAGACATTTGGCATTTGGGGCAATACTGTTCTGTTTGCGCGCTGTCAAAGTCAGCTGATTATGTACCACACGATTTGTGTGAAACTGCGGGAAAAATTTTGCAACTTTGACTTTGTTTGTTCTGTCGAAAGTTTACACAAAAGTGAAAAGGATTAATATGGAAAACGAAAGATGTATGTAAAACTATAGTTTATCAATGTTTATGTCGTTGTTAAGTGTTTTGGTCCAGTTGTACCGTGTTTTGTTTATGTGTATTTTTAAAATGACCCAGCGGGAAAAGTTGGAAGGCCTCCGGTTAGAAGGCCTTCTAAAATGCCTTCTCTTCAGATCTGAAACACATTCCTGTATGCCTTCTGAAAATTGGCATTCCAGAAGGCCTCTTTCGCGCATGAAAAAAGTTTCGGGGCAGAAGGCATTTAGAAAGGGCTTCTCATTTCATATTAGATAGATCCAATGGGCATTTTTCATTGCCTTCCTTTAGAAGGCCTGGTAGCATGCTAGGAGAATGAAGGCAGTACGGAGGGTGTCGATTTTGATATTTTTACGAGTTTTAAGAAAGATATTTGCACAATTCGCCTGATTTGAAGTCAATTAAAATAAATTTATAATATTAATTAATGGAAATTATTTATATAAAATTATTTTTTAAATGTTTTGTTTGTTTAATGATAAAAAGATTTGTTGTTGTTGTGTCTTTGATCGGCATAGTGCCACTTGCTGAGATGATTAGAAATGTCACAGGTCGCAATTCCTCACCGATTCAAATGAAACGCTATTTTATATTAAGCAAATCGGTTCAAATTTAGATATAGCCTTTATACAAATGTCACTTCCGGTGTGTATTTTAGCCGTTTGGGTTCCAATTTGGCATTATATTTCATCCGTCCATGTTTTCATATAGACCCCATACAAATACCCAATATGATTTATTTACGCTCTAGAAGACAGATATATGTGATAATTTCCCGGTGTTACAAAGTGTATAATTAATTATCAACAGCAACATCCAACATCCACGACCTTATATTTATCGGCTACTCCTATTTTTGTACTATGGACAATTCCAATTCATATAGGGGATGGAGCAAAAAAATAGTTAACTTCTCTTACTTTTTACGAAAATATTTATCATATCCTTCATAATTTCTTAATATTTCATAATTTTACACGTCCGACACCCATTCCTGAAGGCCTTCTACGAAAATGCATCTTAGAAGGCCTTCCCTTTAGATGCTACACTCATGCTTGCTTGCCTTCTTCGGATAGACATGCTAGAAGGCCTTGCGAGAGAAAGCAGCGCGGAAGGTGTTCTATTTATAGATAGATATTTTGTACACACTTTTTGTTGTAAAAACATAACTAAATTTTTTGGCTCATTCAATCTTCCCTTCTTTCGCGAGACATGCTAGAAGGCCTGCCAAAAGAAGGCAGTGGCGAAGGTGTTCGCGTAATCGAATGGTCGTGTGTTTCTATAAGCTTTTTGTCGTAAGACCAAAGGTTGTGCTGAAGTCTTCAGCAGAACCCAAAATTAGCAAAAAGGCCAAGTGAAACTTTTACTGTTGCAGCTAAAAGCCTTTTTGCTAATTTTGGGATCTGCTGAAGACTTCAGCACAACCTTTGGTCTTAAACCAAAATAAATGACAACACATACAACATAACAGACCAACTATACATACAAACAACAATTTGTATAATTATTATTTTTTATTAAATATAATAGAAAATTTAAAAATAATATTTTTATTGCATGTCGGCGAGATATGACAGCTATATGAAATAATGCCCCAAATCATATGAAACTTGGTAGGTCATCTTAGGAACATAAAAAATTCAAACAAATCAAATTTCAAGTCAACAGAGTATAACATTAGAGTTTATGCCAAAAACACGGAAAAAAAATCATAGTGCAACAGTCACAATTCACAATTTGGTAATGAACGATGAAGCCCATTTCCTATTAAATGGGTATATGAACAAGCAAAACTGCAGGATTTGGGCTACAGAAAATCCAAGAGCAGTTCGTCAGTGACAATCACACCCACTTAAGTGTACTGTTTGGAAAGGATAATTGGTTCATATTTTTTGAAAATGAAAGTGATGTCTCAATTTCTGTTATGGAAAATATGCTAAAAAGAGCAAGTATGTGTTAAGCTGAAAATGGACATCACTTACAGGAAACCATTCTTCAAAGCTAATTACAATAAAAAAATATAATAATCGCATAAATAAAAAAGTTATAAACCATTTAAACCATATAGCTCATGAAATGATAGCTTCTATTTTTTACGATTTTTTTAGATTTTTTTTACAAAATCAACCAGAATTACAGTGAAAAATCATCAAAATTATAATTTTTGCATTAGTACATACACATGTACGTACACACGGTATAAAAACAATGAAAAATCAATGAAAAAATAGGTTTTAGTTGGTTTTGTAAAAAAAACCGAAAAAATAGAAGCCATCATTTCATCACTTTCAAATTCACACAGTCGCTTAAAAATAGACCTAAGCACACTACTTTAAAATTTCAACAAAATGGATTAGTGTAATCATTTCGAAAATAAAAAAAAAAAGAATTAAAATTGCAAAAACTTTAAAAAATCTAACCCTGATATAACAATGTAACCACATCAATATTTTAATTGAAATAATTGAAAATACCTTCAAAACAAGGTATAACACATTAAATTCGGAAAGGTACAGGCGATACACCTTTTTGAAAAAGTTGTATTTTTTTCACTGTTAAATTGGTCATAACTCGTGAAAAAAAAATCATATTTTTTCCAAAAATACATATACAATATTTTTATGAGTAGAATACATACACAGACTTTCAAAACAATTGCAGCTATCGAGGCCAAAACCCGTACCGCTTGACATGGAATGACTCATATTGAACATTACGTAAAATCTACAAAAGTTGAGATATCATAAAGAATATTTGCAATTATGTGGGAAATAATGGCTAACAAGTTTTTGAATTTTTTTCCAAAACAATACCCAAATTCATTTAGAAGTGTACAGCTTCTGATTGAAGAAACACATTTGCGCCAGTCTCTTAACTAGTTTACTTAAAATTTTATAAGCAGTCCAACAATGTAAATAGTTTTAAATTCTCATTATTTGAGATCACAACGTTAAAAGTACGAAATCAATCTCGCCAAAAAATAGTTGTTTTCCTTGTAACTCAGATATATTTTAAACTAATTGAGGAATTGTTTGTTTATACAGGGTGTTTTTTATTGGGGTATAGAACTTTAAGTTGGCATCAGTTTTTTAACTGGCGGCCATTTTGTCAGCTGTCAAGTGATTAATATTTAGATTGGTTTGCCATTTCATCATGAACAGGTTGACAAAAGAACAACGCTTGCAAATCGTGCAAATTTATTTCGAAAGTAATGGTTCAGTTCGCGAAGTTCACCGCAAGCTCCGTCCATTTTATGGTCGACATCGTCCATCAGAGCAATTAATTCGGTTAACCATGGATCGTTTTCGCACTACGTTTACTCTATGTGATAATACGCCTCCGCAGAGACTTCGAACAGTGCGCACCGAAGAAACAATTGCCGCTGTAGAGCAAAGAGTTGAAGAGGACCCGAATGAATCGATTCGCCACCGTGCACAGCAATTGGAGCTTTGTCAAATTGGACCTGTAGAATTGGCTATATTCGAGCCAGCCGCGGCGGCCACATGCCCGAAATCATATTTAAACATTAATGGCATAAAATTATCCTTCCAATAAAGCCAAATTGATGGACATTAAAACGATTTTCTTGTGTTTTATTTCAATTCGAAGTTCTATACCTCAATAAAAAAACACCCTTTACTATCACAAATCTCTGTAATCGGTTCATAATTGTAGTTTTGGCAATGATTTCAAAATTGGTTGGTCACCATCAACTTTGGAGGATCGCCCAGTAGACCCCATTCCCACTTAGGGCCTATGCATTCAATTTCGACACGATATCTCTTGCCGTTCAAAAGTTAAAAAATCGATTTGGAACCACTGTGCTGCATGAGCACCACCGGCCCACAGAGGTTCAGAATCACAATCCAACGATAACTTTTGTTCTAGTAGACATTTTTGAATTCTGTAAAAAACCAAATTTGACTAGGACCCAAATTATTGGATAATTTGTGTTTTGGAACTAAAAAATCGGTATTTTTGCACTATATGTCTGCTAAATGAGGTAAAAGCTAAGAAACAACAATTTCCAATGAAGAAAATTTGAGTGAAAAATCACCTAAAATGTGTGAGAAAAATTGAGACAAATTCCAAAAAAGACATAACGTTTTTTCAATTTTCAAAATCTGAAAAACTTGATAATCTGCAATACAAAAAACTTAAAATTTTTTCTTCGCACTATAAACAAATACGTCAAACACATGTTAAAAAATAAAAATTTTAATTTTCATTAAAATCAAAAAATACGAAAAGTAGTCAAATTTGGACCGATTTCTAAAATATATCTGATTTCCCTGTTTTAAATTTTAATATATCAAAATAATCCTTGGGTCCTTGTCTAATTTGGTTTTTTATAGAAATTAAAAATGTTTACTAGAACAAAAGTTATTGAATTTTGACCGATAGATTTTGATTCTGAACCACTGTGCGGCGTGACAAAACCCGTCATATTTAGTATACCAAAAATGATTATAAAAACATTATTCCAAAATATAGCTGATTCCGATTATCAGTGTGGAAGTTATATGGGTTTTAATTTAACATTGGAATATGGGCTATTTGTGTGGGAGATGCCAGAAGGGGCGTGGCAATATCGCCCATATTGCAAGTGAATGTATCGTCTATAAAAGCATTACCGAATGTTATATTTCAGAGTATTCCGGTCATCCGTATATAAGTTATAATATCTTTTATTTTATGTAGGTTAGGGTGCTTAAGGTCGCTATAAGCTCGAACAAAATTGGGAAATATTAAAAACTTACTTCCAAAGTGGTGAGTTTAAAATTTTCGAGAAGAGATCGGCCTTCATGAAGCTCATTTTCATCTCGGTGGCTATGTCAACAAGCAAAATTGCCGCATATGGGATTCAGTGAAGCCTCACGTAACTATTGAGAAGTCAATGAATCCACACCGTTTGAATGGTGTGGATTTTGGGCTGTGGCTATGAATGATATTGTGTTTCATTATTAAATGACAAAGTTCAACCTTTCCAATAAAACCAGAAATTTGAAAAATAATAACTACTTTTTTATAGACGATTCTAATTTAAAGTTTTAAATAGCCCACCCTAAATGCTATAAATCTATCTTATTCTAAAGGCTGATTTTTTAAAAGCTATAGGAAAGTTTTTCAAAAAAAAACACATAAAATTCAGAAAAAAGCATGAAATCTTTATTTGAATCGATAGTACGGTCAATATAATCCATATAATGTTTGAAGATCAGTTCATGCAAATGTTGACACTGACTGCGCCTCAAATGGTCCATCCGCTTAGTCCAATTTTGGCATACTCTTTCCAAAATTTCGGCCGGTATCTCACGAATAAATGCTTCAATGTTGTCTTCCAATGCGTCAATTGAAGCGGGCTTGTCTGTATAGACATGAGCTTTAACATAGCCCCACAAAAAATAGTCTAAAGGCGTTAAATCGCACGATCTAGGCGTCCAATTGACCGGTGCCGAACGTGAAATAAAATGTTCACCGAACACGCCTCTCAATAAGTCCATTGTTGCGCGTGCTGTGTGGCACCGTCTTGTTGAAACCACATATCATGCAAGTCAAGCTCTTGCATTTTGGGCAAAAAAAGTTGGATATCATCTCACGGTAGCGCTCACCATTCACAGTTACGTTACGATTCGCATCATATTTGAAGAAGTACGGTCCAAAGATGCCACCAGCCCATAAAGCGCACCAAACTGTGACTTTTTCTGGATGTATTGGTAGCTCTTGTAATGCTTCTGGCTGATGTTCACTCCAAAATCGACAATTCTGCCTATTTACGTACCCATTGAGCCAAAAATGAGCTTACCATAAATGGAAGAAGCGCGCGATGAACTTTTTAACAGAGCACGCATTTTGATAATAAAATTCAATAATTAGCAAGCGTTGTCCGTTTTTAAGACGATTCATGGTTAAATTATAGACCAAACTGAAGATGTTTGACAGTGAAACAAAACACGAAACGTGCGTCACCTGTTTAAACCAGTGTTGCCAAAAAGATAATAGCTAAAAACACCCTTTATATTTATCAGTAGGTTTTCAGTTATTCCTTGTTTTAATCGTTAGGAACCAACCTATTATACAATAATACATAAAGCGATATTTAACCAAAAATTAAAAAAAAACACGAAACACAAGTTAAAACAAAAGAATTTTCCCAATTTTTCAATTTCTATGGGCTTTTTCGTGGAAAAAATGATTTTTTATAATTTTATATGATATTATTATTAAAAGTGATTGTATAGCTAACCCGAAAACCGGTTCACAGCTAATACACTGCTCATAAGGAGCAAACTATTTTTGCAAAAAAGCAGAAAAAACCTGGAAAGACCATGGTTGAGAATAGTGAATAACGGCTGAGCTAATGTTGGCTTACATTATGTGGGTGTTTACCGGGAGGAAGTCGTTAATCATTTTCCGTGCTACATATTCACATGAATATACTGCCATCAACATACACCATACATACCAAAGTAATACATATATATTATTTCAGCCAATACACAGTGAGATGGAAAATAGAAATAGAAAAAATGCTATCGCTCCGGTGTCCTAATTTAACAAATTTAATTGATAGCCGACAATGAATATTACAAAAATAGTCAGCCAGATGGGCATAGTTAAGAAGATTGCGAAAGAAGTGGTTCCAAAATGCAACGGTATGTATAGTAACTGTATGACTTCTTTTGGGGGATGTAACAAGCAAATGCTCAAAGACATTATAAAAATTATAAAACCCAGAAAAATAGCATTCCTAAATTTGAGTAAAATTCATACTCCAATTTAGTTCAACAATTTTACTACTGTTTAGGAAAAAAATCCTTTAAAATCAGTTTTGCATACTCTGAAGCAAAATCATTTGTTTGAATTATTTTTAGATAAGTTGGACTTATTTTAAGTTCATTTTTTTCCTAGTCCCTATTAATATTATAAAACCTTAGTGTAAGTCTGTCTGTTTGTTTGTTCCGCAATCACGTGCAAACGGCTGAACCGATGTTGTTGAAATTTTCAGTACAGATAGATGCAGGTCTGGAAGGAACTATAGGCTATAGATTTTTTAAAAATTAGCTCTGTGGGCGGAGGGGGCGTGGCAAAAGTGTTTTTGAGAGGTAGAAGGCTGAAAATTGGTACATATATTTTACTGACCACGAGAATGATAAATATGATGCCGAAATTTGGATTTTCGTTTTGTGGGCGGAGTGGGCGTGGCAATAGTGTTTTTGAGAGCTAGAAGGCTGAAAATTGGAACGTATATAAAGGGTGTTTTTTATTGAGGTATAGAACTTCGAATTGAAATAAAACACAAGAAAATCGTTTTAATGTCCATCAATTTGGCTTTATTGGAAGGACAATTTTATGCCATTAATGTTTAAATATGATTTCGGGCATGTGGCCGCCGCGGCTGGCTCGAATATAGCCAATTCTACAGGTCCAATTTTCAAGCACGCCACGAATGTTGGCTTCCAAGTCCCCTAACGTTTCTGGTTTGTTGGCGTAGACGAGCGACTTCACATATCCCCAAAGAAAATAATCCAATGGTGTCAAGTCACACGATCTTGGTGGCCAATTGACAGGTCCATTCCGCAAAATTATGCGCTCATCGAATTAATTGCTCTGATGGACGATTATGTCGACCATAAAATGGACGGAGCTTGCGGTGAACTTCGCGAACTGAACCATTACTTTCGAAATAAATTTGCACGATTTGCAAGCGTTGTTCTTTTTGAACAGGTTCATGATGAAATGGCAAACTAAACTAAATATTAATCACTTGACAGCTGACAAAATGGCCGCCAGTTAAAAAAGTGATGCCAACTTAAAGTGCTATACCCCAATAAAAAACACCATTAATAACTGACCACGAAAATGATAAATATGATGCCGAAATTTGGATTTTCGTTTTGCGAAGTGGGCGTGGTAAAAGTGTTCTTTGAGCAAGAAGGCTGAAAAATGGAATGTATATATTACTGATCACGAGAAAGATCAATTTGATGCCGAAATTTGGATTTTCGTTTTGTGGGCGGAGTGGGCGTGGCAAAAGCGTTTTTGAGAGCTAGAAGACTGAAAATTGGTACATGTATATTACTGACCACGAGAATGATAAATATGATACCGAAATTTGGAGTTTCGTTTAGTGGGCGTGGCAATAGTGTTTTTTAAGCTAGAAGGCTGAAAATTGGAACGCTTATATTATTGACCACAATTTTTAATTTTTTTGCCGGATTTTTAATTTTTGTTTCGTGGGTGGGTGGGGGTTCGTGGAAAAGTGTTTTTAGCAAGAAGGCTGAAAATTGGAACGTATATATTATTGACCACGATAATATCAATATAAGATCAATATGAAACCTGATTTTAATTTTACCATTTGTTTTTTTGCCTGGCGAAGCGGACGGTGTTCAGCTAGTATCACATAAAATTTTCCTCAGTTTAAGTAAAAATTTACTCATTTGAGCAAAAAAATCAGCAAAAATGTCCTCAGTTTAAGTAAATATTTACTTGATTTGAGCAAAAAAAATACTTAATATTACGAAAAATTTCAGCAAAATTTTGCTAAGATTTAGTAAAAATTTACTTGGTTTTAGGAAAAATTTGATTAGTTTTAGGAAAATTTGACTAGAATTTAGTAAAAATTTACATGGTTTTAGGAAAAAAAATACTTAGATTTAGTAAAAATGTACTTGGTTTGAGGAAAATTTAACTAGAATCAAGGTCAAAGCATCTACTACTTTCAAGGAAAAGTTTGAACTTGATATGAGAAAAAATTCCTTTAGTGTTATACGATATTCAATTTTCCTAAATTGTAGTTCATTTTAACTCGTTATAGGGTTCACTTTTTTCTGAGTGTACGTTTTCACCAAATCAAAATATATTTATTTTCTAAATACAAGTAATCATTTGTTTGAATTATTTTTAGATAAGTTGGACTTATTTTAAGTTCATTTTTTTTCCTAGTATCAAATAAAATTTCCTCAGTTTAAGTAAAAATTTACTCGTTTTGAGGAAAAAAATCAGTAAAATTGTCCTCAGTTTAAGTAAATATTTACTTGATTTGAGCAAAAAAAATTACTTAATATTAGGAAAATTTTACTAAGATTTAGTAAAAATTTACTTGGTTTTAGGGAAAATTTAATTAGTTTTAGGAAAATTTTACTAAGATTTAGTAAAAAATTTACTTGGTTTTAGGAAAAATTTAATTAGTTTTAGGAAAATTTTACTAGAATTTAGTAAAAATTTAATTGGTTTTAGGAAAAAATTACTTAGATTTAGGAAAATTTCAGAAAAATTTTACTTAGATTTAGAAAACAATGTCTTGGTTTGAGGAAAATTTAACTAGAATCAAGGTCAAAGCATGTACTACTTTCAAGGAAAAGTTTGAACTTGATATGAGGAAATATTCCTTTAGTGTTATACGATCTTCAATTTTCCTAAACTGTAGTTCATTTTAACTCGTTATAGGGTTCACTTTTTTCTTTCAAAATATATTTTTGTACTAAATACAATTTTCATTTAGTATTTTCAAGGGGGACTTCAAATGGCCAAAATATTGAAACTAATTTACGTTTACTGAAATCAGTTTTCATTTCGATCATCCCACTGTCCTGCACAAAAACACATTTCATAACATAGCCCCAGTGAAGGTGCAGTGTGTATGTGAGAGGCAGACTGTGAAAGAGAGAGAGCGACCAAGTTAACATATTATGGGGTAAAACAAGTAATTTATTTATTGCATATTTTTCCAGTTCAATGACTCAGTTTATAACTCTGGCCCACAGACAAAATACAACGACAACAGCAAAATAACTAAAAACTATATTTTATCTAATCCTAAAAGTATGCAACATCCAGCTGCTCAATAATGTATGCTTTAAATTGCTGTCATTGTTAGTGGGCAACAATTTAAAGCATATCATGCAGGCGCATACATTCTCATTCAGCGTTCATTGTTGACCTAATCTATGCGCTTTCAAAAAATTCAACTCACGTTTATTTCGCTGTTCACTTGTTGAAGAAAAACAAAAAAATAAATGTAAATACATACGTATGTGTGTCATCATTGGGGGATCAATCATAATTTGTAAGCGCCTTATCAGCCGGCTTATTTTCATTTTGACATGTGTTCATTTCACAAATCATAGTTTTATTTGAATTTCAATCTGACACGTAGTGCGTGATTTGTTTCATCAAATTGTAAATTAACTCAAATAATTTCAAGACAGCGTTGTAAATAATAACAATATGTTTGTGAGATGAGTTCCGGGAGGGAGTTACATACATCTCAGAATGACAATGAGCTGGCAGCTTGGGAATTTTACATGATGTACAAAATAGAAAATGTACAAAGTCTTTGTCTTTATGTAAATTACGAGCATAAGTATATGTTAAGAATTATGCCACAGTTGTCTTGGGGAAGGGTCAGGAGGTTTCGTTATACATTTTTCGAATTATAATGAAATGCCTTCATTTGGGATTCCACATTATAGGCTGTGATAGGATGTTAAGTTCAACAAAGGAATTTAATAATGTTAATACAACGAATTTTATATTCGTCATTTACATTGTATTACGATTAGTAATTCATTCGACAAACAAATACAAATGATACATTTGCGAAGGGACAATGGGCGCATCTGACAATCAATTAGCAGTGAACATAACATGATAATATATTATATATTCTAACCTCGGCTATAATTAAAATTATTTTGTTTTAATTTCTAATAGTCGGCATCTTGACGAAGAAATTAAGGCCCAGTTGAAGAAAATCTATGAATAAATTTATTACATTATATTTATTCATAGATTTTCTCCAATAGGATGACTGCTAATAGGACTGTTTTTCTTAAAGCCGGAATAACTAGTAAGAAAACGTCAGTCGGCTAAACCGACTTATATATACCCTGACTCTCAGAGAACATATAAGTTATAAGGAATTAAATTTTACTTAGGGCATGATAATTTGTATGGAAGGTTGGAGAAGGTTCGTGACAAATGGTCCACATTTATAAGACAATTGTAAATCATGATGAAATATCAACCCATAGTAGATTCCCAGCACCAGCATAGAAGTTATGAAGGATTTAATTTTACCTAGGATAGGCCAATTGTAAGGGAGGGACACGAAGGGGAGTGACTAAATATTATTTATGTTTAAAGTGATTATAAAAACATTTTCAAATATCACATTGCAAATGATCTTAGGTCGGTTTTATTGTAACCAAGCCACTTTGTGTGGGATGTACCAGAAGGGGTGTGGCAATATCGCCCATATTCCACAAGAATGCAACATATATAAAAACATTTCCATATATCAAATTTCACAGTATTCCGATCATCTGTATAAAAGTTATAACAGCTTTAATTTTACGTAGTATAGAGTGATTTGTGTGGGAGGTACTAGAAGGGGCGTGGCAACGCCCGCTATACTTAGTACTCTTAAAGTAATTATAACAAGTAAGAAGGCGTTAAGTTCGGCCGGGCCGAATCTTATATACCCTCCACTACGGAGTGCATTCCATGGTATTACCAGCAGATTAAAGGAAGTCGACTTTACATAGAAGCACAGTACCATATTACGAATATATGTTTACTATTTCAAACTATAATGTATACTTATGCGCACTGTTTAAAATCGACTACTATATATAAATAAAATGCTGAAATTGTGAAACTGAACATGCCTAAATATTAGGCGATTGTCAGTCGCCATTAGAAAGAAGCATTTCCAGATACAGACAAAGTGATAAGAAAAGTATAAATTTCGAAGATATCCCCATTCGCCCCATTCTCCGCCCAAATGTACAAATTTCGAAAAAAAAAACCCTTTTTCGAGTCTTCATAGTCAGAATGTATACACCGAATTTCATGATTTTCCATTTTCTTCATTTTTATCCCTCTTTATAATTATATCCCTTAAAAGTACGAATTTCGAAAAATCCCTCTATTTTACGTGTCTATGTAATTAGAGGGATGTACACACCGAATTTCATGAATCTAGCTGTTGTCGTATCATTGGTACCATATTTTATCCCTTTTTGTCCCATTTCGCCCGCTAAAACTTTTATTTTTTTTGTGGTGCATCCAAGCTACAAGAGGAATGTCCGCAACAAATTTTAACTGTATGAAAATCAGAAATTTAATTAATAAGACAAGGCTACCAGTATTTGTATACTATGTATATATGTAATGGAAATAATACTTCAATTCATAAAGTAAATATAAGGCAGCAATCATAAATACCCTAAATATTGGGGGATAGAGAATGTACTTTAAGCTACAGTCGTTTGGTTGGTTGTATTTCCATCCTATTTTAATTTCAAAAGTATAAATTTTGAAAATACCTTATCTCTCACGTACGCAGTATAAGACAACTTCATGATTCTACCATTTTTTGTCGTAAAAGCAACAAAATAAAGTACGAACTTGGAAAAAAATATTTTACGTGGCTATGCAGTCAGAGGAATGTATACACCGAATCCCATGATTCTATCAGCGGCCATTTTGTTGGTACCATTTTTATCCCGTTTTTCCAATTTTGTCCCCTCAAGAGTACGGCTATCTAAAATCTCTTTATTCTACGTATATACACAATTAGAGGGATGTACACACTGAATTTTATCTTTCTAGCTGTATTCATTTAGTTGGTACTATTTTAATCCCCTGTAGCCATTGTATCCATTGAAAGTACGAATTTGGAAAAAACGTTTTATTTTTCGTGTCTACGCAGTCAGAGGAATGTATACTCCGAATTTCATGATTCTAGCTTCTGTCATTTGGTTGGTACTATTTTTATCCCCTTTTTCCATTTAAACCCCAAAAAGTACGAATTTTGAAAAATCCGTGTATTTTACGTGACTACGCAATCAGAGGAATGTATATATCGAATTTCATTATTCTAGGTGCAGCCGTTAGGTTGATGCTATTTTTATCCCTCTATCCCCATTTAACCACTTAAAAGTACGAATTTAGAAAAAATACTTTTACATTATGTATCTACTCTATTAGAGGAATGTACACGCCAAAATTTCGAGTTTCTATCTGTTGTCGTTTGATAGGTACTATTTTTATCCCTTTTTGTCCCATTTCGCCCCCTACAAATACAAATCACTCTATGGTGCCCTTTTATGCTAAAGAGGGAATGCGCATTGCAATATGTTCAAAAAACATGCTGATATACTCAAAATATTATGGGTATTTTCAGTCCTTGTGAGGGAAAAATTTTTCCATCTGGGCCGATTTCGTCCACTTTCAATCACAACCGATCTACAACCATAAGACACATTTAGGAAAAATTTGAACCTCCTAACTCATTTCGTTCGGCCGCTATCGTACTTTCAACAGACAGACAGACAGACAGACGGACATGGCTATATCGTCTTAGAATTTTACCACGACCCAGAATATATATACTTTATGGGGTCTCCGATGAATATTTCAAGGTGTTACAAACGGAATGACAAAGTGAGTATACCCCCACCCTGGAGGTGGAGGGTATAAAAATGTACCAAATACCAAAATATAGGTGATTCTGAATATACGTGTGGAAGATACATTAGTTTTAATTTAACATAAGAATATGGGTTATTTGTGTGGGAGGTACGTGAAGAGGCGTGTTAATTTCGCCCATCTTCGAACTTAAAATAAGTTTTGGAAAAATATTATGATGTGCAAAGCTTGAATAAATTCCTTAACTCCTTTCGAGAGTTATCGTGTACACCAGCCAGAACACCTTAAAAAGTCGTGAAACAGATTTGGCCCAAACATACTTGGGGTCTTAAGTCACTCCTTGAATGCGTTACACTTTTTCTGTCCCTTTATACTCTGTAGAGTGAGGGTATAAAGTTAATTTTTACTCAAAAAAAAAACATTGTCGCCAACTATAGGGTGGGCCATGTAACATTTTACATTAGAATCAGCTATAAAAAAAAGTGCTGATTAATTTTTCAAATTTCTGGTGCTATTAGAAAGGTTGAACTTTGTCATTTAATAACACTGCCCAACAAATTAAGACTTTTTGAATGGATCAGAATAGCGACCCCATAATTCTGAAAGGTCATGTTGAGTAGACCATTTTAGTAGAATAAACTTATAGTCCAGCTGGCGTAAGTTTCTTTTTACAGTGGGTCAAAGTTTTCATTTTTTGGTCGCAAAGATCTTTATACTAAGCAAAAAAAGTGTTGTAAGCCAAAGTCTAAAAGAATTCTTATTGTCACAACTATATTGTGAAACTTTATAAGGATCATTTTTGTGGAAGCTCTTAACCCTCTATCTCTTCTCTTTAGGGGTCAATTTTAAGCTTTTTGAGAAAATCCAAAAAATCCATTCAAAAAGGACATTTAAGGATTAAAATGCTCTACGAAAAAAATTTTAGGGAAAGTTGTAAATAAAGCTCTTCACGCTTAAATAGCACAAATACACTCCAACTTGTATAACAAAATTACAAGTGTTAAAATTGAACCGTTCTAACCCGTTTTCTCCATGGGTATTTCTAGTTGAAATATAAGATATTTTGCAAGATTTGAAGAAGATCTGTTTAAATAGGTGGCTTCTAAACCTTTTTCAATTGTAATTCAAAAGACATCACTTGAAATTCAAAAGACACCAGTTGAAATTCAAAAATTCCATTTGCAATTCAAAAAATATCACTTGAAATTCAAAAATTCCATTTGAAATTCAAAAAATGTCAATTGAATATGTAATTCAAAAGACAACATTTGAAATTCAAAAGTCGTCATTTGTAATTCAAGATTTGAAATTCAAAAGACATAATTTGAAATTTAAAATACATCATTTGAAATTCAAAACTCTTCATTTGTAATTCAGAGCTCGTCATAAGTAATTCAAAAGACAACATTTGAAATTCAAAAGTTTTCATTTGAAATTCAAAAATTATTCCATTTGCAATTCAAAAAGGGTAAATAAAATTATTTAAGCCAAATATACATTAGGTTAGGTAGCATTTATTTATTTCTGTAAATTTTAATATTCTGCTGTTTAGAAAACAGATTTACCCCCATTTAGATTGATAGATAGAAAGTCTGTGGAGTGAGGATATAAAAATAAGAACATTACCCATTGAGAAATTTGTTTCATAGATGTTATATGATCCTGTAATATGATCGATATTGTAAGACCTCTCACACAAATTGACATAAGCTTTGGTTAAAATAAAACTGATCAATAACAATTTTATGTTTGAAATGATTTTACAATCACTTTATACCTGTAAAATAGTTATGATTTGTTGTACCTCCCACACAAATAATCCGACCCTAAGTAAAATACAAGTCCTTATAAATTATATGCAGATCCTCTCTGAGCTGTTGAGGGTTATAAACTATATATGAAATTACCGTCATTTTACATCATTATAATTATTAGTTGCTTATCATTTTATTAGATCTGTTTTCAAAACTGCAGAATATCCAAATTTGCAGACAAAAATGCTACCCCACCTAATGTATATTTTTCTTAAATAATTTTGTTTACATTTTTCAATTTCAAATGGAATCTTTTGAATTTCAAATGAAAACTTTTGAATTTCAAATGGTGTATTTTGAATTACAAATGACGAGTTTTGAATTTCAAATGACGAGTTTTGAATTACAAATGACGAGTTTTGAATTTCAAATGATATTTTTGAACTTCAATTGATATTATTTGAATTTCAAATGGAATTTTAGAATTTCAAATGGTGTCTTTTGAATTACACTTGAAAATGGTGTAGTGTTAAAATTGATCCATGTTTTTTTGAAGATCAATATTTTTCGACAAAGAATGTGGGTGGTATTTCGGTAGAGCACGGAAAATAAAAACTATAAATTGGAAGAGCTGTTAAAATGTGTGGTTTGTAGAGCAGAAAAAATCAAATCGGGAGCGAAATTGGAATGGGAGCTATATATAAATCTGAACCTATTTTCACCAGAAGTGTTCCTAGTTTAAATATAACATGTCTTTCTAAACTTGAAGATAATCTGATAAAAAATGTGGTTTTGTGTGGATAAACTTCGTTTTGCAAAGTTTCATTTGGTTCGGGCTGCAATAGCGACCAGTAGCGTGATTACAAGAATAGATGGACAGACAGACAAACGGACGGATGGTCACACAGACGGACATTGCATATCATGCACTTCGTGATTTTTTCGGTCAATTTAATCACACACATTTTCACCTCAGTGGATTCGTCAATAAGCAGAATTGCCGCATTTGGGCGAATGATAATCCAAGAGTGATAGTCGAAAAACCATCCACCCACAAATTGTGACTGTTTGGTGCGGTTTATGGGCTGGCGACATCATCGGGCCGTATTTTTTCAAAATAGGCCGATCAGACAGCGAATGGTCTTCGCTATCGTGAGATGATAACGAACTTTTTATGGCCCGAATTGGAAGATCTGGATATGGACGATATGTGGTTTCAACAGGACGGTGGCAATTGCCACACAGCTAACGAAACAATGGCTCTTTTGCGCGACAAATTCAATGGCCGTCTTATCTCACGTGGTGGCGATGTCAATTGGCGGCCAAGATTATGTGATTTGACACCGTTGGACTTCTTTCTTTAGGGTTATTTGAAAGAAAAGGTGTACATCGATAAGCCAACAACAATTCAAGAGCTAAAGGATGAGATTATTCGGCACATTAACGGCATACAACTTCAATTATGCCTCAGCGTCATCGAAAATTTGCGCCATCGGATGGAGGTGTGCCGCCGAGGTCGCGGCGCACAGTGGTTCAGAATCAAAATTCATCGGCCAAAATTCAATAACTTTTGATCTAGTAGACAGTTTTGAGTTCTCTTAAAAAAAAAAAAACAAAATTAGACAAGGACCCAAGGATTATTTTGAGACGTTAATATTTCAAAATCGGGCAATCGGATATATTTCAGAAATCGGCCCAAAGTTGACTACTTTTCGTTTTTTTTACGATTTTAAAGAAAATTAAAATTTTTATTTTTTTTTTATGTTTTTAACATATAGTTACGTATTTGTTCATAATGCGAAGAAAAAATTTTAATTTTTCTTTGTAGATTTTCACGTTTTTCAGATTTTGAAAATTGAAAAAACGTAATTTCTTTTTTTTGAATTTGTCGAATTGTTTCTCACACATTTTAAGAGATTTTGCACTCAGATATTTTTTATTAGAAATTGAGATTTCTTAGCTTTATTATGACGCCAAACAAACTATGTTTGTGCCAAATATAGTTTGTTTGTAATAAGTATTTTAAAAAATATGCTTTTTGAACAAATGTCTTACTTTGAACCAACACAACTTTTTTCCTTCAAAAGCCTTTAACGAAATATATACATATTTGGGAAGGATTAAGGGTTCCCCGCTTTTTTAGTGTAGCTTTTGCTTGCCACGAAATTTCACCCTTGGAAGATAGGGTACATTTAGTGTAAAAAGTCAGATTTTTTAGTTCCAAAACGCAATTTAGTCATTAAATTCTGAAAATTAGATACGCAGATAATAAGGTGAGTAAATTTCCTTTATTGTCATGCTAAATTTTATAACAATCGGTGTTCATTTGCCGGAAATATGCCCAAAATATTAGACCTCACTTGTGATTCGAAGTTTTTTTAATTTTTTTTTAATTGAATTTTATTTCATAAAAAAATAATAGTTCACATAGTTCATTAGCGTCTCCGCGCCTTATAGGCTTAAATGGAGACTAGTTGGCAAAAATTTTCATGTTATTAAAATAAAATTTTAATGAATTGTAGTCTAAAACACATTACACACATGAAACTTAACTTAGAAATACAGTTTACAATCATTAGTAAAATACACGTAATAATTATAGAAGTGTTTCTACTACGTTAAGTAGATAAGATTTAACTTTAGATTTAAAGACTGATATTTTAGCAATTTGTTTGAGATCATGAGACAATGCGTTAAATTCATGAGGTCCAGCATACTCAATTCTCTGCTTTGTCAGTTCAAGTCTGCATCTTGACGGTACAAGATTTGAACGATGTCGAGTGTTCATCTGAGATTGTTCAAGGTGTTGATGAAAATGAATGAAAGAAATTCCAATTTGTTTTGTGGATTTAAACATGAAGAGTAATATGTTATGTTTATATATTCCTTTTACAGGAAGCACGCCTTTGGCGTAGTTAGTAAACAGCCGTAGAGTAGAATAATCCATAGGTAAATTATACACAATTTTTAAAGCTTTATTTTGAGCCGACTGTAAAGATTTCAGTGCGGAACAGTCCTTAAATGCATATACTACAGGAATATATACTAAATGACAATGAATTAGGGAATAATATATCTGAAGTTTGGTTTCGGTGGACAGTTTCGATCTAAATTTCCTCAAAACCCCAGTAGCAGCAGAAATCTTCTTCTTTAGCATTTCTATATGCATGTCCCAGGAAAGGTTAAACGTGAAGTGAATACCAAGATATTTAACCGACTGCGACTCCGTAACGAGCTTTCCATCAATAAAAACCGCAATTTCTGGCTGTCTTTTTAATAAATAAGGTCTAAATCTTATAAATTTCGTCTTATCCGCATTTATGCACAACTTATTAAGTCGGGCATATTCAAATAATATTGACGCATCATACTCAATCTCTGTTTTGAGGACTGTTGTATGTTTATAATTATATAGAAGGCATATATCATCAGCGAACATAAAAAGTTTCCCAAAGAAAGTAATATTTGTCAAGTCATTTATGTAAATTAATTTAATTTTTAATTTAATTTTTCTAATTTATTTCAATAATTCAATTTAATCTGTTCAATTTCTCGATGTAAATCTGAAGTTTGCAACTGCTTTAGTTATAATTCGTTAACCATAAAAATTATAATTTAATGTTATTCAAATATTGGTATTTTTTTTTGAAAACTGTGGCAGCCCCGTAACATTGAAGTTTTTATATAACTTTTGTTTTTTAATCATAACTTTTGTTCTGTAAAAAGTATTGAGGCAAAAAATATTGAAAGACACTACACAAATATCCAAATATGAGTAAAGAAACATTGTAATCGTCCTCACATGGTGCTAGTGGTGGTCTCTACTGGTAATTCTGTTAAATGCTTTCCATGATGGATTCTGCCCGGCCAAACTTAAAGCCTTTTCACTTGTTTTCTATCAACTTTGATACAACTAGTTTTGCCAATGAAACAAATCGTCTATGAAAAATTAAATCTTACTCATAAAATCTGTTCTCTTCGCTCAACATGATGGCGAGCAGACAAAACTCAATTCTCAATTATTGAACCAATACTATTCATGCAATGGAATTAAATGACACAAAAAGTGAAGCAAGTGCCGCGTGATTTGTTTTTCGTATTGGGAAACACCCACAAAAAAAAAAAAAAACAAATAAAAATTGATCATTTGAAACTTCATAGCTGGACGTGATGTGTTTCAACAAAATCAACTGCAAGTAGCAGACATTCCTTTTGCAAATAAAAAAGTTTGCACTTGCAAAAAGTTGAGTTTATGAAAAAAATGTCAAGGTAATCAAAAGACTAGGAAAGGTGTTGGACAAACTATTTTCACTATGTTTTAGATTTGAAAGACAAACATAGTATACTCCCTGAAATACATTTAAAAAATTCTTTGCTCATTTTGTCATCTTCCCCTAACTTTGAAAATAACCTTCATTCAAGCAAAATGCTTCATTTCATACATCACCGTCAACATCATACTTACTGAAATATAGTGGCTAAAATAACATCGTACTCAGAGTGATGCGCGTCATGCACTCGAATCAATTTAATATGTAAATTTATTAAAAAAACAACAAATCGCCCGACCCGAACGAGTGCTGTACAAATATGCACAAATTGTTCAAGTATTTTTTTTTCAGAATCCCCCAAAAAACTAAATACAAATATGTATAATTGACAAAAAGGTCATACGAGTAGTGGAAGTTAGTATCCCAACAAAAGTAAACGATATGAAATGACTTTAATTATATTGTTAAGATAGAAATAATAATAAAAAACAAAATCCCCAAAAACTTAAGTAAGTTTGAGCAGATGGATGGCTGGCTGCAGCCATTTAAATGCCCACCAGCCACGTTGTATTAACTTCAAATCACAATTTGAGAGGTATGTGCGCGCGCGCATGCGCAGCAGCAATAAAATCTAAATTTATTCACTGGCTACAAGTACTGTTTGGTATGATTACACTTAACGACTTTTTTTCGTAAATGTATCCAGTTGTTGTTGTTGTTGTTGCGGTAGTAGTTCAATTTTGCTCAAGGCCAAAAGGCAATCATACCGAAATGTGAAATTGATCGGCTAACAATGACCGACTGAGCGACCAGCCCGTAATTCCAAATCATGTTTCTGTTGTACCAACCCCCCCACCAAATGGATGATAGACAAATAGATTCTTGTCACTTGTGCAATTGACAATTTTAGACACGAGCCACACACTCACACGGATGATCGGGCAATATCGAAGAAATTCTTTTCTCTTTCACTTGTGAATATCGATCGATCTGTCTGTCCACACAACACCCAGCACAACACACGCTGGAGCGGAGGGGGGCTTTGCATAATTTATTAACCAAATTATTTATCGAAAGTACGTTCGCTTTCGCTTAAACAAAAAAGTCTTAACAAAAAAGCCTTTTGCCATGGAGTCATCAAACAAAGAATGCTACGAATGGAAAGCACTTTAAATTTAAATCACGCGAATCGCCAGCGTTTTGGGCAAATGCAAGATCAAAGTTGTCACCGCATTAGTTATTCCGCTGATAGCCGACCGGGGCTGTCGAATAAGTGCTTTCGCTTCCGAAATGAGGAGAGATGACTTACAACAGCATTGTTTTCAAAAAAAAAGACAGCTAGTCAAGGCTAATGGCAGGTGTGGCCGATTATATAATACCCTAAACTAGAGATGATCTGAAATATGGCCAACCATTGTCATAACCTCTACCTAAGCCATTGTTATATCCTCCACCTTAGTATGATGATGATTCGTTGTTATTCGATCTGTTTCAGCAAAATGGAATACAGTTTGTTAATATAGGGTGGGCCATTTAAAATTTTAAATTTGAACTACCGATTACTTTGACTTCAAAAGGTAGAATAAAATTAATTTTATTTACAGGTTTATGTTAGACATTTGCAAAATGGCACGCTATACATACGTGCGATCAAAATTGGGAAATATTAAAAACTTACTTCCAAAGTAGTGAGTCCTTAACGCAAACTGTAAGAAGTCCACGTGGTAATTTTTCGAGAAGAGATAGGCCTTCGGTTCAGCCTTCATGAAGCTCATTTTCAACTCGGTGGCTAAGTCAATAAGCAAAATTGCCGCGTACGGGGTTCAGAGAACCCACACGTGAATGATATTGTGTTCCATTATTAAATGACAAAGTTCAACCTTTCCAATAAAACCAGAAATTTTAAAAAATAATCAGTTCTTTTTTATAGCCGATTATAATTTAAAACTTTAAATTGCCCCCAAATATTTGTAAATGACATTAGCAAATCACCGCAGTCACATAAAAACAACTGAGAATCAAAGACCTAGCACAATAAATACTGAGCATATGGGAAAATGAAAATATATAAAAGCTATGGGAAAGTTTTTCAAAAAAAAAAACACATAAAATTCAGAAAAATGCATGAAATCTTTATTTGAATCGATAGTACGGTCATGATGACATGTCCGATAGACATGAGCTTTAATATAGTCCCACAAAAAAATAGTCTAAAGTCGTTAAATCGCACGATCTAGGCGGAAAATTGACCGGTCCCGAACGTGAAATAAAATGTTCACCGAACTCACCTCTCAATAAGTCCATTGTAGCGCGTGCTGTGTGGCATGTGGCACCGTCTTGTTGAAACCACATGTCATGCAAGTCAAGCTCTTGCATTTTGGGCAACAAAAAGTTGGATATCATCTCACGATAGCGCTCACCATTCACAGTTATGTTACGATTCGCATCTTCTTTGAAGAAGTACGATCCAATGATGCCACCAGCCCATAAACCGCACCAAACTGTGACTTTTTCTGGATGCATTGGTAGCTCTTGCAATGTTTCTGGCTGATATTCACTCCAAAATCGACAATTCTGCCTATTTATGTACCCATTGAGCCAAAAATGAGCTGAACACAATTTTCGGTATAAAAGTGGATCTTCGCGCGCGATGAAATGTCTTAACAGAGCAAGCATTTTGATAATAAAATTCAATAATTTGCAAGCGTTGTTTGTTTGTAAGACGATTCATGGTTAAATTATAGACCAAACTGAAGATTGACAGTGAAACAAAACACGAAACGTGCGTCAGCTGTTTAAACCAGTGTTGCCAAAAAGATAATAGCTAAAAAAATCACCCTTTGCAATAGACGTCCTATAGTATTATTGGAAAATTGGAATATTCAGCCCACAAAGATGGTGAGGTGGTGAACATTTGCAAGTTTTGTGCCATCTACATTTAACTTTTTCTCACGTCATGCTCAGTCTTTATGCTTTTAGGTCTTTGTGAAAATCAAAGTGCAAATGTTCACCATCTTTGTGGGCTGAATATTCCAATTTTCCAATAATACTATGAGGACATCTATTGTATATATTTTTTATTTTCCCATATACTCAGTCTTTATGGTTCTAGGTCTTTCTGAGAATTTACATCAGTCTCCATCTTTTGGGAAAAGTTTGTATAAACTTTCATCGCACACCGGCTCAGGAATTGAATTCGTTGGCAAAACCTAATTTTTTTATTGTCACCGATTTCCAAAATTTTAACGCCATAGTAATAGTAGACATATCAAAACTAACGTAGCTAAAAATGTAAGTAAAAATATTGTTAATTGTGGGCGTGACAAGCTGTCAAATACAAATGTTTTATTATTTTTTTTTTAGAAAAAAAATGATTTTTTAATATTTGATCAGAAAGAAATTGTCATTCATCACAAACTATCATCGATAATGCTATGACAACGCACCATTTATATTTGAGGATTTATATTTTTGAACTGGGATATTGTCCTGGCTCAAGACCATTTTGTCGAAAGTCTTTTCAAGTGGCTTCGCAGCGACTTTTCAACATCAAACCCGGCCTCTATAAGGAGATGATTCTCACAAACGAACGAGAAGCACAACTCACTTGGCGAATTTGCGTTTAAAAAATTGCACCAAGTAATAAAGTACACATGCCATCTTACAAGCATCTCATTGAGTTGCATATGTAAGTATGTGTATATGCAGGTATAGTTACCCAGCAATACTTCTGCCGTGCCATCGCTCATTTGTTTTAGTTTTTTCGTTTGCATTTTTTTGGTCTGTAATCAATATTTGATTTGAACTGGGATATTGTCCAGGCACAAGACCATTTTGCATCTATATTTAATAGAATGCAAATTTATTTACAAATTGCATGGTGACATTTATTACTTGGCTGCAGACTACCACGATCATGATTTCGACCATGTCAAAAGCCTTTTCAAGTGGCTTCGCAGCGACTTTTCAACATCAAACCCGGCCTGTATAAGGAGATGATTCTCACAAACGAACGAGAAGCACATCTCACTTGCCGAATTTGCGTTTAATCAAATATTGATTACAGACCAAAAAAAATGCAAACGAAAAAAATAAAAAAAGTTTTATATTTTTGTCAAGTACCCAAGCTAAAATAAGAGTGAAATAGGATAAATGTTGGCTGTAAAGTACGAAATTGTGAAAAGTGTCTTTAGAAAAATCGGCGTATCTGTCTATTATGTAGAGAAAACCAAAAAAAATATTTTTGCCGGACTATTTAGAATATAGTTTCAGAAACCCAGATATAGCAAAATGAAATAAGTGCAATGCAACCGCGAATTTTGGATTTTTGCAACAATTGTAGCTTTTGTTATAAAGGGTGATTTTTTAGCTATTATCGTTTTGGCAACACTGGTTTAAACAGCTGACGCACGTTTCGTGTTTTGTTTCACTGTCAAACATCTTCAGTTTGGTCTGTAATTTAACCATGAATCGTATTACAAACGAACAACGCTTGCAAATTATTGAATTTTATTATCAAAATGCGTGCTCTGTTAAGAAAGTTCATCGCGCGCATCCATTTTATGGTCAGTTTAATCGACCCACTGAAGCGGCTATTCGGGCTATTGTGACTAAATTTCGCACCAAATTTACATTGTTGGACATTAAACCACCAACACGCTTACGTAGAGTGCGAACTGAAGAAAATATCGCAGCTGTATCGGCCAGTGTTAATGATGACCGTCAATTATCGATTCGTCGCCGTTCGCAGCAATTGGGCCTCTGTTACTCAAAAACGTGGAAATGCCAAAATTGGACTAAGCGGATGGACCATTTGAGGCGCAGTCAAGGTCAACATTTGCATGAAATAATCTTCAAACATTAAATTATATGGACCGTACTATCGATTCAAATAAAGATTTCATGCATTTTCTGAATTTTATATGTGTTTTTTTTTTGAAAAACTTTCCTAAAGCTATTAAAAAATCACCCTTTATAAGAAGAAAAAACAAAAACGCGTCAAAAAAATCAGTTTATATCACCTGCAACCATTCGCCGAATAGTAATGTCTAGTACAAAAAAACACTTACGCCCGCCACCGAAATAAAAAACCATGTTTGTCCATCTTTGAGAGTTTAAAATGTTCGTAGAATATTAAGAAATCATAATCTGTAAGGCACAAGTCCGAGAAAAGTCCCGCTTAAACATAAAAGTCACAATAAAATTGCAATTCGCAAAAACACACCTGCAGTAGCCAACCAAAAAGTCGGTGCACGTTTTATGGTCAACTGAATCAAAAATTGTTTTATATAGTGGGACAGTACCTCAGTCAGTTTGTAAGACGTCCACA
This sequence comes from Polietes domitor, assembly GCA_947397865.1. NCBI lineage: Eukaryota > Metazoa > Arthropoda > Insecta > Diptera > Muscidae > Polietes > Polietes domitor. The sequence continues at coordinate 221,170,421 of OX377618.1, read as the reverse complement.
GAACACGGAATACATCTCCAGGATTAGTAACAAAACTGTCAAATAGGGAGGATCAAGCATAATGGCTTGGGCGTGTTTTTCATATTATGGAGTTAAGTCAATACATTGGCCCAGAACTACTATGGACTCTGCCCAGTACATCAAAATACTGCCTAATATTATGCTTACGTATGCTGCATATGCGGCATATGGAATGCCCCTTAAATGAGTCTTCCAGCAGAGCAATTATCCAGAAAACACCAGCCGACTTGGAAAAAGGTGGTTTGAAGTCAATAATATCGATGTTATGGAATGGTTCGGGCAGACACCGCATCTCAATATAATCAAAAATTTGAAGTGTGATGACTAAAATGATGTCTCACTAGCAATACTGAAAAACAATAACGATATTTGACACGAAATTATAGAGACATGGTCAAATACCGCATGAAAGGTGCAAAATACTACTTGACTCCAAGAAACGACATTAAGTAGCAATATTAAGCAATAAAGTCAGTACAACTAAGTGTTAAATTCAAGAAAATATCGTTATTTAAGTAATTATTCAAAAAAACTTTTCAATTAAAGTGAATTGCAACAAAATATTTTTAGTTTTTATTAGCGCTGCTATTTTTTTAACCAGTCTCATTTTTGACATAAATGATTCTAAAGGCTTAACCTCAAAATTACAAAAACTTAATTTTTTATTTAAAGCCATTTTAAGAATGGCACAATACCACCTTTCAATCATCGTAAAAACTTTAAGGATTTTCGAAGTAAAACTGATATTTTTCTTTGTCGAGATTTTTTTGTCTCGTCGCTGCTATTTTTTGACCGCAGCTGTATATCTGAAACTATAGGCGAAATGCTTTTAATTGGCGTTTTTAATTTTTCAATTCCTCATCCTGTTGCCTCTTTACATACAACAATGTTCCAAATGATGCAATTTTCCAAAAATTATTTTAAACACTTATTCACACTCTATGATACCGGTATTTGTATCAAATAAAAGAGGAGAATATCTGTTAAAAATACTTCTATCTGCATTAGTTTAGCATTGAAAGTGACGTTCCACTTAGTTTATTTACTTTATTCATATTTTACTATTTAAGAGGGAAAACTTGAAATGGTTATATGGGTAAATCCGAAAAAGGTATACCAAGGACGAACTTTTAGAATTGTCAAAGTTACATATATTTGTTAATAAATAATAAGCTTTTTTGGTGATCACTTTATGGCAAGGGTATACCATACACCCAACTCGTTTTTTAATTATTTTTAAAAAATCTATATTCTTAGATGTTCATAAACCTGGTAAAAACAAAGATATATACGTTCTCCGATCTATTAAAAACTAAATTATATGTAATTGCATATGAGTTCATAATAACGAAATTTTTAAAATAAAACATGATTTTTTAAAAAGTGTTCGCTTAAGAAAGATGTCCGCTTGAGGGAGTGCCCGCGCATGAGAGGTTACACTGTAAAACAAGATTATATAAAAATGTCAGAAGAATATTGAATAGAAGGAAAGGGGAAAGTGGAGCGTCAATCATATACTTTTTTGGATGAACCATGAACTTTACAATCGTCGTTAGCGCAATTTGAAAATCCTCAAATAATCCTCCTTCTAGGTATTTCGATTTTTCTGGTAAATGTGCCAAATTTGGAAAAATGATGCAAATGCTCGTTGACGTTCAAACAGCAACAGATATTCCCAAGATTGTAATAGTAGTACTTCGGATACAGGTACATAATAAAAATGTTGGTATTGATTTTTTAGAACAGTATGCCAAAACGGTGTGAAGATAAATTCGTAAGTTAAATTCGTCCCACACCCAAGACACAAACCAATTTAGCTTGTGGAACTTATTTAAAAAATATTTTTTTCGTAGAAACACTAAAAACAATAAAAAATTAAAGGAATTGTGCAATATTGGTTTAGCAATATTTTTCGCTCCAATAATTTGAATGTATCGAATCAGACAGACAGTCCATGAACTATATAAAATAGGTCATATTAGCCCATGTATTGATGTGACATATAAGAGGCGATATCTCGAAAACTAGAATACATGAATCGAGTATTCCAAAGGCAATTATTTAGCCCTTGGTAAGTAGAATATTTCCCAAAAAAGAGTTGGTCCAAGTTCCGTTTGAGATCGGAGATATATAGGTTTTCGATTCATGTATTCTAGTTTTCGAGATATCGGTTCTTCAATGCCACATCAACACATGGGTTACATTGGCCTATTTTGTATAGTTTTTGGACTTTTGACTGATTCGGTGCATTCAAATAATTGGAACGGAAAATATTGTTAAAAAATAATTACATAATTCCTTTCATTTTTATTATTTTTAGTGTTTTTATGAAAAAAATATTTTTTAAATGCTTTTTACAAGCTAAATTGCTTTGTGTCTTGGGTGTGGGACGTATTTAACTTTCGAATTTATCTTCACACCCTTGTATACCACTCTGTCAAATTTTATTTTTGTTGCATAGTGTAATGGATATAGTGATAATTAAACGCAAGTTTGGCGATTGCTTCTGTTTTAATTATAATTAAAAGTACGACTTTATATATCGTTACCAAAATATAAAAAATACTCAACTAACATTTTCTTGGCAAATCGATATTTTTGTTTATTATGGCCGAAGTTGCTGTGTTCTGTTAAACTAACCAAAAATCTCGATTTGTAAAAAAATGCTGAGTTGAGTCTTTTTATATTTTGGTAACGATATGTTTGTCTGTTTACATTACGGCGAATTGTGTGAATAGTACATGGAGCGCATGACAATTATAAAATCATAATCAAATTTCAAGATATCTATCGAATATCTACATAGAAGTTGTTGTTGGTTTTATTTAAACTAAGAATTGTGGTCATTTACTCAAAGTTTTAATAAATTTACCCAGAAAGGGGACATGACTCCCTCTGGACCTAACTTGGACCTATTGTAGGTCCACGATTTTGTTGAATGAAATGCGCTATTCACAATGAGCACGGAAACAAAGCAGCGATTAATACTTTTCAAACGTGTCCGAAATTAATGGACACACATTATGTACTTGAATGATATACATTTTAATGAAATTAATTTGTATGATTAACTGAAGCAATATTTGGCGTAATAATGAAATGGAAATGAAATTGTTATTTATTACATTTCCCCATCACACAATGCCGACAAGCAGACAATTGGTAGTTAACAAAGCTGATGTATATTCCGAAAATACGTTCTTTCGAATTAATCTATATGACTATCACTTAAAAGTTGATTGTACTCTGAAGAATAAGAAATCTCGTTGAATGTGAAAACACTTTGTCTGCTACACGGAAGTCTGTATGGCAATCAGAGCAAACCCAAGCAGCAAATTTCTCATGCCAAGAAAAACCTTTTGTGATATAATTTATTTTTCAATTGAAATTTGCATATCCGCTTAATATTTGCCCAATTATTATTTTTTGAAAATATACCAATATCTGCTTAATAAAACAATATAAAGAGATTGGCTGACTTAAAAGAGCCGCCTGAACGATGTGATTTGGCACGCTCAAAGAAAAATGTTTTGTTTCTGGAATTCTGGGATTATTTTGATAAAAATTGAAGGATTAAAATGTTCCGCAAAAAATTTCAGTTGTAAATAAAACTGTTCACGTTCAAATAACAAAACTACACGTCGACTTTTACAAAAAATCTAGGGTTAAAATTCGTTCCTGATATTTTGCATGTATATTAGGGTTGGGTTAGTGTTGTATGGTATTTTAAAGAATTCCATTTGAATACGCTGGAACCACCTATTTTGTGAGGTTCAGAGAAAATGCGTGAGACAAAAAATGGGGGTTGTGCAAGGGCGCGCTTATCGGGATCAAAGGTGAGGGAAAATGGGTAAAAATACAAAAAAAAATCCAAAACTGCCTCGGAGTCGCCCCCAGAGGAGTTAATTGTAAGACTGATACCCATTATAAAATTTACTCCCACAGCTAGGCCGCTAGTGGAGTCAGATGTATGACCTACCTCAAATATTTGTCGACACCCGCATTTCCTCTATGCTATTTTCAACCCATAAGGTGGTCTCCATACGATTTTTTATTTTTTATAACTTTTTATGAAAGAAAGGCCCGAAACTGTCCCTGGGTCGCACAGTGTGTTATCAGCGGCAAAAACTCCAGAAATGCATGCTCCAAAATCTAGACCTTACTAATTGAATTTCGCAAAGAACATTCCTATTAAGCATATTCCAAAAATATTTTGCCAATATCACGGCGAAATTTAGCTGTGAATGCATTTAATGTTCATAAATGCTAAAATAGTTGAAAATTTCATTATAATAGAGGTTATTTATTGGGATGTATCTCGGAAACCACGTACCGTATTGAAATTTTGTTTAGTTCGTAGAAAATAGGAGCTTATGAGGTTTTGTAATTACGTTTTTGCTTTACTTTTCAGACAGTGTTTTACCTGAATATTGTATTTATTTAGTATAGTTAATTGTTTACTGTATAAAACTATACTCGCAAAGCCGACCGATGCCTCGGCATTTACAAATATTGTTGAATTACTGTATTTTTTATTCATTTTAAAAATAATATTCTGTTTATAGCTGCAAACATCGATTTAATTACTGAAATAGTAAAACCTTCTAAGCCAAAGATGAAGCAATACTTTCTTCGTGGTTCTCTGTTAATGTATTTTGGAAAATTTATTTAAAGCATACCTTAGGGATGTAAGGTTTTATGGCATGCAAGCGCATGCTAATATTGGGCAGAGATATTAATCGTAAGTATTTTTAAAGTTATAATAGCCGTTTGCCATCGGTAAAAAAGAACTAATTTTTATCGAAAATTTTGAAAATCGTAAAAAAAACTAACAATTTTTTTTGGGCGTGGCACTGACAATTTTCATTTAATTGTGGACTCAAATGAAACTGGTAAAGACTTGTATTAAAATATATATATTTAAATAAGAAATTTATGACGTTTTTTCATTTTAAGTTACATGGGAGGTAGACGCCCAAGGAGCACCTAGGGGTGTCAAATGATTATGAGGAACCCCAAATATTTGTCCAGCCCCAATATTTTCTCAGAAGTTACCTACCCTCTATCTTCAAGCCTTAAGGTGGCCCTCATACATTTTACATTTTATATTTTTTATAGAAGAAATGCCCAATACTGCCCACGAGTCATCCCTAGAGGGGAGTCATGTAAGATTGGTCCTGATTAATTTTCTCTCCCCAAACATATCTGTCCCCTATATCCACTCCTCCAATACAAAAAACACATTTTTTTAAAAAAATGATTTTCTCCACCGTTCTAATTGCCCCAAGGGGGCCCTAGGGGCCAAATATATGAGCGACCCCCAATATTTTGTCAGAACAAAACCTCTATCTTCAATCCTAAAGGTGGCCCCCTTATATTTTGTATTTTTGATAATTTTTTTATATAAAAGAAAGGTCCAAAACTGACCCCAATTAATTTTCTATCCATCACAATTACCTTTACTTGAACATAAAAGCGAGTTTAATCATTTTTTAATAAGAAATTTAACAATAAACAAGTAAGGAAGGTTAAATTCGGGCGTGGCCGACTATATGATACCCTACACCTAGTCAATATACCCTGTGGTGTAGGGTATAAGAAGGTCGTTACATTTGTACCTGGTATATAAAGGGTGATTTTTTAGCTATTATCTTATTGGCAACACTGGTTTAAACAGCTGACGCACGTTTCGTGTTTTGTTTCACTGTCAAACATCTTCAGTTTGGTCTATAATTTAACCATGAATCGTCTTACAAACGAACAACGCTTGCAAATTATTGAATTTTATTATCAAAATGCGTGCTCTGTTAAGAAAGTTCATCGCGCGCTTTTTCTGTTCAGCGACGAAGCTCATTTCTGGCTCAATGGGTACGTAACTAGGCAGAATTGTCGATTTTGGAGTGAATATCGGCCAGAAGCATTGCAAGAGCTACCAATGCATCCAGAAAAAGTCACAGTTTGGTGCGGTTTATGGGCTGGTGGCATCATTGGACCGTACTTCTTCAAAGATGATGCGAATCGTAACGTAACTGTGAATGGTGAGCGCTACATGTGGTTTCAACAAGACGGTGCCACATGCCACACAGCACGCGCAACAATGGACTTATTGAGAGGCGAATTCGGTGAACATTTCATTTCACGTTCGGGACCGGTCAATTGGCCGCCTAGATCGTGCGATTTAACGCCTTTAGACTATTTTTTGTGGGGCTATGTTAAAGCTCATGTCTATACAGACAAGCCCGCTTCAATTGACGCATTGGAAGACGACATTGAAGCATTTATTCGTGAGATAACGGCCGAAATGTTGGAAAGAGTATGCCAAAATTGGACTAAGCAGATGGACCATTTGAGGCGCAGTCAGTGTTAACATTTGCATGGAATAATCTTCAAACATTAAATTATATGGACCATACTATCGATTCAAATAAAGATTTCATGCATTTTTCTGAATTTTATGTGCTTTTTTTTTGAAAAACTTTCCTATAGCCTTTAAAAAATTACCCTTTATATACTACAAATTTCATACTTTTAAGAAGTAAATGTGAACACAAACTTTGAATGGGAGCTATATATAAATATGAAACTATCTAACACATTTTTACCATAGGTTTTCTGAAATATAAGACGCTTTCCCAAATTTGATGAAAATCTGTTAAATAAGTGGTTTAGAGCGAAAAGAATTAAATCGGGGGAGTCATTTATATGGGAGCTATATAAATCTGAACCGATTTGACCCACTTTCGCCATAGATGTTTGTAGTTGAAATATGACCTAGTTTGCCAAATTTTAAGCAAATCTTTTCAAATATGCTATTTCTAGAGCGGAAATAATCAATTCAGTGGCGAAATTTGTATTGGAGCTATATATATCTGAACCGATCTGGCCCAATTTTACCTGAGCTGCTTCTAGTTGAAATATAATTTGTTTTGCCAAATTTGAAGAAGATCTGTTAAAATATGTGGTTTTTAGAGCGGAAAGAGTCAAATCGGAGGAGACATTTGTATGGGAGCTATATATAAATCTGAACCCACTTTCGCCATAGATGTTTGTAGTTGAAATATGAGCTGGTTTGCCAAATTTTAGGCAAATCTGGTGAGATATGCTATTTCTAGAGCGGAAATAATCAATTCAGTAGCGAAATTTGTATTGGAGCTATATATATACCGGAACCGATCTGGCCCACTTTCACCAGAGTTGTTTCTAGTTGAAATATAAGTAGTTTTGCCAAATTTGAAGAAAATCTGCTAAAATATGTGGTTTCTAGAGCGGAAAAAGTCAAATCGGAGGAGACATTTGTATGGGAGCTATATATAAACCTGAACCCACTTTCGCCATAGATGTTTGTAGTTGATATATGAGCTGGTTTGCCAAATTTTAGGCAAATCTGGTGAGATATGCTATTTCTAGAGCGGAAATAATCAATTCAGTGGCGAAATTTGTATTGGAGCTATATATACCGGAACCGATCTGGCCCACTTTTTTTTGTGGTTTCTAGAGCGAAAAGAGCCAAATCATAGGAGACATTTGTATGGGAGCTATATATAAATCTGAACCGAGTCCTGGCCATGACGGCATTTCAAGCAAAGCTCTATCAAAATGTACATTCCAGACTTTCAAGTATGTTTAATGATATTGTAAACACTGGAATATATCCTGAAATTCTTAAAATATCTAAAATAATTCCCATTCCTAAGGAACCTGGTGCGTGTACCGTTGATAAGTATAGACCAATCGCGTTGTTGCCTTTAATGGATAAAATGTTTGAGAAAATTTTACATAGCCAGTTAACTACTTTCCTAGAGCAAACTAAACAGATTAATCGATACCAATTTGGGTTTAGAAAAGGCAGGCAGTGGTACACAAGATGCAGTAGTGAATGTGATCAATATTATATGTGATGGTCTGGATACTGGTAACGGTGGAGTAGCGGGAATTTTTTACGATTTTTCAAAAGCTTTCGATCTGGTGGATCATGAAATTCTTATGCAGAAACTTCCATTCCACGGCATTACTGGAAATTCACTACTATTAATGGAAAATTATCTACAAGGGAGAAAGCAGTATGTAGAAATTAATGATTGCACAAGCAATGTAGGCCTTGTGAAACATGGCGTACCACAGGGTAGCGTACTAGGCCCGCTGCTATTTACGATATATATCAATGACATTGCTAATCTCAGTTTGCATGGCACATTGGTAATGTATGCCGACGATATAAGCCTATTTTATCCGTACAACCACGACGTAATATTGAAGGGTCAAATTGAACATGATGCTGCTGTTATTCTGGAATATGCAAGAATCAATAAACTGGTGTTGAATGCCGAAAAGACGAAGCGGATTAGATTTCGACCATATTCTACTGGAGGCGGCAATATGTTTAATGTTTTAATTGGTGGAAAAGAAGTCTATGAGTGTAATTCGTTGAAATATTTGGGTATCCATTTTCAGGCCAACTTATCATGGAATACACATATTCAACAGATAAAACGGAAAGTTGCTCCAGCGATTGGAATTTTGTATAAATTAAAGTACAAATTTGATGAAAAATACAAAATTATTAATTTACAATAGCCTTATTCACAGCCATTTGAATTATCTGCCCATAGTTTATGGTTACAAAAAGTGTTCAGAATTTCGAAGTCTTCAAAGGTCCCAAAACAGAGCTCTCAAAATTGTCTACAATCTCCCGTTGACGCATCCATCACATTCGCTATATAGTAACATATGTAAAACGGTCTTACCTTTATATGGTTTACACAAAATACAGTTAATTATGTTCATGTACAAATCGCTATTATCCCTATTAATATTATAAAACCTTAGTGTAAGTCTGTCAGTCTGTCTGTTTGTTTGTTCCGCAATCACGTGTAAACGGCTGAACCGATGTTGTTGAAATTTTCAGTACAGATATATGTAGGTCTGGAAGGAACTATAGGCTATAGAATTTTTAAAAATTTGCTCTGTGGGCGGAGGGGGCGTGGCAATAGTGTTTTTGAGAGCTAGAAGGCTGAAAATATATTACTGACCACGAGAATGATAAATATGATGCCGAAATTTTGGATTTTCATTTTGTGGGCGGAGTGGGCGTGGCAAAAGTGTTTTTGAGAGCTAGAATGCTGAAAATTGGTACATATATATTACTGACCAGGAGAAAGATCAAGTTGATGCCGAAATTTGGATTTTCGTTTTGTAGGCGGAGTGGGCGTGGCAAAAGTGTTTTTGAGAGGTAGTAGGCTGAAAATTGGTACATATATATTACTGACCACGAGAAAGATCAATTTGATGCCGAAATTTGGATTTTATTTTTGTGGGCGGATTGGGCGTGGCAATAGTGTTCTTTGAGCTAGAAAGCTGAAAATTGGAATGTATATATTACTGACCACGAGAAAGATCAATTTGATGAAGAAATTTGGATTTACGTTTCGTGGGCTTTGGAGCGTGGCAAAAGTGTTTTGGAGAGCTAGAAGGCTGAAAATTGGTATATATATTACTGACCACGAGAATGATAAATATGATGCCGAAATTTTGATTTTTTGAGAGGTAGTAGGCTGAAAATTGGTACATACATATAATTGACCACGAGAAAGATAAATATGATGCCGAAATTTGGATTTTCGTTTCGTGGGCGTGGCAAAAGTGTTTTGGAGAGCTAGAAGGCTGAATATTGGTACTTATATATTACTGACCACAATAAGTATCAATTTGATGCCGAAATTTGGATTTTCGTTTCGTGGGCGGTGGGAGCATGGCAAAAGTGTTTTTGAGAGGTAGTAGGCTGAAAATTGGTACATATATATTACTGACCACGAGAAAGATCAATTTGATGCCGAAATTTGGATTTTCGTTTAGTCGGCATGGCTATAGTGTTTTTTAAGCTATACGGCTGAAAATTGGAACGTATATATTACTGACCACGGGAAAAAATTGTTTTTTAGCTAGAAGGCTGAAAATTGGAACGTATATATTACAAACCACGATAATATCAATATGATAAGATCAATATGAAGCCTGATTTTAATTTTACAATTTGTTTTTTTGCCTGGCGAAGCGGGCGGGGTTCAGCTAGTCTATACAAAATATTGGTCATCATACCATAGATTTTTCTAGAAACCAATTGGTTTTTAATACTAGAAACAATTTGAATTTGCGTGTGAAAAGGTGTAGGCTGGAAACCACGAAGCAACGTATTGAATACATCGGCTGCACTGAGTACAATCATTTACCTCAAACTCTTAAAAGTATATCGAGAATATCAGAATTTAAATCTACTTTAAAATCACATCTACTCCAAAGTATAGAAATGCTTCTATTGCCATTTTTCTTTTATATCTATCACAATTGTATACTAAAAATTCAAATATGATGAATTATTGCTTACTTTTTTAATGAAGTCATAAACAAGTCGATCGGTATAATAAACGATGGGTCTATCTCGTTTCCTTTTGGGTGTTACAAACAAATGCACAAAGACATTATACACAATAATTATACCCTCCACCTCCAGGATTGGGGTATACTAACTTTGTCATTCCGTTCAAATTTTCCATAAATGCGTCTTATAGTCGTAGATCGGTTGGGATTGAAATGAGGCGAAATCGGCCCAAAGCGAAAAATTTTTCCCTCACAAGCACTAAAAATACCCATAATAATCCCTAATATTTTAGCTTATTTAAGCATGTTTTTTGACTATGTCTGTTTATATCTGCTTGATATTTGGTATGCGCTTTCCCCTTATAGCAAAAACGTGCACCATAAAGTGATTCTTATATGGGGCAAAAAAGGGATAAAAATGGTACATATTAAACGACAACAGATAGAAACACGAAATTTGGCGTGTACATACCTCTAATAGAGTAGATACATAATATACAAGTATTTTTTTCCAAATTCGTACTTTTAAGGGGTAAAATAGGAATAGAGGGATAAAAATGGTACCAACCAAACGGCTGTACCTAGAATAATGAAATTCGGTGTATACATTCCTCTGATTGCATAGATAAGTAAAATACACGGATTTTTTAAAATTCGTACTTTTTGGGGTTAAAATAAAAAAAGGGGATAAAAATAGTACCAATCTAATGACCGCAGCTAGAGTCATGAAATTCGGTGTATACATTCCTCTGAGTGTGTAGACACGGAAAATAAACTGATTTTTAGAAATTCGTACTTTTTGAGGTTAAAATGAAAAAAGGGGATGAGAATAGTACCAATCAAATGACTGCAGCTAGAGTCATGAAATTCGGAGTATACATTCCTCTGACTGCGTAGACACGGAAAATAGACGAATTTTTCGAAATTAGTACTTTCAAGGGATACAATGGTACAGAGGGATAAAAATAGTACCAACTAAACGACTACAGGTAGAATGATGGAATTCCAAATGCGTAGTTACGTCAAGGGGGTAAAAATGGTACCAACCAAATGGGCGCAGCTGGAATCATGGAATTCCTCGGTATAGACACGCAAAATAAAAGTTTTTTTCCAAATTGGTAATTTTTCTTTACGGCAAAAATTTTTTGAATCATGAAGTTAGGTTATTTTGCACTATGTACGTCTGATAATGGATTTTCAAAATTTGTACTTTTGGAATTCAAATAGAATGGAAATACAACCAACTGTAGCACCCACTATCTACCAATATTTATGGCTTTGAAAATATAATATAAGAATATTTATTTTTTGAATTGACGTATTGGTAGCATTACCTTCTAAGCGTGGTTTGAAATAATTAAAATATTATATTTATTTATAAAATTGATTTTTCAATATTTGTATTTGTTTTGGTTTGGCTATATTAAAAAAAAATATACATTTTCCTGTAATATTACTGCACTTCTACGAAAACCGACAACCTCTGTGGAATGCAATCCATGGTGGAGGGTATATAAAATTCGACCGGGCCAAGAACGCCGTTTTTACTTGTTTGGATATTTCTTGTTGTGTTATTCCAAGTGCTTTAAAATACCTTATAAACGTTGCTGTACTTTTGGGCCCAAGTGTACATATACTTGTATTGACTTATTTCCTTGAGGTGATGATAACTCAACTAACTTTTCAGCACATTCGTTGTTGAAAGGCATATGTATTTGATGATCAAACGTATGATCAATTTTGCATAAATCAATAAATACTTTACGATACGATACGTACATATGTACTTTGCGTTCTTTGTGTCTTCTGTGGTGGTAGTTATGTACACAATTGTTATTTGTATTAGCTAAAAATAAGATGTTTAATTAAATTTTAAAAAAAGGGGTGTATAAGCAGAATACGCGCCGCAAAGAAAAATTAATGGCATTCGATAAACTCAACAAGAAGATAAACATACACTTGGAAAAAGTAATAAAATTGAACAAAGATCAGGGGCTGGGAAAAATGATTACAACTTCCCTATTGAAGGGTCCCTTCTTTTCTCTGAGTGTTTTGCCATGTTTGTATTACTACTTAGAGCGAGAGGCGGCTCGCAGCGGCCAAACAATTGTGTGTAAATCAGACATTGAGCCAATAAATCGTATATGAATTTCTTAAGAAGGCCCAAATATTGAACATGTAATGTTTATTTATTTGTTTTAATATTATTTTATATTTTTTCCTTGGGTTCAAGTATGTTTATTTTAAGCAAAAATACACCGGATTTTTTGCTCCTCTCTTGTCGGTGGTGCATCGTTAAATCACTTTGCTATTTTCGTTAGTGAAAAATTTGTGTAATACTTTTGGGGGGAATTTATGTTTTGTGAAATATTATTTATTGTTTTTGTTTCACTCTTAATTTTTCATTATGTTTTTTTTCTGCTGCTGTTGTCTAACTTAACACCATCAGTGTTTGTTAACGTCTCTGTTTATATTTTGTTTTTTTTTTTTTTTTTTCTGGCTTATTTGTCACCACCTCACGCTGATAGCGCTGGCGATTGCGATACGGCGTGAATGAAGTTGTTGTGTCGGTCTTTGCGCAGAATCAGTTGTCTGTTGGTCTTCGGTGTGAGCGCTGTTGTAACCCGCTGTTTTATTGTTTCGTTACTTGTTGTGAATACGTTAAATCAAAATTTAAGCTAAAGCTCAGCGAAAAAAAAAAGAAATCTTGATGATAAATATGGTAAATAATTGAAAGTGTTTTTGACGGTTATTTTGTGTCTGGATAAACGGTAGCATTTTGCTTTATTGTCCACAGAACTAATTGGCCAACGGGTGTAAAACTGTATAAAAATTATTTCAAGTGATTAATAATACAAATGTGAATGTTAACGTTGTAATAAGTGTTATCGAAAACTATCAAGGCCGACGATAAATCAAAGCAAACGGCGAAAAGATTAAATCAATCCATTCATTATGTCTAAGTATTTTCTCTTAGGCCAAACTGTAACTCTAACTGGTCTCTGTTGTATTTTACTCCAAATTGGCAATTGTTTTGTCGTGAATTGAGCTCGAAATGGTGTTGGTGTATGACGAATGTGCGAATAGAGCGAAGTAAAAATTCTTTTTTGGAATAACAAATCAGAATGGGACCCAAATGATGTGTATTGAAGAGCTGTGTATATAACTCCTGATGTAAACATATTTTTTGCGAGGTTATTTTTGACCCCCACCCATGGTCAAAATATACAGAAAAAATATTTTTAAAATTTTACAGAGTATTTTTTAGTACAAAATCGAAAGTAAAAACCGTTAAAAACTAATTTTTCTAGTGTTTTTAAAGTTCTCTAGGAAATTGGATTTATTTTATACCCTCACTCTGCAGAGTAGTAGGGTATATATTAGAGTTAGACAGATTAATCGGTCGGCCGTTTAGTTGGTACCATTTTTATCCCTCTGTTCCTATTGTATCCCTTGAAAGTACTAATTTGGAAAAAAATCTTTTATTTTTCGTGTCTACGCAGCCAGGGGAATGTATTTAATGACTCTAGCTGCGGTCATTTGGTTGGTACTATCTTTATCCCCTTTTTCAAGTTTATCACCTAAACGTACGAATTTCGAAAAATCGCTTTATTTTATGTGTCTACGCAACCAGATGAATGTATACAACGAATTTCATTATTCTAGGTGCAGCCGTTTGGTTGGTACCATTTTTATCCCTCTATTCCCATTTTACCAATTAAAAGTACGAAATTGGAAAAAATGTTTTTATATTATATATTTTATATCTACTCAATTAGAGGAATGTCGTTTGATATGTACCATTTTTATCCCTTTTTGCCCTATTTTACTCCCTACGAATAAAAATCACTTTATTCTGCACGTTTTTGTTATCGGGGGAATTCGCATACCCAATATAAACTAAGTACAAGCAGATATATTAAAAATGTATGCTTAAATACTCTAAAATATTGGAGGTTATTATGGGTATTTTTAGTCCTTGTGAGGGAAAAAAATTTCGCTTCGTGCCGATTTCGCCCAATTTCAATCCCAACCGATCTACGACTATAAGACGCATTTATGGAAAATTTGGACGTCCTAGCTACTTTCGTTTAGATGCTAGCGTGTTTTCAGCAGACGGACGGACGAATTTGACTAGATCGTCTTAGAATTTTATGACGATCAAGAATGTATATACTTTATAGGGTCTCAGGTCGATATTTCAAGGTGTTACAAACAGAATGACAAATTTAGTATACCCCCATCCTGGAGGTGGAGGGTATAAAAACATGATGAAATACTATTAGGAATATTTGCAGTCCTTGTTAGGGAAAAATTATTCCCTCAGGCCCCATTTCGCCCAGTTGCAATTCCAACCGATCTGCGACTATATGACGCATTTATGGAAAATTTGGACCTCCTTTCGCTTAGATGCTAGCGTGCTTTCAACAGACGGACGGGCAGACATACATGGCTAGATCGTCTTATAATTTTATGATTTTTATGTTTGAGTGAATTAAAAAATATTTTTCCATCGGAGCACAATTTGTTTTCTTAGAATACCCTACTACTATATCGAACTTTTATAAAAAAATCGAAAACATTGGTACCTCTAAGGGAACGAACACTCTCAGAACATGAACTACCTTAGACCATTTTCACACTTCTCAAAATTAAAAAAAAAAAATAAAAAACTACATTTTTAATTTTCTACACAAAAATTAATATTTTTCAAAAAAAAAAAAATAAAAAATATATAAATATTTACAGGCTGTTCATCTATAATCTTTATATAGATTTTTTAATTATTTCATAATTTGAATAACATATAAAACGAAATTATTTGAAAAGTAAATAATAATTGTAAATATATTGTTATATATATATGTACACTAGCTGAACCCCGCCCGCTTCGCCAGGCAAAAAAAAAACAAATGGTTAAATTACGTTCCAATTTTCAGCCTTCGAGCTCTCAAAAACACTGTTGCCACGTTGCCCACTTCACCCATAAAATGAAAATCCAAAATACGCCATCAAATTCATCTTTGTAATGATCAGTAATATATATACGTTAAAATTTTCAGCATTCTACCTAAAAAAACACTATTTATTATTATTATTTATTTATTTATTTGCCAACTTTGCCCACAAAACGAAATTCCAAATATCGGCATCAAATTGATGTTTCTCGTAGTCAGTAATTTATGTACCAATTTTCAGTCTTCTAACTCTCAAAAACACTTTGTCCACGCCCCCTTCGCCCACAAAACGAAAATCCAAGTCAGCAATATACATGTACAAATTTTCAGTCTTCTAGCTCTCTAAAACGCTTGTACCACGCCCACTCCGCCCACGAAACGAAAATTTAAATTTCGGCATCAAATAGATATTTCTCGTGGTCAGTAATATATACCAATTTTCAGTCTTCTAGCTCTCAAAAACACTTTTGCCACGCCCCACTGCCCAGAAAACGAAAATCCAAATTTCGGCATCATATTTATCTTTCTCGTGGTCAGTAATATATATGTACCAATTTTCAGCCTTCTAGCTCTCAAAAACACTTTAGCCCCAATGTCCACGAAACGAAAATCCAAATTTCGGCATCAAATTGATTTTTCTCGTGGTCGTTAAAATATATACGCTCCAATTTTCAGCCTTCTAGCTCGAAAAAAACACTTTTGCCACGCCCACTCCGCCCACAAAACGAAATTCCAAATTTCGGCATCATATTTATCATTCTCGTGTTCAGTAATATATACGTTCCAATTTTCAGACTTAGCTTAAAAAACACTATTGCCACGCCCACTCCGCCCACAAAATGAAAATCCAAATTTCGGCATCATATTTATAATTATCGTGGTCAGTAGTATATATGTACCAATTTTCAGCCTTCTAGCTCCCAAAAACACTATTGCCACGCCCCCTCCGCCCACAGAGCAAATTTTTCAAAATTGTATATCCTATAGTTCCTTCCAGACCTGCATCTATCTGTACTGAAAATTTCAACAACATCGGTTCAGCCGTTTACACGTGATTGCGGAACAAACAAACAGACAGACACACAGACTTACACTAAGGATAGGGATATATATATAAATATTTTTTTTAATAAAATATTTTGTTCTTTCTTTCATTTTTGGTAAGGAAATATTACTTTTGCGAATTAAAATAAAATATTTTGTTATATAATTATTTTTTGAGTAGAATGAAAGTCGTCTAAGTCAGTTTATCCTCTGAAACTAGTGGCTCCCTTTTATAAAAGTTCGGTATAGTAGCAGGATATTCTAAGAAAAAAATGTGGGCTTCGGTAGAAAAATATTTTTCAATTGTACTACATCTCAAAACGGATAAAGTGTGATATAGACCACTATCATATCTGGCACATATGGTATTTCAAACTGCCACTAATAGCTGATTTATAATTTGCACTTATTATTTTATTTACACAAATTGTTTGTATCAAAATGTGTGAAACTGTTATTTTTTGACTGGTCGTTTTTTAGTATTTCGTAAAAAATATGATTTTTCAGTTAGAAATCTCTAAAAAATTTTCAACTTTCGTTAAAAGGGATCTGCAAATTCGCAATGTCTCTTTCCGGGAGAAACAATCTCAGATTTGGGTTTTTATGTTGTTGTCTAACTCATAGTAGGTGAGCATAAAGCCACAAAAAAATAATCATATAGTAATCGAGATATTATAGACAATAATGTTTATCTGCCTGACGAAAAAATATAAGAAACTCATCAGTGGCTGCAGCTAGTGTAAAAATTAAAATTTAATTTTTTTTTGGAAAAATTTTATTTCTTTTTCACGAGTAAACATAAATAAAAAATCTAAGAAAAAGTAGTTTTATTTTTTAGAAAAATAGAAAAATAATATATTTTTCCATTATCTACTTTTCATTGTTATTAAACCTTGTGTTTATAAACTACTGAAAAATTATCATTTTGAAGATTTTTCACTGACATTTTGGTTGATCTTGCAAAAAAATCGTAAAAAATAGAAGCCGTCATTTCACCACTTCCAAACTCACATAGTCATTAAAAAAAGACACCTAAGGTGACTAGTTTCACAAAGTTTCAAAGAAATTTATTAATGCAAACAAAATAATAGAAATAAAATTGGAAAAACTTTATAAAATATAACGCGGCTATAACATTTCACTTCAATATTTTAAAAGTAGTTGAAATTGCCTTCAATACATTAAAATCCGTTGAGAATTTCAAGAGTTACAGACAATTTTTTTTTCACTGTTTTCACTCGTGAAAAAAATCTAATTTGTTTTCCAAAAAACACGTACATTTTTATGAGAAGAAGACATATATATAAACTTTCAAAACAATGGCAGCTATCGAGGTCAAAAATCCGACACTGTCCGACTGTCCATATTGACACTTGAACCAGATGAACATTTCCTCATTCGGTTGCCCCTTCACAGGACTACAATAATTATTTTAAATATTTATTTGCATCCTATGATACCGTAATAAATGTCAAATTAAAGAAGGGAATATGTGCTAAAGATACTTTAAATTAAAGAGTGATTTTTTTGAGGTTAGGATTTTCATGCATTAGTATTTGACAGATCACGTGGGATTTCAGACATGGTGTCAAAGAGAAAGATGCTCAGTATGCTTTGACATTTCATCATGAATCGTCTTACAAACGAACAACGCTTGCAAATTATTGAATTTTATTATCAAAATGCGTGCTCTGTTAAGAAAGTTCATTGCGCGCTTCCATTTTATGGTCAGTTTAATCGACCCACTGAAGCGGCTATTCGGGCTATTGTGACTAAATTTCGCACCAAATTTACATTGTTGGACATTAAACCACCAACACGCTTACGTAGAGTGCGAACTGAAGAAAATATCGCAGCTGTATCGGCCAGTGTTAATGATGACCACCAATTTTCGATTCGTCGCCGTTCGCACCAATTGGGTCTCTGTTACTCAAAAACGTGGAAATGCCAAAATTGGACTAAGCGGATGGACCACCTAAGACGCAGCCGCGGTCAACATTTAAATGAAATTATCTTCAAAAAGTAAATGTCATGGACCAATCCAACGTTTCAAATAAAGAACCGATGAGATTTTGCAAATTTTATGCGTTTTTTTAAAAAAAAAGTTATCAAGCTCTTAAAAAATCACCCTTTACAAGCTTCTATCTGCATTAGTTTAGCATTGACAATCATTTCAAGTTTTCTCTCTTAAAAAGTAAAATATGAATAAAATAAATAAACTAAGGGGTAGACTTGAAATGGTTGTTAATTCTGAACTAATACAGATAGAAGCATGATATTTGTCATATTTTTAATAGATATTCTCCTCTTTAATTTGACACTAATTTCGTTATCATAGGGTACGAATAAGTATTTAAAGTAATTTTTGAAAAATTGTATTATTTGGAACTTTGTAGTCCTATGAAGGGGCAACCAACGAAAATGAAAAACTAAAAAAATTAAACCAATATACTCCGTCTTGGCTATAGTTTCATACGTATATCAAGTGTAACGACTTTTTTCGGAAATGTGTCGTACGGTGTAATAGACAAATTTCGTTAAGAATTTCAAAGAATTGCATTCTAAACTTAACCTTCGATTTGAAATAAGTACTCGTACGAAATTTTAATTAAACCCTTGGCAACCCTTTCTTTTCTATATAGAAGTCATTTTTTACCGAATTCGGTAAATTGATACACCATATCTCACAAACAAACTCCAAAAAAAAATTGATGTTGTTTTGGACTTTTGATTGACAAGAATTGTATATATTTGTTCGAAGGCGTTTATGGCATTTACTATATCATTAATTATTGTCTCTATCTTATGTTTACTTTTCCAAAACAAAGTTGCAAATTGTCTCTTCCAAGACTTTATGAAAAAACAATCACGTTTTCGAGAATAAATCGAGGCAAAAAATTGATCAAAAGTTGATGGTGATATTAGTTAATTTTATCTCTTGTATTGTATTGGCATTAAGGTGGAGCAACACACAAAAGTTCAATGCACGAAGCTGTGATAGCGGAAGAGCGCTCAATACATCACTATTTCTAAGATATGGTCACAATTTCTTTCTGTATTTATTTGACATAATTTCTAGTTAATTCAATCTACACTTCCTGTTTTCATCAGTTCAATTTAACAACCAAAATCCTAAATTCTTTCGACTATGCTTTACATATGTTACATATGTTTTATTTCTCTCGTTTACTGCTATTGCTATATTTGTTGGAATACTGATCTGCCAAAGATAGGGTTTTTCTTGTGTTCGCACAAAATTGTTGTTAACACATTAATTGATAATAAAACATACCCGTGAGAGTTTCGATGTAGTCCCACATTTTATTAAATGATTTATTTTCCTCGACTTCTCCACAAACACTTTCGATCTGCTCCATAAACGAGGCAACAAAACGAAATGCTGCCACAATGCAAAATTACTTTGTGCCACAGCTTCCTTACTTAGTTTGTATGATTTATTTGAGAACATTGAAATAAAAGTGAGAACAAAGTATATTTATGAGAATAGCTTTAAAAAAGCTCGTAAAACAATATCAGAAATTTGTTTTTTAATGAAGGCCGGAAACAGTTTTCTTGTTTTGAAATATCTTAACAAAAATGTGATAATTATTTAAAGTATAAATTTTCCACAAAAACTTCTAGATACTACAGATACCAAATATATACTATTAATTGAAATATATGTTCGGGAAAAAATATAAGAACGGAACATAAGTTTAAGGCGCTTTACAATTAAAGAAACAAGCATGAATGTTTGAGCATTCGTTTGGAATTTTAAAGTACTCTTATATTGATATTTGTGATAGATGTGGATTTCAGACACAATTATGTGCGAGGTAACTGGAGGAGTGTTGCAAAGGCACAAATATTTTACAGATTAAAAGTGATTAGAAAGACATTTTCAAATATCAAATTGCAACTGATTTCGATCGACTATCCGTATGACAGATATGCCAGTTTTATTTTAATCATACACTCAGAAAAATAGCATTCATAAATCTGAGTAAAATCCATACTACAATTTAGTTCAACAATTTTACTCCAGTTTAGTAAAAATTTCCTAAAAAGTTGGAAAATATACTAAATATGAGTAAAGTTTCCCTCTTTCAAAGCCATAGTAAATAGTTCATTTACTAGAAATAGGGTAGTAAATTTACTTGAAAACATTTCTTTGGATCTAATAAAAAATTCTTACAATTGAGTAAATTCATACTTATGTGGAAGAATATTTCTAAGGTTTTAAGTAAGAACAAAACTCAGAAATTTTTTTGTATGGAAAAAATTCCTTAATAATGAGCTTTTTCCGAAAAATTATGTTAATAGGTTTACTGAAATTTATACCGATGTCTTCATATATTTAGTAGGCTGGGACACGAAAATAAATTGCAGCGGTCACCCCCCAGAAATGAAGATTGGATTGTTTAATGATGATCTACAAAATATTTCGTCACTGGGTCAAGCCATCTGTGAGCCAAACGCTTCTGAAAACACCTCTAAAAATCATGTTTTTCCCTGTAATTTTTTATGATGCATTATTCCCCAAATTTTCTTCTGAATTAATAGACCATTGGGAGCACTTTAAATAGAACAACTCATTGGTCGAATTACTGGACGTTTATATTGATTTTTTGTGGTTTGTCAAGGAGACAGCTAAAAACTCATATTTCTTGGAAACATTTTGTAAGAGTTGATATGAAAAATAAATAGAAGGAATTAATACCTTTCGAATGACACCTAAATGATGACTATCGGATGAAAATGACGTCACTGACTCATTGCTTGTAAAATAAAACTAATGCAGGAGATGGATTTTCAGAGCAAACAAATCAAACTCTTTTTACAAAAATGAGCGCAGCGGCGTCAATTTAATTCCGATGTTCATCATTTAGGCATCATTCGAAAGGTATTGACTATTTATTACTAACACCCAATACACAGTTTTCGCTGTGAAAAACCACAAAAAATTACTATAAACGTCCAATAATTCAACCAATAAGTTACTCTAAGATAAGAATCAAAATTTTTATTTAAAGTGCTTTCAAGGGTCTATTATTTCAGAAAAAAAAATTGGGAAAAAATTTAACACAAAAAAATTACACCGAAAAAACATGACTTTTAGGGTTATTTTCAGGAGCCTTTAGCTCACAGATGGTTTGGTCTAGGAACGTAATATTTTGCAAATCCTCATTAAACAATCCAAACTTTATTTCCGTGGGGTGACTGGAACTTGTTTTTCCATTTGTATGGACGGCGACCCAGCCTAATATTTAGGTATTAATGAACTTATAAAAAATCACTTGAAATTGTTTAGAAAATTCTTGAATATTAATCTAAGAAGCAATTCTCGTTCGTTTGCAGAGACTTATTTCTTAAATACTTCAAGTATTTTTCTAAACAACCACTGCAAAGGCGGCTATCTTGCCTTCGCCGAAATCATGGAGTAATAGCTCAACTCTTTATGGCAGAAGTGGTATCATGAAACTTTTGATAAATATTTCATGTTGTCATTATACCCTCCACCTCCAGGATGGGGTATACTAACTTTGTCATTCCGTTTGTATCACCTTGAAATATCGACCTGAGACCCCTATAAAGTATATATATTCTTGATCGTCATAAAATTTTAAGACGATCTAGCCATGTCCGTCCGTCTGTCCTCTCACACAAATCACCCTAAACTACGTAAA
The DNA here is from genome assembly GCA_947397865.1 of Polietes domitor. Taxonomy (NCBI): domain Eukaryota; kingdom Metazoa; phylum Arthropoda; class Insecta; order Diptera; family Muscidae; genus Polietes; species Polietes domitor. The sequence continues at coordinate 221,148,337 of OX377618.1, read as the reverse complement.
ATCAAAGCTGTTATAACATCTATACAGATGATTGAAATACTGTGAAATATGATATTTAACAATGCTTTAATAGATGTTACATTCGCATGGAATATGGACGATATTGACACTCCTCCCACGCAAAGTGGCAAATCCTTGGTTACAATAACACCGATATAACATCCATACGGGTAGTCAAAATCATTTGAAAATGTTTTTTTATAATCACTTTAAACCTAAAAAATATTTACGCTTCAACCACGTTAAATTGAACATTAGTTAAATTGAACTTATTTTAAGTTCACTTTTTTCTTTGTATCAATTACATGTTTCCTCAGTTTAAGTAAAAATTTACTCGTTTTGAGGAAAAAATCAGCAAAATTGTCCTCAGTTTAAGAAAATATTTACTTGATTTGTGTAAAAATTTACATAGTTTTAGTAAAATTTCAGCAAAATTTTACTTAGATTTAGTAAAAATTTACTTTGTTTAGGAAAAATTTACTTAGTTTTAGGAAAATTTTACTTGAATTTAGTAAAAATTTACTTGGTTTTAGGACAAATTTACTTAGTTTTAGGAACATTTCAGCAAAATTTTTCTTAGATTTAGTAAAAATGTTCTTGGTTTGAGGAAAAACTAAATGGAATTTTCCTTAGTTTGAGTAAATATTAACTTGGTTTGAGGAAAAGTGAACTAGAATCAAGTACAAAGCATGTACTACTATCAAGGAAAAGTTTGAACTTGATATGAGGAAATATTGCTTTAGTGCTATACGAAGTTAAATTTTCCTAAATTTCAGTTAATTTTAACTCGTTATAGGGTTCATTTTTTTCTGAGTGTAGCACCTCTCCTACTTAACTTCCTTGGGTGGTCACTGCGAGCTTTATTTTAAATAGTATTCGTATCTTGAAATACAGTTTGAACTGTTGATTTACATTATTTCAAGAGTTTCGATATTTCACCAAAATATTTGTTCTCACTTCCACGGTTTACATCATTTGCTAACATTTCTTTTCGATGATCCATATACTACGTTCAACTGTCCAACTTACAAATTACGAAGTCTAAAACGTAGCGCAAAAATAAAAATTAAAATATGGTTGTTTTTCCTCTATTATCCCGTAGAAATTATCCTGCAGTCGTATGTAGACATTTGTCAATACATTTTTTTAGTTTATCGTGAATATTTGTCTAAGTTAGTGGTGAAGTACGTTTTTTTTTGGTACTTAATAATTAAAAGAGATTTAACAAGTAAAACACGGCGTTAAGTTCGGCCGGGCCGAACTTTATATACCCTCCACCATGGACAGCATTCCACAGAGGCTGTCGAGTTTCGTAGAAGTGCAGTAATAGTACAGGAAAATATATTTTTTTTAATATAGCCAAACCAAAACAAATACAAATATTGACAAAATAATTTTATAAATAAATATAATATTTTATTACTTCAAACTACGCTTATAAGGCAAGGCTACCAGTACGTTTACACTATATATATATAAATAATACTTCAAGTCAATTCAAAAAAGTAAATATTCTTACAAAAATTTATATTTTCAAAAAAGCTCAAATACCACAAATATTGGTAGACAGTTGGTTGTAATTCCATTCTATTTTTATTACAAAACTACAAATTTTGAAAATAACCTAACTTCATGATTTAACCATTTTTGCCGTAAAAGTAAAAAGAACGAATTTGAAAAAAATCTTTTTATTCCGCGTGTCTATGCAGTCAGAGGAATGCATACACCAAATTCCATGATTCTAGCTGCAGTCATTTGGTTGGTACCATTTTTATCCCATTTTTCCAATTCTACCCCCTTATGAGTACGACTTTCTAAAATTTCTTTATTTTACGTGTTGAAGGAATGTACACACCGAATTTCATCATTCTAGCAGTAGCCGTTTAGTTGGTACTATTTTTATCCCTCTATACCCATTATATCCCTCGAATGTACGAATTTAAAAAAACTTTTATTTTTCGTGTCTACGCAGTCAGAGGAATGTATACTCTGAATTTCACGACTATAGCTGTTGTCAGTTGGTTGGTACTATTTGTATCCCCTTTTAACCTCAAAAAGTACGAATTTCGTAAAGTCCGTTTATTTTACGTGTCTACGCAATCAGAGGAATATATACACCGAATTTCATTATTCTAGGTGCAGCTGTTGGGTTGGTACCAAATGTATCCCTCTATTCCTATTTCAACACTTAAAAGTACGAATTTGGAAAAAATAGTTTTACATTTCGTGTTTCTAGCTGTTATCGTTTATTATGTACCATTTTTATCCCTTTTTTGCCCAAATTCGTCCCCTATGAATAAGAATCACTTTATGGTGCGTTTTTATGCTATAAGGGTAATGTTCATTCCAAATATCAAGTAAATACAAGCAGACATATACAAAAAGCGCGCTGAAATACTCTAAATATTAGGGGTATTTTCAGTCCTTGTGAGGGAAAAATTTTTCCCTCTGAAAAATCTTTCCCCACCGATCTGCAACCATAAGACACATTTTGGGACAATTTGAACCTAGCTCATTTAGTTCGGAAGCGTGCGTGCTTTCAACAGACAGACAGCCATGTCCGTCTGTCTGTCTGTTGAATTCTTAGAATTTTACCAGGACCCAGAATATATATACTTTATGGGGTCTCCGATGAATATTTTAAGGTGTTACAAACGGAATGACAAAGTGAATATACCCCCATCCTGGATGTGGAGGGTATAACAAAACTGTATAATTACATTTATTCATAATGATTCTGAACTCGTCCGTGGGCCGAAATTTGGGTCGTATGTTGACTTTTGTCGGCCACTGTATTTATCATAAATTTGAAAAGAAGAAATGCGTGTATGGACATTAGAACGTATCGATTTTTTAATGCATTGGAATAGCAAACAAATCGAGGCATGTATATGAATTACTGCCCAAAAATGAAAAAGTTTTCGTGGTATAATTTCTTGTGACTGCGTAGACTCGCAAAATAAAAGAATTTTCCAAAATCGTACATTTATGGTAAAAATGGCACAAAGGGATAAAAATGGTACCAACTAAACGGCTGTAGCTGGAATCATGAAATTCTGAGTGTAGGCTCTTCTGACTGAGATGGATAAACAAACAAGGACTTAAAATACCTTTAATTTTATATTAAACATATTAATATATTTATATTCGGTGCGTATAATCCACTGCACTATGGTCCCAAATCCTTATTTTTTGGCAAAAAATTAAAAAAATTTAAATTGATAATTGTTAAATGTGTACATATTTTCTTATTGGCAACACTCCAAGCTATCAAGAAAATGTATTGAAGAAAACTAGGTGGCAACACCGCAAGCCTGAGAGACATTTAAAGTTTGCCGTTGAAACAAGTGGGATTAATTCGGGTCTAAAGCTGTTATACAAAATACTTAAAATTAAGGCGTAAAAAGAAAATAATGAAGTGACTATATTATTGAAATTGAAGGCCGGAGTAAATAGTTGAAAAATTATATTTAACATTTTGTGATTACTGTAGTCTTGTCAGTTTTCTTAAGTGTTGTAATGTTGTTATTCGTAGTGAGCATAACCTATATATGTCGTGGACCAAAAGTTATATGTATGACTCAACTTGACTCAAAGTTTAAATGTGGAAGTGTTCGCCTGAGTGTATAGTTTATGGTAGAATTAATATCTCGTCAGCATTTTTCGGCAAACTCCTACAATTGCCACTTTATTTTAGCACAATTTCGATTAGCCATAGTTCACATATTTTATCATATCTCTGAATCAGATTTGTGTATGAGAGCCATCAACATCTCATTTTAAAGGTATTGCAAGTAACTTTAAAATGATATATAACATCATTCTTTTCTGTACACATTTTATATTATTTCCTGAAATAATTATTCAAATTGCAATGTCAAGTAGAGTATTTGTATGCTATATTTTCCTTTTGAAATAATGTTCAGAAAAACATTGTTCGTCAAAGCGAAATAAGTTTCATTATTTTAAGCTTTCGTAAAATTTTGTTTTGGCCACCCTATACTAATACAGGGTGATAATTATGTTGATTATATATTAAGCTTATATGGGAGGTGGTAGTAGGCGTGGTCCGATAGGCCCCATTTTATTTTTCATTATTAAGTATGTTATGTCTAGCAAATGTGCAAAATTACAAGATTGTATCTTTATTTTTCGACTTTATGCCATAAAAAATGGATTTGGGACCAGTGTGCACTGTCTACGTAAATGCGCGACATAACAGGATTTTTCGAATTTTGTACTTTTAAGTGTGAAGACGGGAATAAGTGCATACGTTTTAAAGTAGCGATTGTCTGCTGACTGAGCAGGCACTTTTCTGCTACTACAGCAGTTTTTCTGCAATCGTAGAACAGCATTGACACTGCTAAAGAGTTTGCAGCCGGATAAAAATCTTTAGATATTCACAGAGATTATCACTGTGCAAAATATCGTTGCTATCAGTATACAATTATACTTTTGGCAATCGTTTTTAAAATTTGGAGGGTCACCCAGTAGCTCCTTGGCCACTAGGGACCCAAAATTTTACAAATCATCTGGAAAAAAACTGCGCTAAGCATGTGAAATTTCGTTACGATATCTTTTTCCTTTCAAATGTTACAGAATTAATTCTAAAAAATTCAAATTTGAAATATCGAAAGTTTGCATTTTTTAATGATGTATTTTCTATTTATTTTGAAAGAAAGTTTAAGAAAGAAAATTATAAAACATGTAAATATAGGGTGATTTTTTAAGAGCTTGATAACTTTTTTTTTAAAAAAAACGCATAAAATTTGCAAAATCTCATCGGTTCTTTATTTGAAACGTTAGATTGGTCCATGACATTTACTTTTTGAAGATAATTTCATTTAAATGTTGACCGCGGCTGCGTCTTAGGTGGTCCATCCGCTTAGTCCAATTTTGGCATTTCCACGTTTTTGAGTAACAGAGACCCAATTGGTGCGAACGGCGACGAATCGAAAATTGGTGGTCATCATTAACACTGGCCGATACAGCTGCGATATTTTCTTCAGTTCGCACTCTACGTAAGCGTGATGGTGGTTTAATGTCCAACAATGTAAATTTGGTGCGAAATTTAGTCACAATAGCCCGAATAGCCGCTTCAGTGGGTCGATTAAACTGACCATAAAATGGAAGCGTGCGATGAACTTTCTTAACAGAGCACGCATTTTGATAATAAAATTCAATGATTTGCAAGCGTTGTTCGTTTGTAAGACGATTCATGATGAAATGTCAAAGCATACTCAGCATCTTTCTCTTTGACACCATGTCTGAAATCCCACGTGATCTGTCAAATACTAATGCATGAAAATCCTAACCTCAAAAAAATCACTCTTTATTAACAGCTTACATTACACATAAAAAAGTCTGTCAATTTCCATATATTTTTATAAAATGAAAATTTAAAGGAATAGGGAAGGAAAACTGAAATCACGCATTATAGCCAATAAAAAGTCAGTGCTATTTGTTTAGTGTTTTTTGTTTTCTATTCGGTGGCAGCCGGTTATTCAACTCCCCCCATGCGGTAGTAAATTATTATTGATTGCATTCTGTACAAATCTACAAATATTGTATTTCATTCCAGAATATGTTAAATTCCATGACTGCGGTTAATTAATGAAATAGTTTGATATCGTACAATTAGTCAGTGATTTAATATTTATTTATTAAATTTATTTATATTTAAACGTTATTATTTTATTTTTTCGTGGATTTTGTTTGTTGAAGGTCTCAGTAAAATAATTAATTTACTCTCTTGATATTAATTATATTTTCAGCTGATTGATGTTGGATGTTAGCTATGCTAATATTTAGTTTTACATATGTTCACGTCATCTGTCGATATGCATATTTGTTTGGAATTTATTGTATGGATACATATAGTTGTTTACCGCTCTTTGCAGTTATTGACCTCCTGGTGTGTGTTCGATGACCCCACTTTGATGGGTCACGCCCCCCTAGATCGTTGTCCTATGCTAAATTAATAAAAAGTGCATTGCTCATTTTAACACTTTGATGTGATATATTAACTATAATTTATTATTTTATAAGTAAATTTAAATACATATGTGATAGGTTTTCTTGTAGTGTTTAATTAAAATAAATGATGATCTCTGATATACATTTCTTCAGTAATACGTCATTTATTCATGTCAGACTAGAATTCAGTCATCAACTCATAATTTCGGAAATATTGAGGATCAAGAATATATTACGGCTTTAAGCCGGGGTAACAAGCTGCGATAACAAAAACGTTAATAAAGACATGATTTTTTACGCAAAATAAAAAAATTATATTTTTTTTCATCAAAAAATTTGTTTAACAAAATTTTTTGTGTTGACTTTTTTGTCTTAGAAAATGTAACTTTTTGTTTACATTTTTGTTATCGCCGCTTAGTTATACAGTATTAAAGAACCTAGGATTATGATTATTAAATTACAAGCATTACTTTATAATTGTATAGGATATAATAGAATTGTATAAGATAGTGACGTTTTAAAGTCTTAACGAAGGAATGCAAAAATTATATATTTTAAACATAAGAACGAGCCCATCATTTTGAAAGGACTTTAAAAATATTAATGGCCCTATGTCCCACTAGGAATTAAAGGATTGAATACATATTTAAAATATTAAGCACCTCAGTCATTCATAAATTATTGGGATTAGCCCTATTATGACAACATAGATACCCGATGAAAGCAAACGTGGTGCACAATATAATATACTAATACTGCATTTTCCGTTCCGATTCTCACACCATGAAATCCTATAAACTATATATGAATCATTCAATTTCAGACCGGATAGCATAATTTTAAATTCAGAAAATCTCAGGAAATATTCTTCTTAAAAAAATATTTTAAACGTGTCTTAGGAAATATCTAAAATTTTAGTTTTAAAAGTTGAAAATCCTTCTGACAAGTGTATATTGAAATCCAGTTTTGTACGATTTTGGTGCTATTTTAGGTGCATTTAAAAAATTCGGCAATAACTTCCAAATTTTTTTGCTTTAAAGGGCTTGCTGTAGCGACACTAATCGCTGATCATAAATTATTTAATATGATCAAACAAGGTATACAACTTTAAAACTTTAAATTTTTGTGGAAATTCAAAAGCCTATAACTCTGCAACTGAAATTTTATGATTTTTCCTTAGGCATGTGTAAAATATTTCTCAAAAAAGTACATTTCATGGGATTTTCAGAAAAATCGTAGTCATATAGAATTTTTGAATAAGGTTTGACTGACTGAATGACTCTTTATCGCCTTAAAATTATAAGACGATATGGTCGTCTCTTCAAAGTACGCTATCATCTAAACGAAAGGAGCTAGGTCCAGAGTGAAAAAAGGTTTTCCTAAAAAGGACATAAAATACTCCTAATATTTAGAGTTTTTAAACACATTTCTGACTTGTACAGGGTTTTCCAACAAGAGGTATTCAAAGAAAAATGCCATTTTTTGAGATAAATGATCGGATGTTTATTTCATAATAAAGAGGAAGGTATGCCGTTAATAATGAAAAACAACATCAGGCAAATGGCCACCACGACCACGCTTACAGGACCATATCCTTTGCATGAAATTTCCCATAACCAAATCGCAAAGTGTCCTCGATAGCCTCACGAATTCTATCTTTGAGGTCTTGAATCGATGGTGGGCTGTTGGCGTAGATCTTATCTTTCACGTGGCCCCAAAGCAAGAAGACGCAAGGTGTTAAATCACAAGATCTCGGTAGCTAAATGTGATCACCTCTGCGAGAGATAACACGGTCCGGAAACTTTTCCCGTAAATGAGCAATGGTTTCGTTGCTTGTGTGGCACGTAGCGCCGGCTTGTTGAAAGTAAACGTTGTCCAGATCAATACCATCCAACTCCGACCATAAAAAATCATTAATCATCTCTCGAAAGCGCAATCCATTCACCGTATCTGTTGATCCAAAATCATTTTCGAAAAAGTAAGGTTCAATGACCCCGCCGGACCATACAGTCACACGATGAGGATGGAGAGGCTTCTCAACAATAACTATTGGGTTTTCCGAGCCCCAGATGCGGCAATTTTGCTTGTTGGCGTAGCCACCGAGGTGGAAATGGGCCTCATCAGTCAAGATGATTTTTCGATGGAACTCCGGATCATTTTCATTCATGAATTTTAATAATTTCAAAGCGTTCTTGAAGCATGTATCGTTCCATTTTTAGTAATGGCGTAGTTTATACTTGCCAAATGTCAAAGAATAAAAGCTTCAAAAGTGACAGCTACCGAAATAAAGGGAGATTCAAAATAGCACCTCTTGTTGGAAAACCGTGTATTTAATTGATATTTGGTACGTACATTAATCGTGTAAGGTGAAAGGGGGGGTGAAATAGACCAAAAGGAGATTTTTTTTTAATTTTAAAATTTATTTTTCTTTCAAAAATCAAATCAAAAAAATAAAAAGGTCAAAAAATAACGCAAAAACACAGTTGTGCCAAAAATGGGCGGTATTGAAAAAGTGGCCACCTAGAGTGTAAAAGCATCTAGCATCAATGTGTATAGCTGTGCAACAAATGGGCGGTATTAGAAAAGTGGGCGTGGCACCTCCCATACGAAGTTAAACCCCATTTTCGAATATATTCCGATCTATGACAGATACAATACTGAAATTTTGTCTGAGTGCACCCAGCATCAATTTCCGTAGCTGTGCCAAAATTGGGCGGTATTGGAAAAGTGGGCGTGGCACCTCCCATACGAAGTTAAGACCTACTATTGAATATTGTCAGTTCTATGACACCTAGAGTGCTGTAATTTTGTGTAAGTGCATCTAGCATCAATGTGCGTAGTTGTGCCAAAAATGGGCGGTATTGAAAAGGTGGGCGTGGTACCTCCCATACGAAGTTAAAAGTTAAGTTTTCGAATAAATTCAGTTCTCCCATACGAAGTTAAAACCTATTATCGAATATTATATTCAGTTCTATGACAGCTACAATACTGAAATGTTCTGTGAGTGGACGTTTAGATTGATTTTTTGTGGTTTCTCAAGGTGACAGATAAAAACTCATATTTCTTGGAAATAATTTGTAAGAGGTGTTATGAAAAATAAATAGAAGGAATACCTTTCGAATGGTGCTTAAATGTTGAATATCGGACGAAAAATTACGTCACTGACTCCATGTTTGTAAAATAATTGAATACAAGAGATGGATTTCCAGTGGAAAATGTGCAAAGTGGGATTTTGAGATGCGACTAGAACGTAATTCCTGATGAAGTATTTTCATTTTTTTGCTGGGTAAGGATAACGGAATTTGAAGGACTTCTTTTGACTTTTCTGTTCCACTTCCTAAAATCACAAAGTGTCCTCTTTCTTTAAGCACCAATATCACGACTAGACCTAGCAGAAAAATTAAAAAAAAATAATAATAATTTTATCCTTAAAAATGTCAGGTCCTTATAAACACGAAAGGAAATACACACAGCAAATATTTTTGCTGTTTCGCTTTCAGGAACATAAGGTTTGTTTGGAGAAAAATCATTAGACATTGAATGTGAATGAATTCATTCTATAATTTTCCAATATTACACAGTGCAACAGTGGTTCTGCAATTCAAGCACCACTATGACGGTTCGTTAGTGTATCCAAAATGATGACGATTGCCTAAAGGATTTTTTTCCTGAGGTACCCGTTTTCGCGGGACGCCCTGGAGCGCTCTCCCCACCCACTTTTGTTATCTTATGGTCTTTTGTTTGTCATAACTCGAGAACGGCTGTCCCGATTTAGGTGAAATAAATGTTGAAAAATTAAGAATTATAATTCCTTTAATCTATTCCTATGATCTTTCTCGATATTTTAAACAGTTTCGCAGATATAAATAAATTTATGAAAAAAAAAATCCCTAAAAAATTTAAATTTTTTGTTTTTAAAAATCATACAAGATTCAAAACAGAAAAATATGCCAAGGCTTATTACCATATAGAAAAGGAATGCCCGCAAACTCTTGTTTTATTTCGAAATTTTTTTACACATAAATATGGAAAAGTAGTGACTAACATTAAAATAAAATGTTCTAGCTATTTAACCTATATTAATTATGTTTTAATGAGTTGAGCAATTATTTGATGATTAACTCTTCAGGCGTTTATTCGATTAATTGGAAATTCTTAGCTTTCGAATAAACAATTAATCGAATATCTTAGAAGTCGGAATAATTGGATACCCTAGTTATGATACTCTTTCTAGAGACAGAAAAATAATGTAGTGTGTGTAGGTAACGTATACTTACTGGTTATTGAGGGTAATATCACTCATACGCAATGTAGTCAGACTGAACATTAACATTTATATCTGCGAAACTGTTTAAAATATCGAGAAAGAGCATAGGAATAGATTAAAGGAATTATAATTCTTAATTTTTCAACATTTATTTCACCTAAATCGGGAGTTATGACAAACAAAAGACCATAAGATAACAAAAGTGGGTGGGGGGAGCGCGCCAGGGCGTCCCGCGAAAACGGGTTCCTCAGGAAAAAAAATTCCTTTAGGCAATAGTCATCATTTTGGACACATTTTGCAGAGATTAAACTGCAATTTGTCGCACTGTGTTATTATTAATTGATTCAAATTAATGTTGTTCCATTGGAAATATTCTCTAAAGTATTGGTACAATATTAGAGATCACTTTTTCTAGACTAAGTATACTAAACCGCGTATCATCCAATTGTACTATATTTCTTAGGGTTTCATAAACCTTGAAATAAAATGGCTTTGTATTTATTTGGTGTCTTGGTGTCAGTATTAATATTAATTTTTATATTTGTACGAATCTACTTCTGTACTACAATATACATCTTGAACGGGAAGATCACTTTTAATATAGATTTAATTGCGAAACGATGCCGTTTTTTGAAAATCAGCAACTTATTGAACTGTCCTCGTACGACCAGAATATATTTTAGGAAGACTGTAATCCTCAAATTGAAATTAAAATTAATTTTAAACTTTTCCTTGTCTTGCCTATATTTATTACTTTGTGACTAAGTAAAGTTTCTGGCGTTAGCTTCAGGACAGACCATCCCTACTGCCACATGCTCTGTGGCATATGACATAATAATAAAAATCCTAAGCATATTATAGTTTAAATTATAATTTATAATGTGGTTATTGTCTTTCAGACAAAGCCTCGTCTGTATTAGGATACAATTTATGTATATGCTCAAGCATGTATATTACATTAACACATACATTAAATTTCATACATTATTAATTTTTACTTCGAGTACAATGAGAGCTCACAAAATATCTTATCTTTTCATAAACATCTCAATTTCATTACAGATCTCATACAGCCCCCGCCACCACAACCGGCACCAGCTCCAGCACAACGCCACCCTACTATTCATTGTGGCCATGTGTGGCGTGATGTACACAGCAAAAGCGGCCGTACTGCCGGCAAATGTGGCACTCATCGATGACAGCGACTATTATTCGTCCATACCCAATGATATCTTTCCCATTCAGCCGGTGCTGGTGTATCCCAAGTCGAGAAATGCATCACCCTATCAAGGACGTAACCTGCTGAAGGACAATGACATTATCTATGTCAAACTGCTGGATCGTAAAAGCTACCGACCCCGAAAGCTCCATCATGTGGACGATGGCGCTAGCGAATTGCAGATGAAAGACATTTTCTATGTCAAAGCAGTCGTCAATGGTCAGTTTAGCACTAATCGCTTGAAAGTATATCGTCTACCGGAATTTTATGCGATAAATGTCTATAAAAAAGGCGAATTATCGGAATAGTCCATCATAGTCACAACAACAAAAATCTCATGAATATTTATTAGGCTTTTAGTTCTAAAATACGTAATTTATTCATAAGCATATGAGCGTGTGTGTGTGTGTGAATATACATATGTATGTGTGATACGTGTGATTGTGCACAGTGGGGTACAAAGCGAGCAAACGATTTCTTTGTTAGAGCGAAACTCTCAGATTCAGAACAAAGTTTCATACTGGAAATTACTCAGTTTGAGAGAGATAGAAAGAAAGATTTTTCTTTTATTTGATAATGAAAAATTGTATTTCTTTCCGAAATTTTAAAACATTCCTTTAGCATTCTTCTGATTTATGATTTATTTTATGTAAAATGTGAATTTTATTGCTCAGATATTAGCAAAAAATCCGCCGTGACAGAAAACGGAACTGATTTTCATCCTCGTTCATAAAAATTTGAAAGTAGTAGGTCTGCATACCTCCCTTTTCGAAGAAGGACATCTAGGAGGCCTGCAGTAGAAGACCTTATTTTAGACAGGGGATTACAGGCCTCCTCGAGGGCTTGAGTAGCAGTCCGGTAAAAAACATTTTTGAAGTAGAACAAAAAACAGAAAAAACGAGAATTATTTCTTCTTTAAATATGCATATGGGTATCTCACAAAAAAGTTCTACCAAAAAATGAAATCAGACCACACTATTAGTGCTTTCAGCTTTATTTTTCCTTCTTTCGACAATTTTTTTATTATGAAACTTGATGTAACCTTGTTCTCTTTTATTTTTATTAAAAGTTGAAGTGTTATAACGAAAATTACTACTTTTTTTCTACTACGCGTGAAAATATTTGTAGCGTCCGTATTTCTGCTGTACCTAATTAAAAAAATCTAAGAGATAATTGTCATATTTCATAAATCTACGAACAATATATGATAAAACTGACCTTCATTTACACGTTCTCAAAAAATCGCTCAACTTTGTATATTTCTATAATAGGTTCAAAAGTGCACTGAAAGAATTATCTTCATAATATTTATGATTTTGTCTTAACCTCAGTGAAAATTGTCATTTAAAATTTGCCAAAGAAACATTTCATAAAATGTATGAAACATGTTTCATAAAGCATAAATCAATGAATCAATAGAAACTATCAAATACAGTTCTTCATTCGAAAAACTTTTGTCATAAAAACCATTATTTTTCATACTATGATTTATGAAAAATTTCATAGATTTTATGAAGAAACTTCATTAATTTTATGAAAGAGTTTCATACATAGTAATATTTTATACTGAGGTTTCCAATATAAACAAAAAAGCAAAAAAGTCAGAACTTTTTTTTTTGACTAACTAATCAACACACACCACCATTGCGAGAGTCTTTGCAATGAATATGTCTTTGGCCTAAATCAGGGTAAATACTTATGTCAGAGTTAACAGAGTACAAATGCGAATTTCTAGCATTCAACGAATAAAATCGACACACTAAAAATGTAGTTGTAAGTTATGAAGCTTTTCATAAAAACTATGAAATCCTTCATTACATTTATGAAGACATTTCATAACACAAATATTTTCTTGGTTATGACATAATATTATCATAATATTTAAGAATTATTTCTTTAATACTATGAAATCTTTCTTTGATCTTATGAAACTAAGTTTCACTAATTTAACAAATTTATTTTATGAAATATGAAATGTTTATGAAAAAATTGTATGAAACATTTCATGTTATTTATGAATTTTCATACATATTACGAAAAAATTTACTAAATTTATGAAAAACCTTGTATGAAATCGCTTCATAAATATTATGAATGAAAATTCTTTCAGTGTACTTCTGTTGTAGCGTCCGTTCCAATGTAAAATTGTTTATAATTTTGTACTAATTTGTACTAAATCCTGACGATATATTTTTTGTAAAATGTAGTACTCTTTAAGCGCTTTAGAACGCTAAAAAGGCTGATCGACTTTTTCAGTTTCTTTCCTGTTTTTCGCGTAGTTTAAGGCGTGCGAATGTCTTCATGTCGCCATGGAATTGTAAATATCACAGTATATTTAGGTAAACCCAATGACCACGGTTAATGACAAAGACAAGGCGAACAGCACCCATTCTGCCTTCCTGAGTTTACAGACCATCTAAAATAGCATATTTGAAGGGTTTGAGGAACAAAACATAAAATATATATCTGAAAAATTTCTAGTTTAGATTTTATATTAAAATAATTTGCAGATTCTGGAATTCGAAGCCGCAATCTTAACATTGTTACTCGGACGTTATATCTACTCGGTTCTATCTAAATGCACATGATCACTCATTCTGCCTTATATTGGGCAGCCCTGGTAGCAGCCCTCTTGAAAGAAACGAAGAAGTATTTCTGGATTCTCTTTCCTTCTTCAGAGAAGCTAAGTAAGCATGTGTATTAGAGCGTACCAGGTTACAAGTAAAAAAAAAAAAGTTCGCCGTACACCTTCGAATATGAAGTATTATTGAAAGGTAGTTTCAAAAAAATTTTTTTTATTTTTTTATGCCGAACGTAGGGGTCGCGCTTTTACATTTTTCTATATAACTTCTGCATTTATAAACGGATTTTAAAGTGTGATACATCGATGTTTTGTCCGATTTTTTTGTCTTTGAAGTCATTGAGCTCAAACATGATTCATGATTTTATGCGAGCTTTAATTTTCGATTATTAGAGTGGTACATTAGGGTAGTAGCAACTGAGAAATGATGGGTAAGTACCAGAAGGGGGTGCTTGAGCTCAATGACTTCAAAGACAAAAAATCGGCCTCGTCGAGACAAAAACATCGATGTATCACACTTTAAAATCCGTTTATAAATACAAGTTATATAGAAAAATGTAAAAGCGCGACCCCTACGTTCGGCATAAAAAAATAAAAATTTTTTTTTTGAAACTACCTTTCAATAATACTTCATATTCGAAGGTGTACGGCGAACTTTTTTTTTGAGGTACGCCCTATTGTGTATAGCATGTCTCTTTAGAATGACTGTAGGATATTTTAAAAGTCTTGGAAAAGGCCGACGATATAGGAATTTCTACCGTCGTTATACCTACTTACATTTTCCTTATGTCCGAATAAGGTCCCCTAGTATACATAGTTGAGGAATGCATATGCCTATTAGAAGGCATATTTGCAGGTCTCTTTAGTGTTGGCCTCCCAATTTCTCTTGAAAGGAGGGAAGTAAGTGTGTGTATTGAGGTGAACAGCTCCCGTTTTTTCTCTCTTTCCAAGCCTCTTGAAAGAAGCGAACTAAGCATGTGTAAAGAATCATAGTGGAGGGCTGCTAGCAAGTCTCTTTAAAGAAGTTAAAATAGTATATGGTATCTTTTAGAAGGCCTCTTTGTCTACCGCCATTTCCATGCACTTTGAATATTTGAATGAGTAGTTAGTCCCATAGATGGCACATTGCCAGGCCTCTTTAGCCTTGGTTTACCAATTTACGCAAGTTAATCAATTTTCATACAAAATTTCCTATAATTTGAGCGAATGTTTTTAAGAGGTTACACCACCCTGTCAGACAAAAAAACAGATATTAAAAGGAATTTTAATTGTGCGGCAATTATAAAACTTAGGTAAAAACTTTTAATGTACTTACTTTCAACAATGTTTCAAAAAATTTAGAAAAGTTACAAATTGGCGGAGATATGGGCCATCAAGTGTGAGCATGTTTTGAAAAAAAAAAAAAAAAAAATCACACAGATTGTATTCTTATTCAGGATTTGTTATTTATTTATTTTTTGTGAAAAAGACTGTAAAAATTAAAGCTGTTTAAAAAGCACGAATTTTCGTCAAAATATTGCGCAAAAAATTGCATAACTTTTGAACAGGACCTTAAATCAAAAAAGCCATACGATGGACGATAGATAATAACAAATATTTGAGCCACAAAATCGGTTCAGTGGATTCGGAGATACTATGCACACTAGTTTAAAAAAATCCTTTCGAGAAAAGCGCAGAAGAAATCAGCTTCGCCATTTTCTAAGCGCTGTCACCTCGGAAATAACATGAATTTCTTTGGGCAGAGACAGGCTTGCCAGATGAATTTGTTCCTTGTCCCCAAAATAGTCATGCAAAATCTCCAATGATCCCAAAATATTTTATTTCAAAGAAAAAAAATTAAAAAAAAAATGTCAAAGCAAAAAATAATAATAATAGTGCACAATCGGGGAATGTTTTTATTATCCTAAAGCTCCTTATTTTAAATTGCAGTACATTTCGTTCTAGACAATAGGACTGTAAGCTGCGATAACAAAAACATTAGTAAAGAGTTAATTTTTTACTCAAAATTAAAAAAATTATTTTTTCACATTGTCGCCATCTACAATACAAATATTTGTATCAATAACCATAAATATGACTTACATTGGAAAATTATGCAGGCTAAGTCCAACATTTTTAACATAAAATTATTTTTTTTTTTCAAAATTTGTTTTCATATACACATTTTCAATGATCCTTCTTTGTCCGATGACATTTTCATTTTCCTATCTTACTGACTTAATGTCAGCAAAGCTTTCTGAAAATATAAAAAAAACATGATCAAGGTTTGAGCAGTCAAATAAAAAGTTTGACCGCAAAATTTGCATTCTATAAAATATGATATGGTCACGAGTCAGGACAACTTCCCAGTTCAAATCAAATATTAAATATTTTTCAAAGTACTTCGAATATCCCCACAGAATCCCTGAAATATTTTATGAAATGCCCACAAAAATTCCCTTTCACAGTTGTTGTCCTTTTGGACATCATAAAATCCCCTTGGTTGAGGGCAAATGTGTGGACATCTGGCAAGCCTGTCCAGAGATGCTTAAAATATTTTTTAGTTTAAAGATTTTTAGTGAAAACAAAAATATCGAAAAAAATATATAAAATTGAAATTAATTTTATATTATTTTAAAAATAGTCCAAACAAACCATTTGCTTCAAACACATTATATTAGAGGCAGACAAAAATTTGTATTTATTAGAAAAAATAATTAATAGTTGGTTTTGTATGTAATACATTCGAATTCCAGTTATATCGATCATGTTTATCTTCTTATGAGGGAAATTTGTTTTTGGCATTGGAAAGAAGGAGAACATCTCTCAACATATACACCTTTCTTTTTTAAAGATAATCAGAACTTTTTCACCAAAAAATACAAAAACATTGACAATTTTTAAGAAAAACATGATTTTTAGAGGTTATGTAAAATCGTTCCAGCGAAGTTAAAAGATATAGCCGAAATATTTTGGAGGTTTGCATAAAACACCTCATTTAATACACCCGTATTTTTGCTTTGTGAGAATATTAAACACTTAAACCCTCTACTAGAGACTGGATGAAATTTCGCAAAGAATCTCCAGCAATTTATGAAATTTTCCGATAAAATTTCTTTCTGAGACACTTAAACCCTCTACTAAAGACTGGATGAAATTTCGCAAAGAATCTCCAGCAATTTATGAAATTTTCCGATAAAATTTCTTTCTGAGACCATTTCCACACCTCGTATAACTCCGTTCGACAGTCCATATTACACTTGAACCGCATGCTATACCTCTGAAACTTTAAAAGCTTTACAAAGTTTCAAAGGATAATATTTTTTCAAAAAATTGTTTTAAATATTTATAGACATCGTAGGATGCCGATATAAGTGTCAAATTAAAGAATAGAATATCTGTTAAAAATATTCAAATATTCATATATATTCAATATTCATTATTCTATCTACACATGTATATTATTTTAGTTTTAAAAAACACTAAAATAATTCCCCTTAATTTGTTTAGTTTATTCATACTTTACTTTTTAATTGGTGAACTTAAAATGTTGTTGCTAAACTATTACAGATAGAATCATGAAATTTAAAGTATATTTAGCAGATCTTCTCATCTATATTTGCCACTTATGGTATCGGTATCGTAGGTTGCCAATAAGTATTTATTTTATAAGTAGTTATCCTTTGAAATTCTATAGTCCTTTTAAGGGACAACAGGATGAGGGGATGACAAACTGAAAACGCCAATTAACTCGATTTTCTATAGTTTCAGACGTATATTATAAAATTGAAGTGTAACGACTTTTTTTAAAAAAATCGTAGAATTCAACTAATAATCGAGCGATTTTTTATTGGTCACTGTAGGCGAACGAAAATAAGTTACAGGCCCTAAATTTCATTTTTCGATTTTGACAGATTGTGAGTATTGCTTGTTTAGTAACAAACATTTTTCAGATGAAGATAGAATTATGTTTTTGTAAGATTCTCGATTCTGCATGTGAAATCTAGCTGAAATGACATAAGGTCGATTTTCAAATGTCAGATACCATACAAATTTGACTTTGAGTTGTAAATCGACCTTTAGCTGAAACAGAAAATTTCACAGATTCTCAATAAAGTTTCATATAAAAATTTGCTCAGAAGTTGTCTTGAAATCAAATGATTTGATTTTTATGATGAAACATTCCTCATACATTTTTTTAATTTATTGTGTTATTGTTAAACAAATTGATAATTTTAGAAATCTAATATTGATCTTCCCATTCCTAGTGGGAATGGGAAAATTAAACTGAAAAATCTTTTACTAAAAAATCCCAATATTCCAAGAGGTTTTGCTATAGGAAAATGATTCTTAGAGAATTCTGTTAGAAAAAATCCCTTCATTCTGAGATAATTTCCGCCTGGAAAGTTCTCTGATTAATTGTACGTACGTGCCGAGCCACTGTGACATAAACACACATACATATAATATAATATGCATGCAAATATATTTAACATAATTTATACATAATTTATTAATTAGTGTGTATTATTTTTGTAAGTAAATAATAAATATAAACTTAAAAAAAAACATAAGAATTAAATAAAATGGATGTGTTCTTTCATTCTTCGTACAACATCACAATGGATGGTTGTGGTGGTGGTGATGACAACCATTTGGGACGATAGATGGTGGATTCTTTTCCACTTGGTGTAATTTGGCTCCCCTCAAACATCTGGTAATTGGTTGCTAATTAAGACGTCACAATCAATCATATTCTTGTTGATTTTTTTTTCGGCTTCTTCTTCTTGATGCCTTTTACTAGTGTCTGTTGCTGGGCGTTCGCTTCTCTTTGAAAAATGTGTGTATGGTCGTAATTAGGCACTGACTACCAGTCGTCCGCCGTCTGGTGGCGATAATGACACCAATGATTGTGTTAAAGTCTATGATTTTTAGTTTTGTTTTTCAGCTTTTCTTTTTTACAAATTTAAGCTGATTTTAAGTCGCTGCCTTTGTTGTCTCCCTCGAACAAAATGCCAATAAAATATTAATGGCGTTTTAATTGAATTGAATTTCTGTTCGAGGGTGACATAAGTGAATTGTATCGTTCTATAATTGTATTGTTGTGTATAAAATGTTCAAGGAAATGTATACATATATAGAGGATATATGCGAGTGTATGTGTTATTGGCAACAAGTGTTCACAAAGAACACAAAGAAGAAATGTTCCCCCCACTGTGTGGTGTAATAGTCGTAACTATTATTTTTATCCGCGTGGGATTAAATAACAATGATTGTACAATTGTGCTAATATCAATTTTAAATTCTAACTTTAAATTCAAAATATTCAAGGGTGTGTGTGGGAAAACTTTTGTGGCATAAGTGTCAATTTCGAAATGTCTTTGATATATTTTTTACTTTCAGTTAGACTGAAGGCAATATCTGTTGTTAGAGTTTACTTGGAGTGTTCCACAAAAAAAAGAACTCTGGCTCAATTTACAAATATTAAGTTGTTATATATCGCTGTCACCATAGTTTATCAGATAAAAAGCTAAATTTATTTATTAATAAATTTATTTGCAGTTTTGGTAAAGTGTTTTGTTAACGAGCAGTGAATTATGGTAAGTTTCCATATGTGACGCTTATTCATTGATATAATTAAGAATGTCAAACAAGTAAAAAAGGCGTTAAGTTCGGCCGAGTCGAACTTTATATACCCTCCACCATAGATTGCATTCAACAGAGGCTGTCGATTTTCGTAGAAGTGCAGTAATATTATAGAAAAATATATATTTTTTAATATTTTTTTTTTATATATTTTTTAATAATACGAAAACAAGTACAAATTTAAAAAAATAGTTTTGTAAATAAATATAATATTTTTATTATTTCAAACCACGATTATATTGCAAGGTTAACAATACGTTTACATATCGAAATAATACTTGAAGTCAATTCAAAAAATAAATATTCTTATAAAAGGTGATTTTTTAGCTATTATCTTTTTGGCAACACTGGTTTAAACAGCTGACGCACGTTTCGTGTTTTGTTTCACTGTCAACCATCTTCAGTTTGGTCTATAATTTAACCATGAATCGTCTTACAAACGAACAACGCTTGCAAATTATTGAATTTTATTATCAAAATGCGTGCTCTGTTAAGAAAGTTCATCGCGCGCTTCCATTTTATGGTCAGTTTAATCGACCCACTGAAGCGGCTATTCGGGCTATTGTGACTAAATTTCGCACCAAATTTACATTGTTGGACATTAAACCACCAACACGCTTACGTAGAGTGCGAACTGAAGAAAATATCGCAGCTGTATCGGCCAGTGTTAATGATGACCATCAATAATCGATTCGTCACCGTTCGCAGCAATTGGGCCTCTGTTACTCAAAAACGTGGAAATGCCAAAATTGGACTAAGCGGATGGACCATTTGAGGCGCAGTCTAGGTCAACATTTGCATGAAATAATCTTCAAACATTAAATTATATGGACCGTACTATCGATTGAAATAAAGATTTCATGAATTTTTCTGAATTTTATGTGTTTTTTTTTGAAAAACTTTCCTATAGCTTTTAAAAAATATATTATAGGGTCTCAGGTCGAGGTGTTACAAACGGAACGACAAATTTAGTATACCCCTATCCTAGAAAAAATAGTGGAATGAAATAAAATATAAATGGAAATAATTAATATATTAATTGAACATTTTAAAAGCATGTCTGTGTAGGATCTGTGGTGGATGATAGATCTGTGCCAAAACACCTTTATTGTATTTAGGAATTTGTCAAACATTTAAAGTTTTCGAAACTTAAGTTCGAAATAATTCAGCTATGATATGATACTGTGATTTTTCATTTTTTTTATTTTAAAAATCAAAATCGGATACCAACTTTATTTTGAAATAATGATTAATGAGCGGAGAAAAAAGTATTTGTACGTCAACCCTCCCAGCATTCGTGTTGTAAAAAGACGAACGCAAGAAGAATATGAAACTCGTAAACTCGTCACAGAATTTCGCCGGAATATTGTTGTCAAATTCCAATGCCAAACAACTTGTGGCGGTATATCAATATGTATATAAAGACCAATGGAATGCCAAACTAAAATTACTCCCATCAAAGTCGAAGATTGTAGATTGTATGAAATGTTGTTGGTCTAAGCCCACCATGGTAATAAAGTGTTAACCCATTTTTTTAAACAAATGTGAGACATAAAAATTAATGACAATTTTTATTGCTAACATTTTCGTTACCTCAGGGAGAGGAAAAAAAGCCAACATCTTTATTTTGACCCAAAATTAGTAGAGCATTTTTAAGTTAAGATATTGTAAATTTGCAAATTATTTCATTAACAAAAACAAATAAAAAGTGAAAACTTAGTTCTGACATTAATAATATGTTTCATAAAAAATAAACCATATCATTGAGTAATACGATTTGTAGGTTAGGTTAGAGAGGAATATAAATGGAAAGATAGACTAGAAGAGATGATACCACGGAATGTTAGGCGAAACATTTCATTCCCGATATACGAAATGAGCCAGGACGTTCAAATTTTGTGTGAATACGTATAGTTGTAAATCGGTTGGGATTGTAAATGGGCGAAATCGGTCCACAGGGAAACTTTTTCCCTCACAAAATAACCCCTAATATCACTGTCCAACAAATTAAGACTTTTTGAATGGAGCAGAATAGCGACCCCATAATTCTGAAAGGGTATTATGAGTAGATAATTTTTGTAGAACAAACTTATGGTCCAGCACGTCTGAGTTTTATTTTACAGTGGGTCAAAGTTTTCATTTTTTGGTCGAAGGGAGCATTATACTATATGAAAAAAATGCTGTAAGTTAATGTCTGAGAGAATTCTTATGGTCAGAATTGTATTGTGGAATTGTATGAGGATTATTTTTGTGGAAGATCTTAACCCTCTAATTGGTCTCTTTATGGGTCAATTTGACCCTTTTTTCGAGAAAATCAAAAAATATCATTTAAAAAAGGACATTTAAGGATTAAAATATTCTACGAAAATGTTTGCCGGAAAATTTCAGTGGGGGTCACCAAAGACACCATTGTTGTGAATAAAGCTCTTTACGATTAATTAGCAAAATTACACGCCAACATATACAAAACAGGTAAAAACGGCGTCAAGTTCGGCCGGGCCGAACACTGAGTTCTCGCGTCTAGTCAGTTGTGACTTACAAATCGGGTGTGATATTTATTAAAATTAATAATAAAAAATAAAAGAAAAAAAAATCAAGCATAATTGAGCTACTAAGCAGTACATATCGGGTGTGATTTTTACTAAAATTAATATAAAAAAAGAAAAATTAAAGCGTAAATAAGCATGGTGGATTCTGTTTGAAAATTAAGAGATTGGTTTTGTTTTATTTGTGGACATTTTACGCACCATCAAAGCAGAAGAAAGATATTCCCTACAATTGAAGAACCATATTTTCTTTTCTTTGGAATACGATTTTTTCCTGAAGCTTGGATACCAAAAACTGTATGTACTACTTGCGAAAGTGGTATTTGACCTGGTACAAAGGCGGTACTATGGCGCTACCATTTTCTGCGCCTATGACATGGATTGAACCTGAAGATCACAAATCAGATACATGCTATTTCTGCGTAAATTACAAATTTGGTGGAAGCCAAAGGCACTACGCGATAATGACATACGAAGCAACAAATAATGTCATTTTACCAGAAGTGCGCTGTGAAGGTGTTCCAGTGAAGCAAAAAAATAAATATGTACATACTATAATAAACCACTATTAAAACAAAATTATAATTTATTATAGAAGTTGGCGTGTAATTTTGCCAATTAATCGTAAAAGCTTTATTTACAACAATGATGTCTTTGGTGACCCCCACTGAAATTTTCCGACAAACATTTTTGTAGAATATTTTAATCCTTAAATGTCCTTTTTTAAAGGATATTTTTTGATTTTCTCGAAAAAAGGGCCAATTTGACCCATAAAGAGACCAGTTAGAGGGTTAAGATCTTCCACAAAAATAATCCTCATACAATTCCACAATACAACTCTGACCATAAGAATTCTCTCAGACATTAACTTACAGCATTTTTTTCATATAGTATAATGCGCCCTTCGACCAAAAAATGAAAACTTTGACCCACTGTAAAAAAAAACTCAGACGTGCTGGACCATAAGTTTGTTCTACAAAAATGATCTACTCAACATACCCTTTCAGAATTATAGGGTCGCTATTCTGTTCTAAAAATGCTGTTGGACAGTGTATTTAGAGTATTTCATCGTGTTTTTTTAATGTGTCTGCTTATATTTGTTTGCAATTTTTCAAAAAGCTTAAATACCATAAATATCGGTAGATAGTGTGTGCTACAGTTGGTTTTATTTCCCTTCTATTTTAATTCCAAAAGTAAAAGTTTTGAAAATCCATTATCTCCTCACGTACATAGTGCAAAATAACCTAACTTCGTGATTCAACCAATTTTTGCCGCAAAAGTAAAAAGTACGAATTTGGAAAAATCGTTTTATATTGCGTGTCTATGCAGTCAGTGGAATGTATACACCGAATTCCATGATTCTAGCTGCGTCCATTTGGTTGGTACCATTTTTATTCCCTTTTTCCTGTTTTCTCCCCTTAAGAGTACGACTTTCTAAAATCTCTTTTTATACGTTATAAGCAATTAGTGGGATGTACACACTGAATTTCATCACTCTAGCTGTAGTCGTTGAGTTGGTACTATTTTTATCCCTCTGTACCCATTGTATCAGTTGAAAGTACAAATTTGGTAAAAAACTTTATTTTTGTGTCTACACAGACAGAGGAATGTATACTCCGAATTTCATGACTCTAGCTGTGGTCATTTGATTGGTACTATTTTTATCCCCTTTTTTCATTTTAATCCCAAAAAGTACGAATTTTGAAAAATCCGTGTGTTTTACTTATCTATGCAATCAGAGGAATGTATACACCGAATTTCATTATTCTAGGTGCAGTCGTTTGGTTGGTACCATTTTTATCCTTCCGTACCCATTGTATCCCTTGAAAGTACGAATTTGGAAAAAAACCTTTTATTTTTCATGTCTACGTAGTCAAAGGAATGTATGCTCCGAATTCCACGACTGTAGCTACGGTTATTTGGTTGGTACTATTTTTATCCCCTTTTTCTATTTTGACCCAAAAAGTACGAATTTCGAAAAATCAGTTTATTTTCCGTGTCTACACAGTCAGAGGAATGTATACTCCGAATTTCATGACTCTAGCTACGGTCATTTGATTGGTACTATTTTTATCCCTCTATTCGCATTTTACCCCTTAAAAGTACGAATTTGGAAAAAATGCTTTTATATTATGTCTCTACTCAGTTAGAGGAATGTACACACCGAATTTCGTTTTTCTAGCTGTTGGTACATATTACCATTTTTGTCCCTTTTTTGCCCCATTTCACCCCCTACAAATGAGAATAACTTTATGGTGCAAGTTTTTGCTATAAGGGGAATGCGCATACCAAATATCAAGCAAATATAAACAGACATATTCAAAAAACATGCTTAAATACGTTAAAATATTAGGGATTATTATGGGTATTTTTAGTCCTTGTGAGGGAAAAAATTTTCCCTTTGGGCCTATTTCGCCCCATTTCAATCCCAACCGATCTACGACTATAAGACGCGTTTATGGAAAATTTGAACGTCCTAGCTCCTTTCGTTTAGAGGCTAGTGTGTTTTCAACAGGCGGACGGACATGGCTATATTGTATGACGATCAAGAATATATATACTTTATAGGGTCTCAAGTCGATATTTCAAGGTGTTACAAACGGAATGACAATGTTAGTATACCCCCATCCTGGAGGTGGAGGGTATAAAAATAAATAAAAAAATTTGTATTCGAGACCTAAAAAACCTATTGGATAAATGCAGAACTTGTGACACTCTTTGTATATGCACAAGATTTTTTATATATCATGATTTTTTATTTTTTGTTTAAATAGTAAAGTAATCGGGACCGAAATTTGTATGGTGCCCATATCTAAATCTGAACCTATTTGACACACAGATGTATCTAGATGAAATATAAGGTGTTGTTCCAAATTTGAAGAAAATGTGTAAAAATATGTGTTTCTAGAGCGAAAAATTTCAAATTGGGAGCGAAATTTGGATGGTGACTATATCTAATTCTGAAAGGATTTCATCCATTTTCACCACGGATGTTTCTAAAATATAAGATGGTGTGCCAAATTTGATCGAAATCGCTCCAATTGTGTGGCTTCTACACCATTTCCAAGTGTAATTCAAAAGACACCATTTGCAATTCAAAAATTCCATTTGAAATTCAAAAATCATCGTTTGGAATTCAAAACTCGTCATAAGTAATTCAAAAGACACCATTTGAAATTCAAAAGTTTTCATTTGCAATTCAAAAATTATTCCATTTGCAATTCAAAAAGGGTAAACAAAATTATTTAAGCAAAATATACATTATGAAATGAAAACTTTTGAATTTCAAATGATGTTTTTTGAATTACAAATGACGACTTTTGAATTTCAAATGTTGTCTTTTGAATTACGAATGACGAGTTTTGAATTCCAATTGACATTTTTTGAATTGCAAATGGAATTTTTGAATTTCATCTGGTGTCTTTTGAATTTCAAGTGATGTTTTTTGAATTATAATTGAAAAAGGTTTAGAGTAGAAAATTCAAATTGCAACACTTAAATCTGAACCAATTTGATTCAAATTAAATAGAGTCCGTCCTTGAATTGTGCCAATTTTTGTAAGGATCGGACAATAATTGCGACATATAAAGCGTGGTTAACACGTTGACTGCCAAGACCATTTTCAGAAAACTGGCCAAAAATGACATTTTGATTTTTCACATTATATTACTAAAAACTCTATTTCTAGATCATTGGTATTATCAAAAATCAAAAATGATGTTTTTTAAAGGAGAAAAAGGACCTACGAATTATCTCGTAGTTGGCTTCTGGGAAAGAGAATTATCTCGTAGTCGTTACGCAGAAGCCAAATACGAGTTAATTCGTAGGTCCTTTTTCTCCTAAAAAACGTCATTTTTGCTTTCTACAGTATTTTGTTTTATAGTTATTATTATTTATTATAATTATCATAATTTTATTAGATTTTCAACCACTTTTGAAAACAAATAGATCTAAAGAGCTCCATTATTTAGAGTGTTTACCACCAACGGAACGGAACGGAAGCCAAACCCATTTTTTTTTCTTTTCCCAGAAGCCATTTATCGATACAAACACTATTATAATACGGTTTTACTCGTAACTACACAAAAAGTGGTAGTTTTAGGTAGTACGAGATAACTCGTAGTTGGCTTCCTGGAAGGGAAATCGTACTACGAGTTATCTCGTAGTTGGCAGTCAACGTGTTAAATTGTATGGACCGATGTTGAATGTGAACCATACCTAAACGTTAAGTTTTTTCTGCATTTCATTTGACATTTCTCAATTTCAGACTAACTCAATTTGAACCATGGAAAGATACACAATCGAGCAACGCGTTAATGTTATTCAGGTTTATTATGAAAATGGACTTCAAATCAAAATGTATATCGTGCACTTCGTGATTTTGTCGGTCAATTTAATCACACACATTTTCACCTCAGTGGATTCGTTAATAAGCAGAATTGCAGCATTTGTGCGAATGACAATCCAAGAGTGATTGTCGAAAAACCAAAAAGGGACTGTTTGGTGTGGTTTATGGGCGGGCGACATCATCGGGCCGTATTTTTCCAAAATAGGCCGGTCAGGCAGTTACTGTGAATGGTCTTCGCTATCGTGAGATGATAACGAACTTTTTGAGGCCAGAATTGGAAGATATGGATGTGGACGATATGTGGTTTCAACAGGACGGTGCCACTTGCCACACAGCTAACGAAACAATGGCTATTTTGCGCGACAAATTCAATGGCCGTGTTATCTCACGTGGTGGCGATGTCAATTGGCCGCCTAGATCATGTGATTTGACACCGTCGGACTTCTTTCTTTGGGGTTATTTGAAAGAAAGGGTGTACGTCGATAAGCCAGCAACAATTCAAGAGCTAACGGATGAGATAATTCGGCACATTAACGGCATAGAACCTCAATTATGCCTCAGCGTCGTCGAAAATTTGAATCATCGGATGGAGGTGTGCCGACGAGGTCGCGGAGTCCATTTGTCTGATATTTTGTTCATAAAAAGGAAATGGCAATAATTTCCTAAATAATTTGTGTTTTATTCAAAATCAATATCGGCCCTTAAGATTTAACCCCCCTTTATATGTAGAATAAGCGGCCGTGATCGGACCTATATTTCCGAAATGACCAACCATTAAACGTAAAATAAAAATTTAAACAAGTAAAAAGGCGTTAAGTTCGGCCGGGCCGAATCATATATACCCTCCACCACGAAGTGCATTCCACAGTATTACCAGCAGATTAAAGGATGTCGACATAGAAGTACAGAACCATATTACGAAAATTGTGATATGTTTATGAACATTACTATATTTCATTACTATTTCAAACTATAATGTATACTTATGGGCACTGTTTAAAATCTACTACTATAAATAATTATTATTACTATTATTTTTATAAGAAAAGTACAAATTTTAAAGATATCCCCCCATTCCCCCATTCTGCGCCCAAATGTAAAAATTTGGAAAAAAACTTTTTGTTTCGAGTCTTCATAGTCAGACCACCGAATACTCACCGAATTTTGGTGTATATAATTTCATGATATCAACTTCAGCGGTTTGGAAGGTGCCTTCTTATCCCTCTTTTTCAATTATATCCCTTAAAAGTACGAATTTCGAAAAATCCCTCTATTTTACGTGTTTATGCAATTAGAGGGATGTACACACCGAATTTCATGATTCTAGCTATTGTCGTATTTTTTATTTTATCCATTTTTGTCCCATTTCGCCCGCTAAACCATTTATTTTCTTTGTGGTACTTCCAAGCTACAAGAGGAATGTCCGCAACAAATTTCAAATGTATGAAAATCAGAAATTTAATTAATAAGCCAAGGCTACCAATATTTTTATACGATGTATATATGTAATGGAAATAATACTTCAATTCATAAAGTAAATATAAGGCAGCAATCATAAATACCCTAAATATTGGGGGATAGAGAGTGTATTTTCAGCTGCAGTCCTTTGGTTGGTTGTATTTCCATCTATTTTAAATTCAAAAGTATACATTTTGAAATTCCTTATCTCTCACGTACGCAGTATAAGACAACTTTATGATTCTACCATTTTTGGTCGTAAAAGCAACAAAATAAAGTAAGAATTTGAAAAAAAAAAATATTCAGAGGAATGTATGCACCGAATTCCATGATAGTATCTGCGGCCATTTTGTTGGTACCATTTTTATTCCCTTTTTCGCATTTTACTCCTTAAAAGTACGACTTTCGAAAATTTCATCATTCTAGCTGTAGCCTTTTAGTTGGTACTATTTTTATCCCTCTGCTTCCATTGAATCCCTAGAAAGTACGAATTTGGTAAAACTTTTTTTTCGTGTCACTCAGTCAGAGGAATGTATACCGTGAATTTCATTTCATCCATTTGTTTGGTACAATTTTTATCCCCTTTTTCCATTTTACACCCTAAAAGTACGAATTTCGAAAATTTCCTTTATTTTATGTGTGTACGCAATCAGAGGAATATATACACCGAATTTCATTATTCTAGGTGCAGCCGTTTGGTTGGTACTATTTTTATCCCTCTATCCCCATTTAACCCCTTAAAAGTACAAATTTAGAAAAAATACTTGTATATTTGTATTAGAGGTATGTACACTAGGGCGTACCTCAAAAAAAAGTTCGCCGTACACCTTCGAATATGAAGTATTATTGAAAGGTAGTTTCAAAAAAAAAATTTTATTTTTTTATGCCGAACGTAGGGGTCGCGCTTTTACATTTTTCTATATAACTTGTATTTATAAACGGATTTTAAAGTGTGATACATCGATGTTTTTGTCTCGACGAGGCCGATTTTTTTGTCTTTGAAGTCATTGAGCTCAAGCACCCCCTTCTGGTACTTACCCATCATTTCTCAGTTGCTACTACCCTAATGTACCACTCTAATAATCGAAAATTAAAGCTCGCATAAAATCATGAATCATGTTTGAGCTCAATGACTTCAAAGACAAAAAAATCGGACAAAAACATCGATGTATCACACTTTAAAATCCGTTTATAAATGCAGAAGTTATATAGAAAAATGTAAAAGCGCGACCCCTACGTTCGGCATAAAAAAATAAAAAAAATTTTTTTGAAACTACTTTCAATAATACTTCATATTCGAAGGTGTACGGCGAACTTTTTTTTTTTTACTTGTAACCTGGTACGCTCTAATGTACACTCCAAATTTCGTGTTTCTATCTGTTGTTGTTTGATAGGTACTATTTTTATCCCTTTTCGTCCCATTTCGCCCCCTACAAATAAAAATCACTATATGGTGCCCTTTATGCTATAAAGGAAATGCGAATTGCAAATATCAAGTAAATACAAGCTATTATGTTCAAAAAACATGCTGAAATACTCTAAATATTAGAGGTATTTTCAGTCCTTGTGAGGGAAAAATTTTTCCCTCTGGGCCGATTTCGCCCCCTTTCAATCCCAACCGATCTTTGAACCTCCTAGCTCATTTCGTTCAGCCGCTATCGTGCTTTTAACAGACAGACGGACATGGCTATATCGTCTTAGAATTTTACCACGACCCAGAATATGGGGTCTCCGATGAATATTTCAAGGTATTACAAACGGAATGTAATACCTGGTATAAAAATATCCATAAACAAATTTTATGTTGATGTCAATATGTTTCAAGGCACACACATTAGTGTTTTTTTAGCTAGAAAGCTGAAAATTGAAACGTGTATATTAATGACCACGATAATGAAAAATAAGATGTCGAAATTTGGATTTTCGTTTTGTGGGCGTGGCAATAGCGTTTTTTGAGGTAGAAGGCTGAACATTGAATGTAATTTTACCATTTGTTTTTTTTTTGCCTGGCGAAGCGGGCAGGGCTCAGCTAGTAAAATATATAATTTAGGGAGTTTACCTAGGTTCCAAGTCATTGCGCGACGAAGGGAATTGTAAAATGGCCTCACTTGTACATAGATTTGACGAATGTTTCAATGTTTCACCCAATAGCTTTTTGTTGAAATGAAACATTAGAAACAGTGTAACAGTATAAACGCCTTCCTAGATGGATTCAATCCCTGCTGTCACTTTTCTCTTTTATATCCATATCCGTTGCTTTTAACAATTATTTAATTAACGCTTTTAACATTAATTTATGTCATCATTTTCAGTAGATTGCATTCAATTTTTAAGTCGTAAATTTAATTGCATTTAGTTTATGTGCATGTGTACGTGTACGTGTACTTTTAATATTTATTTACAGCAGGCATATAATTTATTACTAATTATGTACTTAATATAAACGCTATTAATTAAATAATTGAGCTTTTGTCTACCCTCCACTCAAACACACATACAAATTCAGGTATATGGCACATGCACAGAGCTTGTGTATACGTTTTATACATTTCACTTTTCCATACATGTTTTGATGATGATGGCCATAATTAATTAAATATTTAATATTATTATGTATTGATGTGAAACCGTTAACAGTTTTACTAATTAATTGTAATGATTTGGTGAAAAGTTGAGACAAAACGAGAGCCAAAAAACAAAACAAACTACGAAAGCATCGGATTATCTGGTTTAAATGCTGGCCAACATGTGGTAGGTGGTACTAACTCGTTGTTGTACAACAAACATACATCATCATCATAGATATGGGTATAGCAAGCAATGTATTTTTGTTAATAGCGTGTACATATTTATTCAAATTACACTGTGGTCAGGGATTAACATATTACGTTAGAAAAAGGGAAATAATTTTTACAATATTTTACTATTTAAAATGCCGTTAGACTTCAACTTACATATATTCAGGGTTCCCTTCTTTACATTCTTGTTGATTAAACAAGTTTTGAAGTTACAAAACCGAGGGGTGTGTCTGTTTTGACTACAATCAATAATATCTGAAATTGATTAATCTATTGTTTCAGTCAAAAAGTGAGTTGCTAACAAAATGATGTACCAAAATTCACGCAAGTTTTGAATTTCACGAGGTTTGTTGTGAGGTAAGTTGTTGTTATTAGCATAAATCTTATTGCGTGACAGTTCGAACATTTCAGGGTTATGTAAATTAAAGAGTGATATTTTTAAAATAATTGAGATTTTTCAAAGCAAATCATCTTCAATGAGGAGGTCTCATTTTCATCTGACGTCTTTGTTAACTGTCAGAATTATCGCATTTGAATTTTATAAAATCCACGAGCGAAAATCCACAAGTGCCACTACTTGGTGGCAATCATAGCATCATCCTTCTGCACAAAATCCACTGGTCAGACAATAAAAGTTGCTAGTTATCGCATTTATGACATAATAATCATCTTCTTCTGTGTCTAAATTACATGATATTAATGCGATTTCAACAAGATCGTGTCACATGTCATACAGTCTGAGATAAAATTAGCGATGTCAAAACCGAAAAGCGGTTAATCGGTGTTAACTCCGACACCGTCCATCGGTTTTTTATACCCTCCACCTCCAGGATGGGGGTATACTAACTTTGTCATTCCGTTTGTAACACCTTGAAATATCGACCTGAGACCCTATAAAGTATATACATATATTCTTGGTCGTCATAAAATTCTAAGACGATCTAGCCATGTCCGTCCGTCCGTCTGTTGAAAGCACGCTAGCATATAAACGAAAGGAGCTAGAACGTTCAAATTTTCCATAAATGCGTCTTATAGTCGTAGATCGGTTGGGATTGAAATGGGGCGAAATCGGCCAAAAGGGAAAAATTTTTCCCTCACAAGGACTAAAAATAACCATAATAATCCTTAATATTTTAGCGTATTTAAGCATGTTTTTTGAATATGTCTGTTTATATTTAGGGGAATGCCCCTTATAGCAAAAACGTGCACCATAAAGTGATTATTATTTGGGGCAAAAAAGGGATAAAAATGGTACATATTAAACGACAACAACTAGAAACACGAAACTCGGTGTGTACATTCCTCTAATTGAGTAGATACATAATATAAAAGTATTTTTCCAAATTCGTACTTTTAAGGGGTAAAATAGGAATAGAGGGATAAAAATGGTAACGACCAAACGGCTGTACCTAGAATAATGAAATTCGGTGTATACATTCCTCTGATTGCATAGATAAGTAAAATACACCGATTTTTCGAAATTCGTACTTTTTGGGGTTAAAATTAAAAAAGGGGATAAAAATAGTACCAATCAAATTGACCGCAGCTAGAGTCATGAAATTCGGAGTATACATTCCTCTACACGGAAAATAAAGTGATTTTTCGAAATTTGTACTTTTTGGGGTTAAAATGAAAAAAGGGGATACAAATAGTACCAATCAAATGACCGCTGCTAGAGTCATGAAATTCGGAGTATACATTCCTCTGACTGCGTACACACGGAAAATAGACGAATTTTTCGAAATTAGTACTTTCAAGGGATACAATGGTACAGAGGGATAAAAATAGTACCAACTAAACGACTACAGCTAGAATGATGAAATTCTAAATGCGTAGATACGTCAAGGGGGTAAAAATGGTACCAACCAAATGGGCGTAGCTGGAATCATAGAATTCGGTGTATACATTCCTCTGACTGCATAGACACTCAAAATAAACAGTTTTTTCCCAAATTCGTACTTTTTCTTTTACGGCAAAAATTGGTTGAATCATATAGTTAGGTTATTTTGCACTATGTACGTCTGATAATGGGTTTTAAAAATTTGTACTTTTGGAATTCAAATAGAATGGAAATACAACCAACTGTTGCACCCAATATCACCAATATTTATGGTATTTAAGCGTTTTTAAAATATAAATATACGAATATTTATTTTCTGATTTGAAATAAATAATGGTTTGAAGTAGTTAAAATATTATATTTATTTATAAAATTATTTTTTCAATATTTGTATTTGTTTTGGTTTGGCTATATTAAAAAAATTATATTTTCCTGTAATATTACTGCACTTCTACGAAAACCGACAACCTCTGTGGAATGCAATCCATGGTGGAGGGTATGTAAAGTTCGGCCCGGCCGAACTTAACGCCGTTTTTACTTGTTTTAAATTGACATTTTCGACAAACTGGGGAAACTGTCGGTTGACCGGTTTTCAAATTACAAAACATTTGCATTTCGTGGATATATTCTACAATAAAAATACGCAAGAAAATGTGAGAGTAATGATGACATGGATACACTCACAATTTGTAAACATTATATGAAATAAAACTGAATTATTATATGAAACTGATGCTTATTAGCTGCGAATATAAACTCAACTGACATCTTAATACCGCAGGATTAAGATTTTCCCAAAATAGTGCTTTGTGACGATGAAAAAACCAAGTAGGATATCAAATAGCTTCGTTTGGAGCTTGATGTGTAACATCGAAGCCATTGACTGTTATTGCTATTTTTTTATTGGTTTATACCTAAAGGAATCATGTTTATTCGGTCCAAATTTTGTCTAATAATATTGGAAATCTAATTGAGCGCGAAATTAAAACATATCTCTCTGGCCGTAAAAAAAAACTCGAGAGCATTAATGGATGTAGAAAAGGTACGAGATGTGTATTTAATAATAATATTAACAGCGAAAAATTAAATCAAACTAGTAAAAACGGCCTGCCCGAACTTTATATACCCTCCACCATCGATTGCATTCCACAGAGCTTGTCGGTTTTCGTAGAAGTGTAGTAATATTACAGGAAAATATAATTTTCTGAATATAGCCAAACCAAAACAAATACTAAATATTGAAAAATTAATTTTATAAATAAATATAATATTTTATTTATTTCAAACCACGCTTATAAGCTAATGCTACCAATACGTCAATTCAAAAAATAAATATTCTTATATTTATATTTTCAAACCCATAAATATTGGTAGATAGTGGGTGCTACAGTTGGTTGTATTTCCATTCTATTTTAATTCCAAAAGTACAAATTTTGAAAATCCATTATCAGACATACATAGTGCAAAATAACCTAACTTCATGATTCAACCAATTTTTGCCATAAAAGAAAAAGTATGAATTTGTAAAAAAAGCTTTTTCTTTTGCGTGTCTATGCAGTCAGAGGAATGTATATATTCAAAGGTGTGTATTCCATGATTCCAGCTGCGCCCATTTGGTTAGTACCATTTTTACCCCCTTGACGTTTCTACGCAATTAGAATTTCATCATTCTAGCTGTAGTCGTTTAGTTGGTACTATTTTTATCCCTCTATACCTTAAAAGTACTAAGTTCGAAAAATTCGTCTTTTTTTCGTGTCTACGCAGTCAGAGGAATGTATACTCCGAATTTCATGACTCTAGCTTTGGTCATTTGATTGGTACTATTTTTATCCCCTTTTTTCATTTTAACCCCAAAAAGTACAAATTTCGAAAAATTAGTTTATTTTCCGTGTCTACACACTCAGAGGAATGTATACTCCGAATTTCATGACTCCTAGCTGCGGTCATTTGGTTGGTACTATTTTTATCCCCCTTTTTCATTTTAACCTCAAAAACTTATCTAACTTAACTTATCTATGCAATCAGAGGAATGTATACATCGAATTTCATTATTCTAGATACAGCCGTTTGGTTGGTACCATTTGTATACCTCTATTCCCATTTTACCCCTTAAAAGTACGAATTTTGAAAAATACTTTTATATTATGTATCTATTCAATTAGAGGAATGTACACACCAAATTTCGTGTTTCTAGCTGTTGTCGTTTGTTAGGTACCATTTTTATCCCTTTCTGCCCCATTTCACCCCCTTCGAATAAGAAGCACTTTATGGTGCACGTTTTTATTATAGGGGGGATGCGAATAGCAATGCGAATTCAAGTAAGTACAAGAAGACATATTAAAAATAAAAAAAACATGTTTAAATACTATAAAATATTAGGGGTTATTATGGGTATTTTCAGTCGTTATGAGGGAAATGTTTTCCCCTTTGGGCCGATTTCGCCCAGTTGCAGTCCTAACCGATCTACGACTATAAGCCGCATTTATGGAAAATTTGGACGCCCTAGCTCCTTTCATTTAGATGCTAGCGTGCTTTCAACAGAGGGACATGGCCAGATCGTCTTAGAATTTTATGACGATCAAATATATATATACTTTATAGGGTCTACGGTCGATATTTCAAGGTGTTACAAACGGAATGACAAAGTTAGTATACCTCCATCCTGGAGGTGGAGGGTATAAAAATTAATCTTATAGGCTGTTTCCACTACGGTCGCTTCCACGTCCGCGTCAACGATTTATCGAAAATTTTTAATGGTGTTTCCGTTGTGTTTTGCGTCCACGTTTGCGTTCAAACAGCTGTTTGCGTTTATTTGTTGTTTTTTTTTTGCGATGCGAAAAGTTTAATATTTTTTGTTGTGACATTATCATGGAGTTAAATGATATTATTTTGCTAACCGCAGTGGAAAATGAGGATCAAATGGTATTGCGCCTAATGGAAATGTGCAGTAGCAGCAGCGCTGCTACTGCACATTTCTGTTTTTTGCATTTTGGCTGTGGCTGTTTATGTTTATGCTGATAAACAGCTGTTTTAATAGGGATGTGAAATTTGCAGTGTTGCCATTAATAGGTATGGGTGGGTTTCGATTGCAAAAATAATCGAATTTATATTATAGTAAACGTGACTTATCGGAAAACGCGTCCAATATGAACGCGACTTTTTCCCATACCTAACTGCCTATGATTTTTGTATAGGCTTTAACGCGCGTTCATTGATTATTGGACGCGGACGTGGAAGCGACCGTAGTGGAAACAGCCTATTATAAGCACATATCGGCATCACCCAGTGGCCCGGACGCGACATTCGCACGCCTTAAACTACGCCAAAAACAAGAAAGAAACTGAAAAAGTCGATCAGCGCTTAAAGAGTGCTACAGTTTTTGAATTCTTATGGTTTAATGTTTTTGTGTTCAATAATCTCCAAAAAGTATAAAAATAATATAAAATGTTCCATTTTAGCTTATAAATAAAAACCCGGTTTATTTTATTTATTTATTTTATATATTATTTTATTTTATTTATCTAATAAAACCCGGTTTTTTTTTAAATTGTGAATTTTTGAACAAACCGAAAGCCGGTTTCCCGAATATGACAGGTTTTTGACATTCCTAGATAAAATCAATCAATTGAAGCCAGTCAGTAAACTCATTTGTTTAATTAAATTTAAACAAGTAAAAACGATGTTAAGTCCAATGTTATATATAGGGTGTTTTTTATTGAGGTATAGAACTTCGAATTGAAATAAAACACAAGAAAATCGTTTTAATGTCCATCAATTTGGCTTTATTGGAAGGATAATTTTATGCCATTAATGTTTAAATATGATTTCGGGCATGTGGCCGCCGCGGCTGGCTCGAATATAGCCAACGTT
Organism: Polietes domitor; assembly: GCA_947397865.1. Lineage (NCBI taxonomy): Eukaryota > Metazoa > Arthropoda > Insecta > Diptera > Muscidae > Polietes > Polietes domitor. Next base: position 221,111,809 of record OX377618.1, on the reverse strand, counting down.
TCTGGTTTGTTGGTGTAGACGAGCGACTTCACATATCCCCAAAGAAAATAATCCAATGGTGTCAAATCACACGATCTTGGTGGCCAATTGACAGGTCCATTCCGCGAAATTATGCGCTCATCGAATGTTTCCTTCAATAATTCGATTGTGACGACCATAAAATGGACGGAGCTTGCGGTGAACTTCGCGAACGGAACCATTACTTTTGTCAATCTGTTCATGATGAAATGGCAAACCAAACTAAATATTAATCACTTGACAGCTGACAAAATGGCCGCCAGTTAAAAAAGTGATTCTATACCCCAATAAAAAACACCCTTTACCTTCCATCATAGAGGCTGTCGATTTTCGATTTTTTTTAATATAGCCAATACAAAACAAATAAAAATAATGAAAAAATGATTTGATGAAGAAATAAAAAATTTTAATTATTTTAAAACATCCTTATAAAGCATGGCTACCAATATCTTTAAACTAAACTAGCTGAACCCCAGCCCGCTTCGCCAGGCAGTAAAAAACAGACGGAAATTAAAATCAGGTTTCATAGTGTTTTTCTTGTAATCGGTAATATATGTAACACTTATAATCAATGGATATGTTCCATGGAGAATATTGAATATTTATTTTATCCTCCTACTCCTCCTTTCCATAACCAAAACTATAAACTTCCTACGTAACTTACTTAATCGAATAGCTGGAATTCAAATGTACTACATTCAAAACATATAGAAAGTCAATCAAATTGTTCACTAATCAGACAACACAAAAACTAAAAAATTTTTTTTACTTAAGTCGGCTTTTGATGAATGAATATTTATTTTTTTGTAAACTTTCTTTATTATTGTGCTAAAAAATCCACAGAAAATGTGTAATTTTACAAAATTCAAATAAAAAATTCCCCATCTTTCAAATCCCGCCCATTTGTATATTGTCTAAGAAGGTTACAAATAAATTAACCCACACAACAATATAGAAATCTCGGTGTCGAATATACTCTAAAACAGGCTTTAATTTCGAATGGGAAGGGACACGGCCACTTTCCGCCCATCTTTGCACAACTATTTACACTGGATCTACTAACACAAATTTTCAGCACTCTAGGTGTTATAGAAATGTCATGTGCGTGAAGATAAATTCGGAATTTAACTAGCGGAGACACAAACCACCTCTTTTAACAGTGGGCTGTTAACGGGTTAACAGAACTATGTTAAATATGGACGTACACCTTATAATATATTTTTTACTGCTTTTGACAATATATATAATCGAAATTTACAAATCATGCACCAAAAGCATAACCCTTGATACATATATTACGAATCTTCTCAAAATATTTAGAGAATCTACGTCTATGGCAGGTATAGAGCTGAAAACTATTTTTAAAGATTTACATCCACTGTGGCCGTATGAACAATTCTGCTTCACATATATTTATATCAGAAGAAAGCCCTCGGTGTGTACTTTCAGAATATGCAAAAAACATTTCAACAACAACAAGTTCACCAGAATTCTGAAAATATCAAATTTTCTAAAATTTTTGGATTTTTTTGGAAGAAGTGCGTCCAGTGGCCATTTCTAGCAATTCTGCCACTATGGTCATATATATCACACGAAAGTTCAGCATTGTAGCTGTTATAGAACTGAATATATTCGATAATATGTTTAAACATCGTATGGGAGGTACCACGCCCACTTTTCCAACACCGCCCATTTTTGGCACAACTACGCAGGTTTATGCTAGATGCACATATACAAAATTTCAGCACTCTAGGTGTCATGGAACTTATAATATTCAAAATTGGGTTTTAACTTCGTATGGGAGGTACCACGCCCACTTTTTCAATACCGCCCATTTTTGGCACAACTACGCATATTGATGCTAGATGCTCTTACACAAAATTTCAGCACTCTAGGTGTCATGGAACTGACAATATTCAAAATTGGGTTTTAACTTCGTATGGGAGGTACCACGCCCACTTTTCCAATACCACCCATTTTTGACACAAATACGCATATTGATGCTAGATGCACTTACACGAAATTGCTGCACTCTAGGTGCTAGAACTGATAATATTCAAAATTGGGTTTTAACTTCGTATGGGAGGTACCACGCCCACTTTTCCAATACCACCCATTTTTGGCACAACTACGTACATTGATGCTAGATGCACTTACACAAAATTTCAGCACTCTAGGTGTCACAGAACTGACAATATTCAAAATTGGGTTTCAACTTCGTATGGGAGGTACCACGCCCACTTTTTCAATACCGCCCATTTTTGGCACAACTACGCATATTGATGTTAGATGCACTTGCACGAAATTGCAGCACTCTATGTGTCCTAGAACTGACAATATTCAAAATTGGGTTGTGCAGAATAATAATTAGTGTACTTTCACAAAAATTCAAGACTCTACCCGCAACAGTACTCTGAATATGCTAATTTATAAAAAACGAATAAAACCCCATTTCGTGTGGGAGGTGCCACGCCCACTGAAAATATCAAAAATTTATATAGCCTATTTTCACCACCGGTTCAGCATGAACATACTGTGAAAATTTCAAGAAGATCGGTTCAGTAGTTTAGGCTGCTATAAAGAACAAACAAACACAGATTCATTTTTATATATATAGATACTAGCTGAACCCCGCCCGCTTCGCCAGGCAAAAAAACAAATGGTAAAATTAAAATCAGGTTTCATATTGATATTATCGTGGTTTGTAACACATACGTTCAAATATTCAGCCTTCTAGCTAAAAACACTTTTTCTACGCCCCCACCACCCACTAAACGAAAATCCAAATTTCGGCATCATATTTATAATTCTCGTGGTCAGTAGTATACATGTACCAATTTTCAGCCTACTACCTCTCAAAAACACTTTTGCCACGCCCACTCCGCCCACAAAATGAAAATCAAAATGTCTGCATCATATTATCGTGGTCAGTAATATATATGTACCAATTTTCAGCTTTCTAGCTCTCTAATACACTTTTACCACGCCCCAAAGCCCACGAAACGTAAATCCAAATTTCTGCATCATATTTATCATTATCGTGGTCAGTAATATATACGTTCCAATTTTCAGCCTTCTAGCTTAAAAAACACTATAGCCACCCCCACTAAACGAAAATCTAAATTTCGGCATCAAATTGATCTTTCTAGTGGTCAGTAATATATATGCTCCATTTTTCAGCCTTCTAGTTCAAAAAACACTATTGCCACGCCCACTCCGCCCACAAATGAAAATCCAAATTTCGGCATCATATTTATCATTTCGTGGTCAGTATATATGTACCAATTTTCAGCCTTCTAGCTCCCAAAAACACTATTGCCACGCCCACTCCGCCAACAAAATGAAGATCCAAATTTCGGCATCATATTTATCATTCTCGTGTTCAGTAATATATACGTTCCAATTTTTAGCCTACTGCCTCTCAAAAACACTTTTGCCACGCCCACTCCGCCCACAAAACGAAAATCCAAATTTCGCCATCAACTTGATCTTTCTCCTGGTCAGTACTATATATGTACCAATTTTCAGCCATCTAGCTCTCAAAAACACTTTTGCCACGCCCACTCCACCCACAAAATGAAAATCCAAATTTCTGCATCATATTTATCATTCTCGTGGTCAGTAATATATATCTACCAATTTTCAGCCTTCTAGCTCTCAAAACACTTTTGCCACACCCACTCCGCCCCCAAAATGAAAATCCAAATTTCGGCATCACATTTATCATTCTCGTGGTCAGTAATATATACGTTCCAATTTTCAGCTTTCTAGCTCAAAAAAACACTATTGCCACGCCCACAAAATGAAAATCCAAATTTCGGCAACATATTTATCATTCTCGTGGTCAGCAATATATATGTACCAATTTTCAGCCTTCTAGCTCTCAAAAACACTATTGCCACGCCCCCTCCGCCCACAGAGCAAATTTTTAAAAATTCTATAGCCTATAGTTCCTTCCAGACCTACATCTATCTGTACTGAAAATTTCAACAACATCGGTTCAGCCGTTTACACGTGATTGCGGAACAAACAAACAGACAGACAGACAGACAGACAGACTTACACTAAGGTTTTATAATATTAATAGGGATAGGGATATCGTAATAATACTACAAGTCAATTCAAAAAGTAAATATAAGGGAGAAAACATAAAAAAGCTTAAGCCCAAATATTTAGGGATAGTGGCTGCATTTTCAGCTACACCCATTTGGTTGCTTGTATTTCCATCCTATTTTAATTTCAAAAGTAATAATTTTGAAAATCCATTAGTTCTCGCATACATTGTGGGATGAAACAAAATATCAATTGTTATAATTAATATATTAATTCAACATTTTAAAAGCATGTCTGTGTAGGATCTGTGGGGGATGATAGATCTGTACCAAAACACCTTTATTATATTTAGGAATTTGTCAAATATTTAAAGTTTTCGAAACATAAGTTCGAAATAATGCAGCTGCAATACTGCGATTTTTCATTTTAAAAATCAAAATCGGATACCAACTTTATTTTGAAATAATGATTAATGAGCGGAGAAAAAAGTATTTGTACGTCAACCCTCCCAGCATTCGTGTTGTAATATGACACTCGTAAACTCGTTACAGAATTTCGCCGGAATATTGTTGTCACATTCCAATGCCAAACAACTTGTGGCGGTATATCAATATGTATATAAAGCCCATGGTAGGTTACCAATGGAATGCCAAAACCTAAATTACTCCCATCAAAGTCGAAGATTGTAGATTGTACAAAATGTTGTTGGTCTAAGCCCACCATGGTAATAAAGTGTTAACCCATTTTTTGTTTAAACAAATGTGAGACACAAAAATTAATGACAATTTTTATTGCTAACATTTTCGTTACCTCAGGGAGAGAAGAGAAAAAAAGCCAACATCTTTATTTTGACCCAAAATTAGTAAAGCATTTTTAAGTTAAGATATTGTAAATTTGCAAAATATTTCATTAACAAAAACAAATAAAAAGAGAAAACTTAGTTTTGACATTAATAATATGTTTCATAAAAAATAAACCATATCATTGAGTAATACGATTTGTAGGTTAGGTTAGAGAGGAATATAAATGGAAAGATAGACTAGAAGAGATGACACCACGGAATGTTAGGCGAAACATTACATTCCCAATATACGAAATGAGCTAGGACGTCCAAATTTTGTGTGAATACGTCATATTGTTGTAGATCGGTTGGGATTGTAAATGGGCGAAATCGGTCCACAGGGAAACTTTTTCCCTCACAAAATAACCCCTAATATTTAGAGTATTTCATCGTGTTTTTTTTTTGAATATGTCTGCTTATATTTGTTTGCAATTTGGTATGCACATTCCCCTTAGAGCAATAACGTACATAATAAAATGGTTTTTATTCGTAGGAGGTGAAATGGTCCAAAAAGGGATAAAAATGGTACCTATGAAACGATAACAGGCAGAAATACTATATTCGGTGTGTACATTCCTCTAATTGAGTGGATACATAAATAAAAATATTTTTACCAAATTCCTACTTTTATGGGATAAAATGGGAATAGAGGGATAAAAATGGTACCAACCAAACGGCTGCCCCTAGAATAATCAAATTCGGTGTATACATTCCTCTGGTTTCGTAGATACGTAAAATTAAGTGACTTTTCGCATTTCGTACTTTTAGAGGGTAAAAAAACGGGATAAAAAATGTACCAAACAAATGGCAGCAGTTAGAATCATGAAATTCAGTGTATACATTCCTCTGACTGCGTAGAAAGAAAAAATAAAAAGGTTTTTCCAAATTCATACTCTCAAGAGATACAATGGAAACAGTGGGATAAACTAATCAGCTACAACTAGAATGATGAAATTCGGTGTGTTCATCCCTATAATTGCGAAGACACCTAAAATAAAGAGATTTTCGAAAGTCGTTCTTTTAAGAGGGTAAAAAGCGATAAAAATGGCACCAACCAAACAAAGCTAGAATCACGGAAGTCGGTATATACATTCATAGATGACTGCATAGATTCGCAAAATAAAACGATTTTTCCAAATTTATTTTTACTTTTGCGGCAAACATGGGTAGAATCATGAAGTTAGGTTACTGTGAACACACGTGTTACGTGAGAGATAATATAATTTCAAAATTTGTACTTTTGGAATTAAAATACAACCAACAAAACGGCTGTAGCTGAAAATGCACCCACTATCCCCCAAATATTTAGGGTATTTAAGCTTTTTTTGAAGATTGTTTCCTTATTTTTATTTTTTAAATTATTACTCATTGAGTTATTATGGCTGTTTTTCTTTAAGACTTGATATAGCTAAGCTGCGATAACAAAAATCTAAATAAAATGTTAAAAATTCACTCAAAATAAAAAAAATATTTTTTAAAATTGTCGCCAAAAGCAATATCAATATGTGTGTGAAAACAAACTTTGAAAAAATAATTTTGTATTAAAAAATTTTGACTTAGCCTGTATAATTATCCAGTGTAAGTCAAAATGATGGATATCGAGGCTAAGTCCAATAAAGTCGACACAAAATATTTTTTTGACAAATACAAATTATACAGTAGTAATATGATGAATCGGACCGTCATTTGAAAGGAGGCCTATAACAACACTTGGGGCAACACACAGGTAGGTATTCATAGTTGAAATATATCATGATCCGATGTAAGACGTAGTTTCTAGAGCTGTATTAGAGTTGAATGGGGGCTCATTTGGGTTATTCCAAAGTATGGACACATATATTTGACTTTGTATTCTTAGTTGAAATATAATATAATCTGCAAAATTTGAAAAAAAAATCCGATGTAAAATTTGCGCTCTTGAGGGGTAAAAATTAAAATGGGGCCATTTATAACGGCGCTACATTAAAAAGTGGTTCCATATAGATCACTTTCAAAGTAGGTATTCTTAGTTGAAATATGACACGATCTGCAAAATTATATCGAGATCTAATGCACGATGTGGATTCTAGAGATGTAATAGAGTAGAATGGGGTCCCAATTTGTATGGGGGTTATACCAAAATATGGACCCATATATTTGACTTTCATAATATGTCTTCTTAGTTGAAATATAATACAAAATGCAAAATTTGATAAACTTCCGATGTAAAATGTGGGTCCTAGAGAGGTAATACTTCAAATACTTCTAAGGGCGCTACATTAAAAAGTGGGCCTTTATAGATCACTTTCAAAGTAGGCATTCTTTATTGAAATATAACATCATCTGCAAAATTTTATCAAGATCCAATGTAAGATGTAGGTTCTAGAGCGATATTAGTGTAAACTGGGGGCCCATTTGTATGGGAGCTATTCCAAAACATTGACCTATATAGCTGGCTTTCAAAATACGTGTTTCTAGTATAAATGTAACATTTTGTGGAAAATTTGATCAAGATCCGATGTAAAATGTGCATTTTAGAGCAGTAATATTGTAAATCGGATGTACACTTTTTTATGGGGGCTATATCAAAACATAGACCCATGTGGTCCACTTTTCCATCAGCTGTTTCTAGTTCAAATATAACACGATCCTGAAAATTTGGTCATGATCCCATGTAAAATGTGTATTCTAGAGCAGTAATAGTTTAAATTATAGGGATATATAGGGATATAGGATATATAGATAGGGATATAGTATGGAGGCTATATCTAAATCTGAACCGATTTTCTCCAAATGCAATACCAATCGTCCTTGGCCAAAAAAAGTGACTTCTGCCAAATTTCATGACAATCGGACCACAATTGCGACCTGTAGAGTGGGAACAAGCTTAGATGGACAGCAGACACGGACGGACGGACGGACAGACAGACATCGTTAAATCGATTCAGCTGGTGATTCTAAGCCAAAACAAACATTTGGCACAAAACTAACTTATAATACCCTAGTCCACGAAGTGGTGTAGGATATAAAAATCATGTTTTTTACAAACATCTTTTGCGTCTTCAAAGAGGGTCATTCATAACTTCTACGTTTTTCCATAGATCTTTTATATATAGAGATTGTCTTCTTCCCTAGAATGTTAGCAATTAAAATCTAGAACAAAATATTTTTATTGAATTTTTTTCTCTACTTTTTATGTTTTTTTTTTGAAAAAAAAAAAAATCATACACACGAGGTACAGTGAAGACGGGACATACCGTACAACAACAACCTTTGCATTGTTGCGAGCGATGCGTGCACATGCACAACATTGAATTGGCAAAGTGAGATTTTTAGTGTGTCGATTTAGTTCGGTGGAATATTTTGTTTATCAGCGTTTCTCATTTGAAATATGTGACCGCTGGTACTAATATGAACCCTGATTTAAGTCAAAGACATACATTCGTTGCGAAAGTTCTGATGAGATGGGGTAGCGCCCATCGAAACTGCGCAGTCAACTTTTAGCTGCAACAATAAAGGTCTCACTTTGCCTTTTTTGCTAATTTTTGGGTTCTGCTGAAGACTTCAGCACAACCTATGGTCTTAAACCAAAATAAATGACAAGACAAAATCATTTTTTCTAATTTTTTTCGCAACACTTGAGGCCATGTTTTATTGAACATATATGCGGATATGATCGGATTTATACTTAAATTAGCAAAATAATGAGAGATGTGAACTGGAATGATAAAAACTTGTATTTTTGGCAAATTTTTTTTCTGTATTTTTTTTTTTGTCTGTGATCAATATTTGATTTGAACTGGGATATTGTCCTGGCTCAAGACCATTTGGCATCTATTTTTAATAGAATGCAAATATATTTACAAATGGTCCCAGTTCAAATCAAAAATTAATAAAAACTTCAATAACTCAGTCAAATACTAACAGATTTATACATAATATAAGAGTATTTTTTATAAATTCGCACTTTTAAGGGGTTAAATGGGGATAGAGGGATAAAAATAGTACCAACTTAACGGCTGCACCTAGAATAATGAAATTCGATGTATACATTCCTCTGATTGTGTAGACACGTAAAGTAAAAGAACTTTCCAAAATTCGTACTTTTTGGGGTTCAAATGGAAAAAGGGGATAAAAATAGTACCTACCAAATGACCGCAGCTAGAATCATGAAATTCGGAGTATACATAGGAATGTATACTCCGAATTTCATGATTGACTGCGTAGACACGATAATAACACGTTTTTTCCAAATTCGTACTATCAAGGCTACAGGGGATAAAAATAGTACCAACTAAACGAATACAGCTAGAATGATGAAATTCGATGTGTACATCCCTCTAATTGTGTAGATACGTAAAATAAAGAGATTTTAGATAGTCGTACTCTTGAGGGGGCAAAATTGGAAAAAGGGGATAACAAAGGTACCAACAAAATGGCCGCTGATAGAATCATGGAATTCGGTGTATACATTCCTTTGACTGCATAGCCACGTAAAATATTTTTTTTTTTCAAATTCGTACTTTATTTTGTTGCTTTTACGACAAAAAATGGTAGAATCAAGATGTTGTCTTATACTGCGTACGTGAGAGATAAGTTATTTTCAAAATTTATACTGGATGGAAATACAACAAACCAAACGACTGTAGCTGAAAATACACTCTCTATCCCCCAATATTTAGGGTATTTATGATTGCTGCCTTATATTTACTTTATGAATTGAAGTATTATTTCCATTATATATACATAGTATACAAATATTGGTAGCCTTGGCTTATTAATTAAATTTTTGATTTTCATACAGTTAAAATTTGTTGCGGCCAATCTCTCTCTTGTAGCTTGGAAACAACACAAAGAAAATAAAAGAAAAAGAAATGAGATTTTTCGAAATTCGTACTTTTAAGGGATATAATTAAAAAAGAGGGATAAAAATGGGACCTACCAACCCGCTGAAGTTGAAATCATGAAATTCGGTGTATACATTCTGACTATGAAGACTCGAAAATTGGTTTTTGGGGATATCTTTAAAATTTATACTTTTCTTATCACTTTGTCTGTATCTGAAAATGCTTCTTTCTAATGGCGACTGACAATCGCCTAATATTTAGGCATGTTCACTTTCACAATTTCAGCATTTTATGTATATGTAGTAGTCGATTTTAAACAGTGCGCATAAGTATACATTATAGTTTGAAATAGTAAACAAATATAGTAATGTGCATAAAAGTATCAAAATTTTCGTAATATGGTACTGTGCTTCTATGTAAAGTCGACATCCTTTAATCTGCTGGTAATACTGTGGAAGGCACTCCGTGGTGGAGGGAATATAAGATTCGGCCCGGTCGAACTTAACACCTTCTTACTTGTTCTTTTTAAATCCAATAATAAAGTGAAAATTGGTTGTATCCAACTAAGTTTAGCAGGTGAAATGGGACTAAAAGGGATGAAAATGGTACCAATGATACGACTGCAGCTAGAAACATGAAATTCGGTATGTACAATGTATAATATAATATACGATAATGAAGCAATGCAATTTATTTAAAACAGTGCGGATAAGTATGCCTTATAATTTCAAATAGTAAACAAATATTGTAATGTGCACTTCTATGTAAAGCCGACAACCACTAATCTGCCGGCAATACTGTGGAAGGCACTCCGTAATGGAGGGTATATACGATTTGGCCCGGCCTTATCATGATTTCTTGCCCGTGACGAGAGTCTTTCGAAGGCTTCGCAGTAAATTTTTCTCTTTATGTTAATAATTCTCCCATACGAATGAGAACCACAATTCACTTTTCGAATATCAGTGACAATTAATCGACCCATCTCAAAGCACCTATTAGGACATGTTTAGTGTATACAATTAATAATAGCATTGCCAGATTTGTGACGATGTAATCGTTATCGAAAAATGGAACCTCTAAAAAGCACCCGGTACTCGAAGTTCATCTTCCATAAAACTTAAAGACACCACAGTTCGGAAAGGGTTAATAAAATATGTACTACACCAAATGAACCAACCAAACAATTTACATGACATCTATCCCTCATTAGCCATCACTCGCTGACCTCAGGGCAAAACGCTCGTCGTTTGTGTTGTACTGCGCCAATCATCTTTCACCGAACTGAACCGAACCAAACCAAACCGAATTACACACAAAGAGGGTAGACAAAAAAAAACTTTGCCAAACAGCTTTTTTTTTGTGCATCAATTAATAATTTAATTAGAATAATTTCTCAACAACGCCAAATTATGATAATCTCAGCCGACCCAGAGAAGATGACAGTGGTGTCATAAGCCGACACACAAAAAAAAGTCTGGAAAAGTAAATGTGTCACTGATTTAATTTGTTCTGCCATTTAACTTCTCAGTTATAGTCCCTGCCTCCATATGCCACATGCCATGGAGATATAATTCTTTCGGTGTTGAAGTAAAAAAGTGTTTTTATTAAAATTTCTCCGACACCTTCACAGATAAAGGGTGTTTTTTATTGGGGTATAGAACTTTAAGTTGGCATCACTTTTTTAACTGGCGGCCATTTTGTCAGCTGTCAAGTGATTAATATTTAGTTTGGTTTGCCATTTCATCATGAACAGGTTGACAAAAGAACAACGCTTGCAAATCGTGCAAATTTATTTCGAAAGTATTGGTTCAGTTCGCGAAGTTCACCGCAAGCTCCGTCCATTTTATGGTCGACATAATCGTCCATCAGAGCAATTAATTCGATGAGCGCATAATTTCGCGGAATGGACCTGTCAATTAGCCACCAACATCGTGTGATTTGACACCATTGGATTATTTTCTTTGGGGATATGTGAAGTCGCTCGTCTACGCCAACAAACCAGAAACGTTAGGGGACTTGGAAGCCAACATTCGTGGCGTGGTTGAAAATTGGACCTGTAGAATTGGCTATATTCGAGCCAGCCGCGGCGGCCACATGCCCGAAATCATATTTAAACAGTAATGGCATAAAATTATCCTTCCAATAAAGCCAAATTAATGGACATTAAAACGATTTTCTTGTGTTTTATTTCAATTCGAAGTTCTATACCTCAATAAAAAACATCCTTTATAAAGAAAGCAAAGATGGTTTGATGGATGCAGCGCAATATATATCAACAATGTAATTATTCACAATAATTCGAAATAAAAATCACACATCTGTTGAATATTAATTTGAAGTAATTTTGTCAGTCGTAAACAGGGATGCTCTCTGTACAAAAATGCTAATTCAATGAAATGTATGTCTTCACGGTGGCGACATTCGGAGGGCGAAAGCCATTTACATATTCATTTCGGCTTGGCTCTGCTACTCTCTGTCTGAAATGGTGTTTTTTATAGTTTTTATGGCACAATAATAGCCGCTAAATTTAGCTTGGCTTGTAAATTATAACCTCCTATTGATGATTGTGTAATAATGGATTTATAACCGTATTAAATAATTTTAAATCACAAAATATTTCGCACATAATAAACCTTAATTGGACGCGTGAGAGTTTCCAGCGATAAATAAATTATTTCAACTTAATTATAATAAATTGTTATGCGACATTTCAAGATGAGAGTTATGTCGCACGAAATATGTCGTTTGGCTTAAGTCAACCTTGAAGTGAGAGCTCGAAAATATATGGAAATGTTATTTTGTTTGTAATATAGCCAAAACAAGTAAGGAAGGTTAAAGTTGGGCGTGGCCTACTCTATGATACCCTACACCTAGTCATTATACCCTGTGGTGTAGTGCATACAAAGGTCGTTTCATTTGAACCAGGTGATATACGATATAGGTATAGGATTTCATACTTCAATCTGTATTTGTAAGAAAATTTGAACACAAACTTTGAATGGGAGCTGTATATAAATCTGAACCGTTCTGTCCCATTTTTATACACTCCACGTGAGTATTATGTCTTTGTGCATTTGTTTGTAACACCCAAAAGGAAGCGAGATAGACCCATTGTTAAGTATACCGATCGTCTTAGAATCACTTTCGATTTATTAATGTCCGTCTGTCCCTTTGTCCATCTATTGTTGTAATCAATTGCAGGTCGCAATTATAGTCCGATCTTAACAAAAATTGGCACAAGTAAGTCTTGTGGATCAAGAACGAACACTATTTAATTTGAAGCATATCGGTTCAGATTTAGATATAGCCCCGTTCCCGATTTGACATTTGCCGCTCTAGAAACCACATAATGAACCCGATATTCTTTAAATTTAGTAAAACATCTTATAATGCAACTATAAACACCTATGCAGAAAGTGGGTAAGATCGGTTCAGATTTAGATATAGCCCCCATACAAATGTCGCTCCCGATTTGACTTTTTCCGCTCTTGAAACCACATAGTGTATCCGATTTTCTTTAAATTTGTCACAACATCTTATAATCCAACTAGGAACACCTATGCAGAAAGTGGGTAAGATCGGTTCAGATTTAGATATAGCCTCCATACAAATGTCGCTCCCGATTTGACTTTTTCCGCTTTAGAACCCGCACATTGCACCCGATTTTCTTTAAATTGGGCACAACATCTTATAATCCAATTAGAAACACCTATGCTGAAAGTGGGTAAGATCGGTTCAGATTTAGATATAGCCCCCATACAAATGTCCCTGCCGGTTTGACATCTTCCGCTCTTGAAACCACATATTGTACCCGATTTTCTTTAAAATTGGCACAACATCTTATAATCCAACTAAAAACACCTATGGTGAAGATTTAGATATAGCCGATTTTGGCCAAACTATACATATTATATTTCACATATTTCGTTCCAGGTTTCAATGTCCTTTCCGATTAAAATTTTTTTGTCAAACACACATTTACAGGATAAAAAATCCTTCCCGTTTTCACTTTATTACCGATTTGAATTGTATTCGGATAGAAAGTGGAGTGTATCGTATAGTCGGCTCCGCCCGACTTTAGCCTTTCCATACTTGTTTAGCATAGGTTTTCTAGTTGAAATATAAGACGCTTTCCCAAATTTGATGGAAATCTGTTAAATATATGGTTTCGAAGGCGGGATGAATTAAATCGGAAGAGTCATTTATATACCTATATATAAATCTGAAATCTGTTTTTTTCCAGTTGAAATATAAGTGTTTTGCCAAATTTGAAGAAAATCTGTTAAAATGTGTGGTTTCTAGAGCGGAAAGATCCAAATCGGAGGACACATTTGTATGGGAGCTATATAAAAATCTGAACCGTTCTGGCCCATTTTCACCATAGCTGTTTCTACACTTAAAGAAAAAAGTTTGTTATTAACAACAGCGATTATCTGCTGGCAACAGCAGGCAATTTTTTGCTATTACAGCAGTTTTTCTGCCATAACAGCAGTTTTTCTGCAATCTTGCATCAGCACTCACAAAGTGTCTGCAGTCTGCTAAAAATGCCTGTTGTTAATTAAATTATAAAAATAGATAAAAAAAATAACCGTTTATAATTTAAAAGCCTTTCAGATTGACGGCGAAAACGAAATTAGCTCGAATTTCGTTCTATATTAGCTTGGGGCAATGTGCGTATAATTAAAAAGACAATCACAATGTCTTTCAGTGGTAATAAATGCCCTTATAATAACATTTATTCTAAAAAGTGTTGTTAATAAAATTGTTAACTGGCTATATTGTTCTGTACATACTTAAAGTTTCAAGAGAGCGTTTTTTTCTTTATTACTAAAAACAGCAAACAGATGTTTGCTATTTCAGCAGATACAAGTCTGCTATCTCTTTTTCAGCAGAAAATCTGCTCTTACAGCAGACCTTCTGCTTTCTTTTACTGACAAATTCCTATGAGTGCAGTTGAAATTTAAGTTGTTTTGCCAAATTTGGGAACTATATAAAAATCTGAAACGATATGACTATTTTACCGTTCGTCCTTATCCTATAAAACTTCGTTGTGCAAAGTTTCATTTAGTTCTAACAAACAATTGCGACCTGTACTTTGATTGCAAGAATAGATGGACGGACGGACATGGCTAAATCAAACCAAATCTGTTAAAATAGTTTCCTTCTACAGCTGAAATATTAAATCGTGGAAACAAAATTATGTGACCCACTAGAAGTTCCCACATAGTTGTTATACCAAATTTGAAGAAGATTGGTCAATGCAAGAGTTTTCTAGAGCGGAAAAAGTCAATCCGGGAGGGACATTTGTAAGCATGCTATATATAAATCTGAACCGATTTGACTCACTTTCATTATAGTTGATTCTAGTTAGCATATAACGTGTTTTACCAAATTTGAAATTTGATATATGGATTCTAAGCGGAAGCAATATTTCTATGGGAGCTATATCTAAATCTGAACCAATTTCCTTCAAATCGGACAATAATTGCGACACATAGTGGTTCAGAATCAAAATCCATCGGCCAAAATTCAATAACTTTTGTTCTAGTAGGCATTTTTGAGTTCTGTAAAAACCCAAAATTAGAGATATTAACAAAAGATATTTTAAAAATTGGGAAATCAAATATATTTTAGAAATAGGACTACTTCTCGTATTTTTCGATTTTAAAGAGAAGAATTTTTGTTTTTATGTTTTTAACATATTTTTACGTCATTGTTCATAATGCGAAGAAAAAAAATATTTTTTTTATTACAGATTTTCATGTTTTGCAGATTTTGAAAATTGAAAAAACGTAATTTCTTTTTTTGACTTTGTCGAACTGTTTTAAGAGATTTTGCACTCAATTTTTAATTAGATATTGTGGTTTCTTAGCTTTATTATGACGTCAAAACTATGTTTGTGCAAAATATAGTTTGGTTGTAATGAACATTGTAAAAATATCCTTTTTGAACGAAATGTATACATATTTGGAAAGAAAACCTTATACTGCTTTCGAATATACAACCAAAACCATTTATGTATCCGCCTAAAATCTACATTGACCAGATTTATTAAAATCCAAAATCCTAAAAAAGTGAATTTTGGGTGTATGAACATAGTATAAGGTCGATTTACAATTGTCACAATTGTTTTGGATTTGGGTATGAAATATTTTATGTTGACTTTATTGGACTTAGCCTCGATAACCATTATTTTGACTTAATTATCCAGGCTAAGTCCAATTTTTTTAAAACAAAATTATTTTTTCAAAATTTGTTTTCACACACACATTGATTGATATTGCTTTTGGCGACAATTTTAAGAAATAATTTTTTATTTCGAGAGAAATTTTAACATTTTGTTTAGATTTTTGTTATCGCAGCATAGTTATCCAGTCTTAAAGAAAAACAGCCATATTGTATCTTGTTAAGTTTGATCCAAAAAAACATGAAAATTAAGTCTAAATTAGGCAAACTTTCATACAAGTGTGGGTACTCAAATGAAAGAAAATTTCCTGTGGATGTCATATATGAGTCATTCCATGTCAAGCGGTACGGTTTTCGACCTCGATCGCTGCGATTGTTTTGTAAGTTTGTGTATGTATTCTTCTCATAAAAATATTGTATACGTATTTTTGGAAAAAAATGTTTCGCGAATTATGACCAATTTAAGAGTAAAATAAGTAAGGAAAAGCTAGAGTTGAGCGAATACAAAAATCAATTTGGAAAAAAGTGAAAACGGGAAGAATTTTTGTATGTTTCCTAATCATAGGCTAATATGTCCTGGTCCAATTTGTCAAATCGATAAGAATATTTGTATCGGTGCTATATCCAAACATCATTCCATGTTCATGACTAACTTTCACAATAAGTTCTTCAATTTCAAGTATAACGTGTTATGCTCACTTTGAAGAAATTCCGTGAAAATACGTGGTACCTGGGGCGGAAAAAGTCAATCTGGGTGTTGATTGAAATTTGTGTGTAAATCTGAACCGATCTGACCCATTTGCACCATAACTCTAATACAAATATAAGATATTTCGCCTAATTTGAAGAGGATCTGTTAAAATATGTGGTTTCCCCTTTCACATCGTGTTTTTTGAACTGTAAGGTGGGTTTTTGCGAGCGTTGTTTTTTTTCTAGTTTTTAATTTTCGTAACCTGTCATTGAGTGCTTACTCCTGGCGGTTGACTTCGTAGTAGTTTTTTTGAGTATTTGTTTTTTATGATCAATATTTAAATATGCCTCAAAATGAGTATATGGAGCGTCATCGAAAGCTGTATGGCAGACGGTTGGATTATGAAGACCGAAAAAGGAAGAAGCACGCCCGTTTACCTAAAGAACGTGCAAGAAAGGCAAGAAAATTGCGCGGTATCAAAGCAAAGATATTCAATAAGGAACGCCGAAATGAAAAGATTCAAATCAAGAAAAAAATCCAATCTCACCAAGAGAAGAAGCTTGAGAAACAGGTTGAAAAGGTTGAAGAAGGCGCAATACCTCACTATCTCTTGGACAGAGGAACACAATCCAGTGCAAAGGTTCTGTCAAATATGATTAAACAGAAACGTAAAGAGAAGTCTGGAAAATGGGACGTTCCTATTCCTAAAATCCGTGCGCAATCAGATATGGAAGTATTCAAAGTACTGAAAAGTGGAAAAACGAAAAGAAAGTCTTGGAAACGGATGGTAACTAAGGTTACATTTGTTGGAGATAATTTCACACGTAAACCCCCAAAAATTGAACGTTTTATCCGACCTATGGCTCTTCGGATGAAAACAGCCCATGTAACTCATCCTGAATTAAAAGCCACATTTCAGTTGCCTATCATTGGGGTAAAAAAAATCCAAGTTCTCCAATGTTTACATCTCTTGGAGTTATTACGAAAGGTACCGTGATTGAGGTGAATATATCTGAATTAGGTCTTGTGACTCAAACTGGAAGAGTTGTTTGGGGTAAATACGCCCAAGTTACAAATAATCCTGAAAATGATGGTATCATCAATGCAGTACTCTTGGTATAAAGAACTAGTTGTAGACTATGTGCAAGATGATGGAAGAAAACGTTAAATAAAAAAAATAGAGCAGAAAAAGTCAAATCGGGAGCGAAATTTGAATGGGAGCTATATATAAATCTGAACCTATTTTTACCACAGGTCTTACTAGTTTAAATATAAGATGTTATGCCAAATCTGAAGACAATCTGATACAATATGTGGTTTCTAGAGCGGAAAAAGTCGAATCTGGAACGAAATTTGTATGGGAGCTATATAACGGGTGTTTTTTATTGAGGAATGAATCGTGCGAATCGATTCATTCGGGTCCTCTTCAACACTTTGCTCTACAGCGGCAATTGTTTCTTCGGTGCGCACTGTTCGACGTCTCTGCGGATGCGTATTATCACATAGAGTAAACGTAGTGCGAAAACGATCCATGGTTAACCGAATTAATTGCTCTGATGGACGATTATGTCGATAAAATGGACGGAGCTTGCGGTGAACTTCGCGAACTGAACCATTACTTTCGAAATAAATTTGCACGATTTGCAAGCGTTGTTCTTTTGTCAACCTGTTCATGATGAAATGGCAAACCAAACTAAATATTAATCACTTGACAGCTGACAAAATGGCCGCCAGTTAAAAAAGTGATGCCAACTTAAAGTTCTATACCCCAATAAAAAACACCCTTTATAAATCTGAACCGATCTGATCTATTTTCCCCAAAGGTGTTTCTAATTGAAATATAAGATGTTTTGTCAATTGCGAAGAAAATCTGTTAAAATAATTGGTATCTAGAGTAAAAAGAGTCAAATCGGGAGTGAAATTCGTATGGACGCTATATGTAAATCTGAACGATTTTCTTCAAATTAAATAGCGTTTGTCCTTATCCTGAAAAACTTCGTTGTGCAAAGTTTCATTTGGTTCTTGCTACAATTGCGGCCTGTATCGTGATTACAAAAATAGATGAACAGATGGACATTGCTAAATCGATTCAAAAAGTGATTCAAAATCGAATCAAGCAAATGCACAAAGACATAATACTCTCGTGGAGTGTATAAAAATATTTTTTTTTAAAGATGTGTTCAATCAATCGCATGCAATACATGTACATATGGGAAAATCTACAAAATAGTCCGATTTTAATTTTGAAAAATTAAAAATTTCAAATTAGAGGCACACGTTTTATTTTAGCGTCAACTTGTTAAAAATACATTAAATATAAATAATAATAATAAAATCTACAAAATAGTCCGATTTTAATTTTGAAAAATTAAAAATTTCAAATTAGAGGCACACGTTTTATTTTAGCGTCAACTTGTTAAAAATACATTAAATATAAATAATGTGCTCGCGTGCATCATTTTTTTCAAGTGCTGAAGAAGCTATAATCGGATTGTCCCTTTTGGTTCTATTGCAAGTTTAGCGTCACGTTTTATTTTAGCGTCAACTTGTTAAAAATACATTAAATATAAATAATGTGCTCGCGTGCATCATTTTTTTCAAGTGCTGAAGAAGTTATAATCGGATTGTCCCTTTTGGTTCTATTGCAAGTTAAGCCTGAAAACCCTATGAAAATCAACAAAATTTAACCTAAAATGGTTCTCGGTACCAAAATAATAATTCGATCTATTTAGCACTTACACACATTATTAGTAGTACCCATATTCACCGATCACACAGGGTTGCCACCAGTTATTTTTCAAACTGCGGATGTGCTCTTCAAAAAATATGAAATATCATTATCTGCACGCATCGACCTGATGATGTTCGTACTGTCATAATCTCCTTGTCGCTGAAGGCACACCAAATCGTCCGGTCGCCTTTTGTTAGTATCTCTGTCGTTTATAATCCAATATTAAAAAATTTGCAATTACGTTCACGCTGAAAGCGCAAAAAAGAAAATTGTATCAATTTTCGTTTTATGCAAAAACAGAGTGACAGATTTTGAAGAGCTACCATTTATTCCACAGTGATGGCACACGCCCTTTTCGACACATAGAAGATTCCGCAACATCATTACTATCATCCACAAAAAGATCAGAATGATTTTCTCTTATGCTGAAAAAGTTATAGCCAAAAGAGTTGAACAACTCCCGAAAGTTACAAGCAAAAATAGGGTAAATTAGGGTAGACCTTAGCTCAGTAGACTACATTAACAGCATAATTTTAAAACTTTAGGATGTTGGCGAAGTTAAACTCGTCGTTTTGAAAATTATGACACTCTCAGAAATATTATATATTGCTCTTAAAGCGGTTAGAAGCCTGAGTGACATGGAATCGTACTATACCGTAGATTTGCCCATATATATGTATATGTATATATATAAATATATTTCTATGTATGTCTGGTTCAATCTTTAGTCTTTTCAGACTGCATGCGAAATCTACCTGAAGATGACATAAGTCAATTTACAAATATCAGATCCCATACATTTGAAAATCGATGTCATTACATACTGAAATCGTTTGATTTCAAATACAGTCTGAAAGGTTTAAATCCATACCATGTAGATTTTGGGCACATATCTGAATGCGCTAATGAAACTAAATAAGCCGCCTTCGAAGGAAATTCCGAAAAGCTTGCCGCCGCAGAGCACAAGTTGTTAACGCCGCCTCCCTTGCAGCCGATGATTTCGATCGGCGTCGTTGTCTGAACACAACCACAAAAAACCGCCGAGTGTTCTGGTGTGTTTTCTTGTGAAACTAAATTTCGTCTCATAGAATAAAGTTATTAATCAAAAGGAAAAATAAACGCAATTTAAAGAAATCTGTACTCGGAAGGATTAGCAATCAAAATCCTTCAGGATGATGTACGATAATGAAGAGGGTAAGTACTATGAAAAGAGAAATTTTCAATACAATTCTTAAGATGAAAAAACATGGCCGACAGGTAGCTCCACAAAACATGAAAAACAAAAACAACATTAATTGGTTTTTATAATTTAAGAATTGTATGAGGAGGAGAATGCCGAGGAAATCTCCCACGAGTTGTGGCAGGAAGCTTGTTGGATTGTCATCAACGCTTACTTCGATGAGAAAGGTCTTGTGCGACAGCAACTGGACAGTTTCGATGAATTTATTCAGATGTCCGTGCAACGTATAGTCGAAGACTCGCCTGCCATTGATTTGCAAGCTGAGGCCCAACATACATCAGGAGAAATTGAAACCCCGGTAAGTTATTACTTCTATAGAAACCTTGGAAAGCTGTTACTCTATTTTGTTATCAATTTTAGCCTCGCTTCCTTTTGAAATTTGAACAAATTTATCTCTCCAAACCTACACATTGGGAAAAAGATGGTTCACCAAGTCCTATGATGCCTAACGAGGCTCGCTTGAGAAACTTGACATACTCAGCCCCTTTATATGTGGACATTACAAAGTCAAAAATTGTTGAGGGCCAAGCGCCCGTCGAGACGCAGCATCAAAAGACATTCATTGGCAAAATTCCCATTATGTTACGTTCCACCTACTGTTTGCTTTCACAACTAACAGATCGTGATTTAACAGAATTGAATGAGTGCCCCTTAGATCCAGGTGGTTATTTCATCATCAACGGTTCTGAGAAAGTTCTAATCGCCCAGGAAAAAATGGCAACCAACACCGTGTATGTCTTCAGCATGAAGGATGGTAAATACGCGTATAAAGCTGAAATTCGTTCTTGTTTGGAACACAGTTCACGTCCCACATCCACACTCTGGGTTAACATGATGGCCAGAGGTTCACAAAATATCAAAAAGTCGGCTATTGGTCAGCGTATTATTGCCATCCTGCCATATATCAAACAAGAAATTCCCATAATGATTGTGTTTCGTGCATTGGGTTTTGTGGCAGATCGTGATATATTGGAGCACATTATTTACGATTTCGATGATCCAGAAATGATGGAAATGGTCAAGCCTTCTTTGGACGAGGCTTTCGTGGTACAGGAACAAAATGTCGCTTTGAACTTTATTGGTACTAGAGGTGCTCGGCCTGGTGTAACCAAGGACAAACGTATCAAATACGCTAAGGAAATTTTACAAAAAGAAATGTTGCCTCATGTGGGTGTATCTGACTTTTGTGAAACTAAGAAGGCCTACTTTTTGGGTTATATGGTACATCGTTTACTGTTGGCATCGTTGGGTCGCAGAGAATTGGATGATCGGGATCACTATGGTATGCGATTTAATAATTTACATGTCGATTAAATTTCATATAGTAATATCCCTTGTTCTCGTTTAGGTAACAAGCGTTTGGATTTGGCCGGTCCTCTGATGGCATTCTTGTTCCGTGGTCTGTTCAAAAATCTATTGAAAGAAGTACGAATGTATACACAGAAATTCATTGATCGTGGAAAGGACTTCAATTTGGAGTTGGCTATCAAAACCAACATTATTACCGATGGTCTGCGTTATTCATTGGCTACTGGTAACTGGGGTGACCAGAAAAAGGCCCATCAGGCCCGTGCTGGTGTGTCTCAGGTTTGTATCTCACATCATTCAATTTAAAGCCCTAATTTAACAACATCCTCGTCGTTACAGGTATTGAACCGTTTAACTTTCGCCTCCACATTGTCACATTTACGTCGTGTCAATTCCCCCATCGGTCGTGATGGTAAATTGGCTAAACCTCGTCAATTGCACAATACTCTGTGGGGTATGTTATGTCCTGCCGAGACCCCCGAGGGAGCTGCTGTAGGTCTGGTAAAGAATCTGGCTCTCATGGCCTACATTTCTGTCGGTTCTCAGCCCTCGCCCATCTTGGAGTTTTTGGAAGAATGGTCTATGGAAAATTTGGAAGAAATAGCTCCCTCTGCTATAGCAGATGCAACAAAGATTTTCGTCAATGGTTGTTGGGTGGGTATCCATCGAGACCCCGAACAATTGATGGCCACATTGAGAAAGCTGAGAAGACAGATGGATATCATTGTGTCGGAAGTGTCTATGATTCGTGATATTCGCGATCGTGAAATCCGTATTTACACGGACGCCGGACGCATTTGTCGTCCATTGCTGATTGTGGAAAATGGTTCGCTTTTATTGAAGAAAACTCACGTTGAGATGTTAAAGGAGCGCGACTACAATAACTACAGTTGGCAAGTGTTGGTAGCTTCCGGTGTGGTTGAATATATTGACACCCTTGAGGAGGAAACGGTAATGATTGCTATGTCACCATACGATTTGAAACATGACAAAGATTATGCATATTGTACGACGTATACACATTGTGAAATTCATCCTGCTATGATATTGGGCGTATGTGCTTCTATTATTCCCTTCCCTGATCACAACCAGTCTCCTCGTAACACCTATCAAAGCGCTATGGGTAAGCAGTAATTATAGAATATTGAGAATATCCGTAAGATTTTCAAAATTAAATTCGTCTTTTTTAGGTAAACAAGCTATGGGTGTTTATATTACGAACTTCCACGTACGGATGGACACACTGGCTCACGTATTATATTATCCCATGAAACCTTTGGTCACTACACGTTCTATGGAATACTTGCGTTTCAGAGAATTACCGGCCGGCATTAACTCGATTGTAGCAATTCTCTGTTACACTGGTTACAACCAGGAAGATTCTGTCATTTTAAATGCTTCAGCTGTCGAAAGAGGTTATTTCCGATCCGTGTTTTACCGTTCTTACAAAGATTCGGAAAACAAGCGCATTGGCGACCAAGAGGAAAACTTCGAGAAGCCCAACCGCCAAACGTGTCAAGGTATGCGCAATGCTCACTACGACAAATTGGATGATGATGGTATTATTGCCCCCGGTATTCGTGTGTCTGGCGATGATGTGGTCATAGGAAAAACCATGACGTTACCCGAAAACGATGATGAATTGGATAGCACCACCAAGCGTTTCACCAAAAGAGATGCTTCCACATTCTTGCGTAATTCTGAAACTGGTATTGTCGATCAAGTGATGCTGACATTGAACAGCGAAGGCTACAAGTTTTGTAAGATTCGTGTGAGATCAGTGCGTATTCCCCAGATTGGTGATAAGTTTGCCTCCCGTCACGGTCAAAAGGGTACTTGCGGTATTCAGTACCGACAAGAGGATATGGCGTTTACATGCGAAGGACTCGCACCCGATATCATCATTAACCCTCACGCCATTCCATCCCGTATGACAATTGGCCATTTAATTGAATGTTTGCAAGGAAAACTTGGTTCGAACAAAGGTGAAATCGGTGACGCCACCCCATTCAACGATGCTGTCAACGTACAAAAAATCTCAACTTTCCTACAGGAATACGGCTATCATTTGCGTGGCAATGAGGTTATGTACAATGGTCACACTGGTCGCAAGATTAACGCTCAAGTTTTCTTGGGTCCCACCTACTATCAACGTCTCAAGCACATGGTGGACGACAAAATTCACTCCAGAGCCAGAGGTCCCGTCCAAATCCTCGTGCGACAACCTATGGAAGGCAGAGCTCGTGATGGTGGTTTGCGTTTCGGAGAGATGGAACGTGATTGTCAGATATCTCACGGTGCTGCCCAGTTTTTGAGAGAACGTCTTTTCGAAGTCTCAGATCCTTATCGTATACACGTTTGTAATTTCTGTGGTTTAATTGCTATTGCCAATTTGCGTAATAACACATTTGAATGTAAGGGTTGCAAAAATAAAACCCAAATATCTCAAATTCGCCTGCCCTATGCTGCTAAACTATTGTTCCAAGAACTGATGTCCATGAATATTGCTCCACGTTTAATGGTAGTTTAAGAATTAAGGAGGATGGTAGATTGAGATGGACAGGACGAAAGCTTAAATGGTCCTTCAATATATCACTTAATTAGTAATGATTATGTATTTGATAATTTATGACGAATGTCTCTAATAAAAAGTTTTATAACATTTAATCGACTTGATTGGTAAACACTTTTTTAGCTAATTTATGTGCGAAACACTTGAAGGGAAGTGACAAGTATTTCTATATTTCAAACGTACCAACATTGCCATATGTAAGTTGTTTGGAATTGGGAAATTAATATAGTCCCGAAATGGATGTTATACATATGTAAATATTGCGAAAGTTCTACAAATGGGAGTGCTACTTTTCACTTAAATAAGGACGGCTCCCTTTTAGTTTTCGCTTTTGTAATTGCAAATCGAAAAAAAAATTAATCTGAATTGGATAATAGTCAGAGCGCCCCGGTAGTCGAGTTGGTAGCGTGCTCGACTATCAGCGTGGGGGTTGTGGGTTCGATACCCACCAGAGGCTCTGGTCTGTCGCTGCAATAACTAGCTACAATGGTCTTAGTCACCCCGGCTCAATACCTGGACCCAAAATTAGAATATAAGTTTACTTTGTATTGTAATTCATAATAAATAAATAAAATTGGACACCAGCCACAATGAATCAGATGCACTGCATTGATGCGTTTCCGAAATGGTCTTATTTATTTAAAACAAGTAAGGAAAGGCTAAAGTCGGGCGGCGCCGACTATATAATACCCTACACCACTCCCTGCGTATATACCTCGCTTTTATTACTAAACCCAGGTGTTTCATGGGAGCAATTTTATATAGTTCATATAGTTTACCCTAAATTCATCTTTAGTCATATTTAACGAATAACATTTGAAAGGAGGCCTATAACAATACTTGGGGCCTGGTCCAAAACATGGGTCTCATTCACGGTAGGTATTCATAGTTGAAATATATCATGATCCGATGTAAGACGTAGTTTCTAGAGCTGTATTAGAGTTGAATGGGGGCTCATTTGGGTTATTCCAAAGTATGGACACATATATTTGACTTTGTATTCTTAGTTGAAATATTAAATCCGATGTAAAATTTGCGTTCTTGAGGGGTAAAAATGGGGCCATTTGTAACGGCGCTACATTTAAATGTGGTTCCATATAGATCACTTTCAAAGTAGGTATTCTTAGTTGAAATATGACATGATCTGCAAAATTATATCGAGATCTAATGCACGATGTGGGTTCTAGAGATGTAATAGAGTAGAATGGGGGGCAAATTTGTATGGGGGTTATACCAAAATATGGACCCATATATTTGACTTTCATAATATGTCTTCTTAGTTGAAATGTAATACAAAATGCAAAATTTGATGAATTTGGGTAATAATAAAAATGGGGGCCATTTATAAGGGCGCTACATTAAAAAGTGGGTCCATATAGATCACTTTCAAATTAGGTAGGATTATAATATAATCTGCAAAATTTGAAAAACATCCGATGTAAAAATGTCTGTCCTAGAGAGGTAATAAATCAAACGGGGCCCGCTTGTAAGGGTGCTACATTAAAAAGTGGGCCTTTATAGATCGCTTTCAATGTAGGTATTCTCTATTGAAATATAACATGATCTGCAAAATTTTATCAAGATCCAATGTAAGATGTGGGTCTAGAGCCCCAAATTTGTATGGGGGCTATACCAAAACATTGACCTATATAGCTGGCTTTCAAAATACGTGTTTCTAGTATAAATGTAACATTGTATGGACAATTTGATCAAAATCCAATGTAAAATGTAATATGCACATTTTACATTTTACATTTACAGTAATATTATAAATCGGATGTACATTTGTATGGGGGCTATATCAAAACATAGACCCATGTGGTCCACTTTTCCATCAGCTGTATCTAGTTCAAATATAACACGATCCTGAAAATTCATGTCATGATCCCATGTAAAATGTGTATTCTAGAGCAATAATAGTTTAAATTATAGGGATATTTGTATGGAGGCTATATCTAAATCTGAACCGATTTTCTCCACATTCAATACCAATCTCCATGGCCAAAAAAGTGACTTCTGCCAAATTTCATGACAATCGGACCACAATTGCGACCTGTAGAGTGGGAACAAGCTTAGATGGACAGCAGACACGGACAGACAGACATCGTTAAATCGATTCAGCTGGCGATTCTATGCCGATCCGTATACTTAAAGGTGTGTCTAGCTCAATTATTTCTTGGCGTTACAAACATTTGGCGCAAAACTAACTTATAATACCCTAGTCCACGAAGTGGTGTAGGGTATAAAAACAAGCGCTTTACATTGTTCGCCACTAAAATGTTCCTTGAGTCCATCTCACTCACTCGATGGTCAAATGAAATTAAGGGGAATAAAATATCCCCATCGAATCTGCACTGACATAAAAACAGCTGATCCAACAGATGTTCCAACAACCACACGAACAGCTGTTTATAGAGGTTGTTGGTTGGTACTTTCCGTCTTCAAGCGTGTTTATAAAATTCCAGGAAGGAAAATGTTGAGACAAAAAATAAGTATTCTACGGAGATCTGGTAAATGGCTGGTGCTAGGTGGTATAATGCCCCTATATTCAGATGCAGACGATAAAGTATCAAAGGAGACAAAAACCTACAAATCGTTTGTAGATCGGCCAAAGAGCAATGAAACCGGCTGGGATCGGCTAAAAGAAGTCTTTCAGGTGGAGTAAGTATATCAAACGTCTAAACAAGGCTGTAAGACAAGACTATTCTGCCGTTTCAGTGAATTCGGATCGATATCTCCGGAACTAAATTCCATGTATCAAGCCGGATTCATGGGTTTTCTGGTGGGAGCCATCTATGGCGGTATTACACAATCACGTAAAGCTTATGTAGACTTCATGGAAAATAATCAGGCAACAGCATTTCAGTCTCATTTAGATGCGAAGGTGATGTTTAATTTTGTTGTTTTTAATTTGATACACATTTTACATTTATGCTATTGCAGAGAAAGTTGCAGGATAGTTTTACCACAAATTTCGCCAAAGGCGGTTTTAAGTGGGGTTGGCGTGTCGCACTATTTACCACATCCTACTGGTGAGCTTAGGGTTATTGAACAGCAAAGAAAATCGTGCACTTACCTATGACTATCCTTCATTTGCTTCCAGTGGCATTGTCACTTTAGTGTCGGTTTATAGGGAAAAGTCTTCCATCTATGAATATTTGACAGCCGGTGCTTTATCTGGAGCCATTTACAAATTTAACATGGGCTTAAGAGGCATGACGGCCGGAGGTATTATTGGTGGTTTTCTAGGAGGTGTGGGTGGAGCTGCATCACTGTTAATTATGTCATTGTCGGGGACGTCCATGCAAGAAGTTCGTTATTGGCAGTATAAATGGAGGACAAACAGAGATGAAGCCGTAGCCGAATCGTATAAGGTAAACACATTTTCTATTAAAACAGAACATGTTGCGATATATTCTTTGCTAAATCATCTTTAGCTGGCCGCCGAACAAGAGGAACCGACACCAGAAATCATGAAAGCTCACGACGCGAAAGTTGGAGAGAAAATAACTTTAGAAACTATCAAATAAATTTAGTAATGTAAACTGGGTGTAAATAAATTAATAGCATTAAGTTAAAAAATGCAATAAGAATTGCCTAATCATTAATCACTGGTTAATTTAATTTAATTTGCACTGTAAAAATCTAATATCGACACTTTGTTAAGCCGAGGTTGAAAAATAACTGATCCTTTATTCTTCTTCTTTGAAACTGTTAATTTCGATGTTGCCATGTTAAACGTATTTTGTATTTACACTGGATAAACTGGGTATATTTTTACTGAAGGTCCAACTTAATCCGAATGTGTAACGTATTTATCTGTCATTTATCAAAAATAAAAAATATAAATTACTCCTTTTTAATAAATTCCAATATTTTAGTACATAATTTGTATCCTCTTGATTCATATTAGGGCTGTTTTTCTTTAAGACTGGATAACTAAACTGCGATAACAATAATCAAAAATGTTAAAATTTCAATCAAAATAAAAAAAATATTTTTTAAAATTTCCGCCAAAAGCAATATCAATGTTTGTATGAACACAAAATATTTGAAAAATTTTGAGCTAATAATTAATTTTTTATTTTGAGCAAAAAAAAATTATTAACGCTTTTGTTATCCCGTCTGTTGAGTAGTTTTTTTAGCCATATTAAAAAAAAGTTATATATATGCATTTTGTAATTTTAAGTTAAGTTTTAAATTGGTCCGATGGCTTTGAATTATAAGTTGAAATAAATAAATAAAATCAAAAAGCCTTGTCATACTGCATGTGAAATCTAGCTGAAATGACATAGTTTTGATTTTCAAATGCTAAATTTGTATGGGATCTAAAATTTGTAAATCGACCTTATGTCAATTCAACTAGATTTCGCATGCAGTGTGACAAGGCTATTAAAGAAAACAGCCTATTATATCGATAAATGTCATGTTTACATGAAAGAAAAAATGACAACGTAAATTGTCACATTTTTGGCATTTCGCTGCGAAACAAAATGTTTTATATCCACTGTTTTGTTTTTTTTTGGTATATTTCTCCAAGATTTCCACACAATATAAATATTTGTATTAAAACTAATTTTCAAAAAAATATTTTGTGTTGACTTTTTCGACTTAGCCTCGATATCCAGGTAAAGGATTTTTTATTTTAGTGAAATTTTGACGTTTTCTTTAGATTTTTAATATCGCAGCTAGTTGCCCATCTTAAAGAAAAACATCCCTAATAATAGGTCTGTTTTTCTTTAAGCCGGGATAATAAGCTGCGATAACAAAAACGTTAATAAAAATGTTATTTTATGCTCAAAATATGTGTTCACATTGTTGCCAATTACAATATAAATATATGTGTATAAAAACAAATTTTCAGAAACCATAAATTTGACTTACACTGGATAATTATCCAGACTAAGTCCAAATTTTTTAACACAAAATAATTTTTTGAAATTTGTTTTTACACACTCATTGATATTGCTGTTGGCGACAATTTTAAAAAAGATTTTTTTATTTTGAGTGAAATTTTAATTTTTTATTTAGATTTTTGTTATCGCTGCTTAGTTATCCAGTCTTAAAGAAAAACATCCCTATTGTTTTAATGGGGTTTTACGCCATTTAATCATAGAGGGTCATAACTACTTCATTTATCCGTAGAATACAAAAACAGAAAATGATTTTGAAAAATTAATCTTTAATTGATCTCTTAGATAAAATACTATTAAATTATTGTACAACCTTATATTAAATACTCTCAATAAATACAATAAAAAAAAAAGAAAATGATTTCTTCGTTAGAATGCTAGCTGTTAGGAATAAATAAAAATGTATTTTTTATGTTTTGTATGGATTTTTGAGCCAGAAAAAATATATATTTAATATATAATAATAATATATATATAATATATAATATTTCTCAAAACTATAAAAATTCTTCCAAAATGATAGTACCAATATTCATTTCCATCGACTAGTGTTGTCTTTAAAAATATCAGAAAATTGGTATTGCGCAAAGCAGCGCCAAGAACACTGACAAAAAATAAATAAAAAAGTGTGCGTTCTTGAAAAAATCGTACATATCAAATATGCGCTTTCTCCCTTTCACCAAAACTAGAAAAGCACAAAAATGGCAACACTATTCTGGGGGCTGTCATAAGTTTTCTTGTATTATTTTTCCATTTGTTGTTAAAAACCGTGGCGGAGAGTGAGTAATATACATATATACGATTTTATGCCAAAAAAGCACAAAAATCTTCATCGAAATCGCCCCACAAGAAGTGAAATTACATTAGAAATTTAGTTAGAATATAATTTTGTTAAAAATAGATCATGTCTCACCAAACTGGTATCAAAGGTGGGGTGCAAAGACGAATAAAATAATATAAATATTTGGATAATAATTAATAATTGTTATCTTGTTTTCTGCAGCCAACGAAAAATTGTTGAAGGTTTTTGGAAAAGCTAAGAATGGAAAATTGCGTGTCATCAAAGTATCTATTGAAAATGGTAAGTAGCACACACGCCTTGTGCTAATGCAGAAGATCGTAAATACAGTAAACAGCAGTCAGTTCATTGATCATTCGTTTAATCACCCATTTTATGTAGAGGAGTTATCTGTGTCCGATACAGCGGAAGTGAAGAAGGATTGGGAAAAAGACTATGATAAACTTGTTGTTCCACTCATTGAAGATAATGTGCCCTGTTACATTTTATATCGCTTGGATACTAAAACACAAGTTGGGCATGCCTGGCTTTTGATGAGTTGGGTGCCCGATACTGCCACCATACGACAGAAAATGGTTTATGCTTCCACTAAAGCCACGCTCAAACAGGAATTTGGTTCTGCTCATATCACAGAGGAAATACATGCTACCACCAAGGATGAAACTACGCTGGAAGGCTATCAGCGGCATAAAAGGGCATTTGCCGCCCCCGCTCCATTGACAACACGGGAAGAGGAATTAGCCGAGTTGCGTAAGACCGAAGTGAACACAGAAATCAATACCGATACTCGACACCTAACTCTTGGTGGTTTAGCTTGTCCGCTGTCGGATGCCACCAGGCAAGCTATACAAGATATGCTCAAAGGCTCCTATGATTACTTGCAATTTCGCATTGACTTGGATGCCGAACAGATACATGTGTCTCAAGCCGCTGTAGTGGCACTTTCAGATCTTCCAAAGCAAGTACCTGATGATCATGCTCGTTATCATTTGTATTTGTTTAAACACACCCATGAAGGTGATTATTTGGAATCCTATGTCTTCATATACTCAATGCCGGGTTACTCTTGCTCGGTACGAGAAAGAATGATGTATTCCAGCTGCAAAGCGCCCTTCTTAGAAACTTTGCAAGCTCTAGGAATATCAGTATCTAAAAAGGTAAGTCAAGTGGAAGAATACATATCGTTCATTTCGTGCTAGACCGTCACATTTAATATTATTATAAGATTATAAAACATTATATCACATATTCACCCTTATTAAAATTTGAATATTATAATAATTTGCTATTATGAACAACAACAACAACAACAAGAGAAAGTATTAAAAACCAAACAAATTGTTGTTCCCTTTACCCATTTTTTTGGAAAATTAATTTCATAATGAGGGTAATTATGAGTAAAGATCATATTGTATATGATGGTTTATAATCTTTAAAAATCACTCTTGAAAAATTGCAAAATATTAAATGGAATGCATGATTTGAGCGATATATACATACATACATGCCTATTATGTATATTTATATTTAAATATATTTCAAAATTTCCATTTCTAGCTTGAAATCGATGCTGGTTCCGAATTAACAGAAGAATTTCTCCAAGAAGAACTACACCCCAAAAAAATGCTCCACCGACCGGCTTTTGCCAAACCCAAAGGACCACCAAATCGTGGCCCAAGACGTTTAACTAAACCACAAGATCAGTCTTAATTTACATTTAACTAATTTCCGTTTAGTATGCTTAGCTTTGTTTTTCAATTGATTTTTCAATATATCTGATAAAATATTGAAGTAACGAAAGAAATTACAGTTAAACCATGTAGACTGCGTTTTTATTTCCTTTATTCTGTACGCTTTTCTTAGCCATTTTTAATTTGAAGAAAATGTGTAATTCTATATTCAGTTATTTTGTTCATATTACAACCTGAGTGCATTACTATTATTATTTTTTTCATCTAGGCAAAATGTGTATTATTTTCTTATTCTATTATATATCTATATTGAAGATTTATATTTATTTTATATAAATTTTATTCAATGAAACTATTGACATATTTTTTGGAATCTACTACTTTAATGAAATTAAAAGTTTTATGTGGATTTATATTGTTCATATACAAATTTTATACTTTAAACTAAACTTAATGTTATCTTTATTGAATTAAAAAATGCTAAAATGTTCTGAACAAAAATCCGTTTGGTAAAAATCTTACTAGGCATATCTCGTTGTCAATTTGAAAATATTACAGTTTACGGCAACTTGTGCCAGCAATAAACAAAGAAATATGTAGTAGAAAATATATTTTGACTTTTTATTTAGTATATGGAAGATGGAATTTAGCCAGCAATGTCACCTATTTCGTAATGTCCTCAGAAAATTGTCATCTAAAACATGACAACTTTATTAACAAAAAAGGAGATAAACAAAAAGCCGTAAGAACATATTTATTGGAAAAATATAGCTGTTACTGAATTGATCTACACTTTTTTTATAATGTACATTCCTTTTATATATTCTAATTCGAAATTTATTGTTCTTTCAAAAGTTCAGAGAAGCATTATACTTTGAATATCTCAAAAATTACCCTAGCTTGATTTATTTTTCCTTAAATTTAGCAGAAGGAAACGACAACGATGAAGTAAATTCCGTGCCCATTTTAATCATTAGAGGCGAGATTGGATATTAAGCATTTCGTTTTCATTCGGCAGTGAAACGATTGTAAAATGTTGTTAATTAAATTTTTTATTAAATTAATTCTATATATATATAGTTATTGGCTAATAATATAAGTTATTGGCTAATAGAAAAAATGGTTACAAGATTTTCCGATGAGTTGTCCAGTCCAGCGTCCTAAATATTAAAATAAAACAACATATAAAGAGTTGTAAAAATGCTTACATAGACACAAATGTATAAAGAATTATAAAATATGCAAAAACAACAAACCTTTAAAAATTGCTCATCGAAAGGAGCCGCCAAATGTTGCCAATTTTTGTAAAATTCTAGATCCACATTGGACGGATTACCGACCTCAATTTGTGTACAGCATTGGCATTCGATTTTCGAATGTACATAGCAAAATGTATCATCAAAATCAGTGTTGCATAAACTCAACATCTCCTCTAAAGCTACTGTACAGGGATTAGTTTGATAGCTTGGAAGTATTGAGAACTCCTCAGCACTAAAAGCTGTTACTAAATAATAGACTTTCGATAATTTGAAATTTTCTGCGTGTTTTAAAGCATTCATGTTTTCGGGGATGTTTTCAAACACAAGTATTTGCTGGTTTTCGAGCAGAGACCCACAATCTATTATGTCACGTATAGACGTTGTAAGTAGCACTTTTGTTATATTGTCTTCAGATTTTTTCAAATATTCCTTCAATGTATTTGCTTTCGCATCCGGCGAATCTGCAGCACGTATTCTTAAACACCGTAAGTTCATAAAATCACACAAGCCTTGCAACATGTTTAGGGCATACAATGTCTTTGCAACAATTACAACTTTCTCTTTTATTTTCCCGCCTGAAGGCTGTACAAAATATTGTACAAATTCCAATTTTCCTGAATCAAATGGACCCATATCGGACCAAACAGGTAAGGAAGGTGTTAAAAATTGTACTAGTTTATTGGTGCTGGGTGAGTGTTTTATGAATGATGGGTGATTGCATATTTCCTCCAGGGTATGTTGAATATTTAGAGAATCTAGTTCTTCAGCATTAAGCCGGTCGTTATGATTTGTGTAAAATTCGCTTATCTGCTGGAATATATACTGTTGCAATTCTGAGGGTTTAATAAAGCACAAAAACCCTTGATGTTTGTAATATTGCTGATATATTGTTGAAGCTTTATTAAAATTCTGTGTAATCCCATCGGACATAAGCTTTTTTGAGCCCCACTTTACATTGTATTCCTGGCTAGTGCTATCATCTTCTGATTTAATATCTTTGGTACACATTTGGTTTTCTCCGGTTCTCTTATTTGCATATTCCTTTTCATGTTTAGGTGTAGTAATGGATTTATTCGGCGTCGTTCCCCATTTATCTTCTTTGTACATATCTGGACACGTTGTTTTTTCGAATTTCACTGACGACTGTGTTACCTTCGGTGGTTTTAATACCAAAATTGGTTTGAAATGAAATCCTCCTTTTGGCTTTTTATTCTCTTCGGCCTGCTGTTCTGGCGAGATCCATTCCTCCGATCCCCAATTACGATTCTCCATTTGTCTTTTTCTCAGTTCATGAAACTCTTCTTCATCTTTGATCTCATCTTGAATCTCAATTTCTTTGCCGCTGATTATCGTCTGATAGTCCTCTTGCAAATCGGCTATTTTTAATTTCGTTGTACAGCCCATATACTTTCCAGTCTCATCCTTTAGTACCGCTTTCATGGAGAGCATATTAACCTCTAATGTACCATCTCCTTTCCACGTTTTATGTTTTTTGTTCGTCACATTCCGCCAAACAATATTAAAGACACGTTTATTCTTACCCAATGATTCATTTGTTGTTTGTGGATTGTCCTTGGTACCCCACTTATATGGTTCATCTTCGGCATCCGATTCAGAGTGTTTCTCAAAATTGTTGCAAAAGCGCTTACTTTTATTTACTATGGAGGGAGCTAAGGAACGTCTCATTTTGCAAATCGAATAATAATAAAGGTATCGAATAATAAACAGAATATATGATATTTGTATTGAATTGAAAATTGAAATTGCCCGCACACAATTGTTTTTATGTCAGCTGTTTGTTTTGTCCAGAGTTGCCGTGTCAAGAATGTTGGAGCCTCTCCACACTGACAGTGTTATAGAGCTAATAGCCTCTTCACACTGACGGTAAAATCGAGTTAATTCTTGTTGAGAGAACAACAAAGTCTTTAGATGAGTATATCGTGCAACTCTGCTTGTCGTAAAATCTAAATAGCGCTGTTTACAATTTAATAGCCTTGTCACAGTGCATGCGAAATCTAGTTTAAATAACATAAGGTCGATTTACAAATGTCAAATTTGAGATTTGAAAATCGACCTTCTGTCATATAAACTAGATTTCGCATGCAGTGTGACAAGACCATAAGATTTATTGTGAAACTTAATAAATTTAGATATTGCGATGAAAAATAAGGTTTAACTGTAACTGTTACACTGCATGCAAAATATAACTGAAATTGCATAAGGTCGACCTTAAGGCTATTAGTTAGATCTACTAAATGATACGATATTTTTATCGGAAAACCTTCACCGAAAAATCGATTAGGATTTAGTTTTTTTCGGCTAACAGAACTGCACAATAAATATTCGTGTGTAAACACCCCCGAAAACTTAGCATTTTATTTTTTGAAAGTGAGAGAGAGTTCCATGCGATTTCTCCCAACAAGAATCATTTGACTTGGTAGGATAGTCTGAATACACCGATGTTTTTGACACCTCATGTTGCAATTTTTTGTTTATTTTCAATCAAGTGTCGTATTTCACTGATAAAAGAATTTTGGTTTGCAGCATACAATTGTGAATTCCCGATTTTTAGTGAACATAAATACCATATCCACCATGTCCTTCCATTGGTGTGATAATCTGCATACGGCAGTCTTTAGTCCGCGTGACTATCAAGTGGAACTATTAGCGGCTGCATTTGAGCGGAACACCATGATATGTTTAGGTCACAAATCTTCCAAAGAATTTATAGCACTAAAACTTCTCCAAGAGATGGGACGCGAGCAGCGTTTATGGGATACGAAAATAAGTATATATATCAGTTTGAACAGAGCACCGGCAATGTATACTATGTTGCAGCATTTAACCGATTTGAAAGTATATCAAGAACCAGCCGCGACAGAAACTGCCTTTGATGATTTGCCACAAAACTTCAATGTTTATATTTTACATCCAAAAACATGTCTACGTCTACTACAGCAAGATATTCTGAAGCTCAATAAGGTACATGTGTTGGTTTTAGAAGATTGCCATCAGGAGAGCGTTCATGGAGATATTAAGGAAATATTTCGGAATTTTTATAAAACCGATCATATGCTGGAGATGCCTAAGGTTTTGGGTCTGGCGGGACCATTACATAGCGCTGGTTGTGATTTGGCTGAACTTTCGGCAATGCTCAATTCTCTGGAGAACACGGTACACTGCAGAACGGAAACTGCAAGTGATATTGTTACAGTGCTAAGGTAATTTATAGTAATGTGTCCTACATATGAATGTACATATTTGAGAAAACTATATGAAACAATCTAAAGAATATAGGTGTCAAATTATTGCAATATATCGGAATCTTGTGCTTTGATGTGCCTTTTACATCAGAGTAGTTTAATCATTTTGCACGTAAAATTTCTTAATTTTATGTTTTCTTATTAGGTTAGGAGGCAGTGCAATTGTATTACACCTCGGAAACCAATTAGATCCATTGTGATTCCCTTCGATTTGGTCTTTTGCTATTGAGTATAAATAAGGGAAATGGAGGAGAAGAGTGAAAGTAAAGGTTAACATCAGAAAGAGTTTAGTGTTCGCTTGATCAACCATTATCTTTAAGTCACTTGCAATACATTATGGAGGTAATTAAGATAGCTTATTTAAAGTGGTTAGCGTAGAACAATTCTCTTTTATCTATTTTCAAATACCTTAATTTTTTCGGAACTTGGACGAAATTTTAATACAGGGATAGATATAACATCTAGCATTTTCATTGAAAAGGTTGATGTTTGTTAAGAAAGTTTCCATTTTTACGATTTCATACCTGAATTTATATAGCATTAAATTTTAATTTGTGTTCTATTGCGAACTGAGTGTTTAAAAACGTTTCTGTAACCGGACATCACCATGAAATGAAGTACAAGAGAGAGGGATTTCAAATCGTCACAAAACTCGGAACATGGGGGCATTTCTACGTTCTTCCTTGTTAACTGTAGTTCTTCATGTTATTTCTAATTATTGGTACTATATCGAACTATTACGAATTTCTTATTTTATAATACTTTTATAAATACAGATTCTTTGTGTTATTAAAAAAGTTCTTTCAGATCCTATATGTATATATTAATCTTTTATTCTTATTTCACTTTTTCCAGATATTGTGCCAAACCTTTTGAATATATCGTGCAATGTGCCCCATATAGTCAAGACGAACTAAGCTCTGTACTGCAAGATATCTTACTAACTCGCAAAGCCTTTCTTAATGACCATCGTTATGATCCATTCGAAATCTATTGCACCGATGAATTTCTCGAAGAGCTGAAAGACATTCCAGATCCTAAAAAGGAACCACTCGAATTTCTCGATATCATGTTACAAGTATTACAGGAGATGGGCCCATGGTCGGCAGATAGGGTTGCTTTCAATATGTACCAGCGAATAGAAAAACAAAAAATTAAAACGCCCCACGAACGTCACTATATACTTTTATGTTTGGTTAATACTGCTCTGCTGGAGGTGCATTCAATATGCGAGCAGAATTTTCGTAAATTTAAAAATAATCACAAAGGCTGTGTTGAGACACACTCAAGTCCCAAGGTATTGAGGCTGCTAGAAGTTTTGCGCCTTTTCAAACCTGAAGATAATTCGAGTAAAAATGATACAATAAAAAGGATAAGTTCGGAATTAGATCAAATGGATTTTCAAAAATTATCGCGGATCTTAGAGACTAAGTGTCACAGCGTTGAACAGGCTGTGGAAAAGCAACAGTTGGAAAGTAGATCTATAGTGGAAAATCTGGATTCGATCGTAAAACCAGAATTTCAGGCCAAAAAAAGAATCGACAGCGGACAATTGAATTGCGGTGGTGAGAATGATAACAAAATACAAAGCAATTTAAAAAAGACTGATGATGTTTCTAATGCTAATACATCCGCTTCGACTAATCATCGGCATTCGGGTTCACACCACCATAATCGTCCGAAGAGACGTACATTTAGGCGTCATAATCGTGACCAGCATGATGGCGCTGATACCTTGTGTTCCATTATATTCTGTAATTCCAGCTACATCGCACGTGTCCTTTTTGAGCTACTGGCTGAAATGAGTAGACATGATCCGGATCTAAAATTTATAAAGTGTCAGTTTACCACAGATCGTGTGGCCGATCCCGTCACGGAACCCAAAGAGGCCGAATCTGAGCACCGAAGACAAGAAGAAGTTCTAAAACGCTTTCGAATGCATGATTGCAATGTTTTAATCGGCACCTCTGTACTTGAGGAGATAGATGTTCCCAAATGCAATTTGGTTGTACGTTGGGATCCTCCCACCACATATCGCAGCTATGTTCAGTGCAAAGGAAGAGCTAGAGCTGTACCAGCATATCACGTGGTCTTAGTGGCCTCTGATATGATGAATGATAACAACAGCTTACAAGCTACTAATGAACAATTGACAGACAAGAGCCACCGTATGCTTTGCGAACTGCCAGATGATCAAGACAGTTGCCTAACAGATTCCGAACAATCGGATGAGGAAGATGACGACGAGGAAAAACAAATCAATGGTATATGCACCAAACAAAAATTCATATACGGTTCAAGTAAAGGTACCATAAAAATATTAAATCCCGAAGTCATAACCCATAAACTTCCCACGAAACCGTCCACTGCACCTGACATCATCTTAAAAGAAATAGATGAAGAAACACTAGCTATTGAAGATGTCAAATGTGATCAAACGCACAATTTAAGCAACACAACACAATATTCCAAAGTCATGAAAGAAGTGGAATCAGCATCAAGTGATAATTATCTCGAAGAGAGTAGAACGAATAATACTAACATTGAAGTAGTTGAAGTTAACAAAAACAAATCAGCAGAGTCCGATTCTTTTAATTTAAACGAGAGCTGCCCTCCCGATAATTCTGTGATAGAAACGAATGAACATTACAAAGTGTTCGATTTAAGTATGATTGTGGATGGCGCCTCCGAAGAGGAAAATCCCACAAAAATAAAGAATGATCTGAAAATAGAGAACGTTACGAATGAAAGGCTTAAAACGCTGGATGTGGAAACAAATGATTTTGAAGTTTTTGATCTAAACGAAGCCATAAAGGATTTGGACATCAAAGAATCCCTGGAAGATAAGGATAGAAATATACCATGCAACGATCAGAGAAATATACGAAAAGAGAGAGAACAAAAGTTCTTCCACTGTTTACTGAATGAGACGCGGGATGAAATTGAATCGGAATGCTTGGAAAATAGTGTTGAAACAAACAAATTTGAAAAAATGAAAACTACGACAGATGCAATTGTCAAACAAATGGCGGAATATCGAGAAATTGAAAAGGTCAGTAGCATTTATTTGAAACTATATTAATTTCAGGTTTGTCTATAGTATCGTTCATTATTACTTTTCAAAACAATTTTTAAATTTGAGTCTTTGAAATTGTTTTGTATGCAAATATGTCAAAAATTAATGATACAAAATGAGGCCCCAGGTCAGTTTCTTAACGAACTTTCCATTGCTTATTTTGAAAAGTGCAAAAAAGCTCATCCGAATGTACATATCATTTTTTAATTTGCGTATTATTCAAATCACATTCTCTATCTCTATAATTTTGATCTGCCCAATTGTTACTTTTATTAGGTGAAACTTGAATTAGGTCTCTATACCAACCTATACTTTCATTTCATTTTTTTTCAGATGCTTTTGCAAAAATGTGCAAATACCGAACCCGCTGAAAATGAGCACAAAGAAGCTGATGTATTTAACAATTGTATAAAGCCGTATAAACCTTTGGCCCGTCTACTGACAGGTGCCTTTGTCGATCTCAGTAATTCCATAGCCTTAGTAAATAAGTACTGTGCCAAATTACCAAGTGATACTTTTACCAAACTAACGCCTCTATGGCGATGTGCTCGAACTGTTCGCAATAGCACTGTGATGTATCAGTACACATTAAGGTTACCCATTAACTCTCCGCTCAAGTATGATATAATTGGTTTACCAATGCCCACGCACGTATTAGCGCGTCGAATGACCGCCTTACAAGCTTGCATTGCATTACATTCGTCGGGTGAATTAGATAACAACTTGCAGCCAATTGGCAAAGAAGGCTTTAGACCAATTGAAACAGATTGGGAAAATTTTGAGCTTGAGGAACAAGATGAAAAGATAGTGCAAGAGAATTCTGAACCCAGACCGGGGACCACAAAGAGAAGACAATATTATTACAAACGGGTAAGTAAATACATAGATATTCTAATACAAGCAACATAATCAACCGTCCAAAGAATGGAACGTTTTCTAGACTTCACCAATTAACTTAATGAACTGTTTATTATTTCCTTTTAGATAGCATCGGAATTCTGTGATTGTCGTCCCACGTCTGGTGTTGAATGTTATTTGTACTTATTGGATCTCACTCTACAATGTCCCATACCGGAGGAGCAAAATACTAGAGGTCGTAAAATATATCCACCAGAAGACGCATTGCAAGGCTTTGGCATTCTGACTCTTAAAAAAATACCCAAAGTTAGTTCTTTTCCCATATTTACACGTTCCGGAGAGGTAAAGGTCTCATTGGTTCTACATCCCCAGCGCATTGTACTGAATGAACAAAACATATCATGCATAAATACTTTCATAAATTATACATTCACCAAAGTTTTACGCTTAAAAAAGTTTTTAATGCTTTTTGACCCCGAATCAACTGAAAATTGTGTATTCATAGTGCCTACGGTGAAGAGTGCAGATGGCAGTGGGAAAATTATCGACTGGGCATTCTTAGATTTAATCGAACGCAATGCTAATATGATGCCCACTCCTGTGGCAGAAGAAGCAAGGCATGCAACCGATTTTTCGGCAGATAAATTTAAAGATGCTGTTGTTATGCCCTGGTATCGCAATCAAGATCAGCCACATTACTTTTATGTTGCCGAAATATGTCACCAGCTTTCCCCTCTAAGTATATTCCCCAGTATGAAGTATCGTACGTTTATGCACTATTATTATTTGAAATATGGTTTAAAGATTCATCCGAAACAGCCATTGCTAGATGTTGATCACACCAGTGCCCGTTTGAACTTCCTCACGCCACGCTACGTAAACCGCAAGGGTGTGGCACTTCCCACTAGTTCCGAAGCTACTAAAAGAGCAAAGCGTGAAAATCTAGAATTGAAACAAATTCTTGTTCCAGAACTCTGTACTGTACATCCATTTCCGGCTTCTTTATGGCGCACCGCTGTATGTTTACCTTGCATTTTATACCGCGTCAATGGTTTGTTATTAGCGGACGATATACGCAAAAAGGTAGTTAAAGATATAGGCCTAGGTAAGCCGGAGTTGCTGGAAAATAAAGAGTGGCCAATGTTGGATTTTGGTTGGAGTCTAAGTGACGTTTTGAAAAAGTCCAAAGCCAATAAATTGTCAAACTCCGACGAGGAAGCAAGCCTAGATTCCAACAAGGATAGTGCAACGCAAAAAGATAAAAGTAAAAATGGAGATCTGGTGGAAGACTTATTTAATCCTGATAACTCAGACAATGATAAAACGGTTAATGAAATTGTACAAGATGCTGAACGAAAGTTAAGAGAAGAGGGTGGTGGTTTCATTGAAATTGGCACCTGGTCTAATGATATGGCTGAGAGCATTGACTATAAGATCGTGAGTGATGAGTACGATGATGAATATGATGAACTGCTCGATGGTATCTTGCCTCCGCAAATAAGGCTTTGTAAGTATTCACATGTCTCGCATGTAAAAACAAATTTTTTATTTTTTCAACAACTTGTTTAGTAAATTTCCTTCCTATATGGGCTATCTAAAATCTTGTAAGATTTTGTAATATTTCAACATAGCTTATAAAGAGAGGCTGTAGTAATAATTCACTACAATAGAAACGAATCAAACATCTATACAATTCAAACTCTATTTAAAATGAGCTAAAATAAAATGTTATATCGCACTTCAATTTACAGGCGGAAAGGCCAGAGCAACTTCTCCAACTTTCAATGAAATAAAATTGGATGATGACAACGAAGCGGAAAGTAAGAATGAACCTCAGTATAATTATTATGATTCCGATGAATCGTACCCGGAATCTAGTTTTGCCAGCGATGCCGAAATGGATGATGAGGATATGGATGGAGATGACATTGTATTAACGTCCAAAAATGAAGCTGAAACAATTGAAACTGAAAAGGATATAGAAAAGCTTAATAAGCAACTGTCCATAATCCAGGCAACCAAAGCAAATGAACGTGATTATCAAGAAACCAAAAACTTACTGGTGGGCTATAATTTCCCCGAGATAAAAGAGCAAATTGCCGAAAACCTCAATCAATCCATAGAACAGTTTAAAAAGTCTACCAAACAATTGATCGAAGATATACGAAGTTCTGGTATGCTGGTGGAATATAATCAGCTGATGAAACTGCCAGTTAAGAAAAACACAAACGACCAACAAAAAGATTCCAGAACCGTAGAATTGTGTTTGGATACATACAAACAATTCATACCCTACATAAATGAACTAGATTTAAAAGAGATTTTGAATCAAGACTGCTTAAAAAACGTTCTAAATATAGAAACTTTACATGCATTGAATTTGAAGTGGATTAAACAACATCCGCAAGAAATCTATCTTATTGAGGGTTGTGGCGATGTTTTCGATAGTTTTAATGATGCCAAAAATCTAAGAGTTGGTGAAAATGGTGGAAAGGCCATTGAATTGAATTTTGAAGTTCAAGGCAAGGAATATTACACGGAAAATACGTGTAGTGACAATGGAGGAGGAACCTCTCAGAAGGAGCCACAACAATATCCAGTCCATAATTTCAGTTTTGATTATCAACCAGATTTGCTCGAACACCCCGGTCCCAGTCCAAGTATTATTTTGCAAGCCTTGACCATGTCCAATGCTAATGATGGTATTAATTTGGAAAGACTGGAAACTATTGGAGATTCATTTTTAAAATATGCCATTACCACATATTTGTATATCACGTATGAGAATGTGCATGAGGGAAAACTAAGCCATTTGCGTTCGAAGCAAGTCGCCAACTTAAATCTTTACCGTTTAGGTAGGCGCAAAAAGTTGGGCGAATATATGATTGCAACGAAATTTGAACCGAGTGATAATTGGTTGCCACCTTGTTATTATGTGCCCAAAGAATTGGAAAAGGCTCTAATCGAAGCTAAGATACCACCACACTATTGGAGTCTGGTGGATTTGGTGAATATTAAAAATCTTACTAATGCCGAAATATGTGAATTGGTTCGCGAGAAAGCCGATGAGTGGGGTTGTAATTTTACGGTATGTTTACAGAAAAATTAGAAATATCTTAAAGAATTAATTTCAGTTTACGTGAATTTTTAGGATCCAGATGACTCGGCTGAGGAGATTGAAACCAAAATGGAACGAGAATGGGATGACCGGGACCACATACCCTA
This sequence comes from Polietes domitor, assembly GCA_947397865.1. Classification (NCBI taxonomy): domain Eukaryota; kingdom Metazoa; phylum Arthropoda; class Insecta; order Diptera; family Muscidae; genus Polietes; species Polietes domitor. The sequence continues at coordinate 221,068,259 of OX377618.1, read as the reverse complement.
TGAGTTTTCCTGTTTCATACCCTACAATTTAGTATCTCAACATAGTATACCCGGTAAGCACTTAACATAAGCATAAATATGTACATATGTATGTCGTGTGCTAAGCAAGAACTGCTTCTACAGATAAATCTGTGGCCGATTGTGTGGAGGCCTTAATAGGAGCATATCTTATTGAATGTGGACTAAGAGGTGCACTACTGTTTATGGCGTGGCTTGGCATAAGAGTTATACCATATGAACGTATACCGTATGACCCGATAACGCCAAGAGTACCGGGTAGTACGTCGCCTGATCATAATGATATGATTACGGTGTATGGCTCTTGGACACCACCCAAATCACCTTTATTACATTATACGCCGAATGCTGAAGAAGCGCTGGACGCTTTGCTGCTAGGATATGAGGAGTTTGAAGAAATCTTAGGGTACACATTTCGCGATCGTTCTTATTTATTGCAGGCCATGACACATGCTTCTTATACACCTAATCGGCTGACTGACTGTTATCAGCGTTTGGAATTTTTGGGCGATGCTGTTTTGGATTATTTAATAACAAGGCATTTGTATGAAGATCCTCGCCAACACTCACCGGGAGCTTTAACCGATCTGAGATCAGCTTTGGTTAACAACACTATATTCGCCTCGTTGGCTGTTAGACATGATTTTCATAAATATTTTCGTCACTTATCAGCGGGTCTAAATGAAGTTATAGATCGATTTGTACGAATACAAACTGAAAATGGTCATAGTATAAATGAAGAGGTTAGACACAAATGTGGGAAAAGAGAGGTTCTACTGCTTAAAACTTTAAACCTTTTTATTATTTAAACTTTTAGTATTATTTATTATCCGAAGAAGAATGTGATGATGCTGAAGATGTTGAAGTGCCTAAAGCTTTAGGAGATGTCTTCGAATCCGTAGCTGGGGCTATATTTTTAGACTCCAATATGTCCTTGGACGCAGTGTGGCATGTCTATTACAATATGATGCGTCCAGAAATTGAGCAATTCAGTAACTCAGTGCCAAAATCACCCATACGGGAATTACTCGAATTAGAACCTGAAACTGCCAAATTCGGGTTAGTCTAAAGTTCATTTTTATTTACTTTTAATCCAACGAATCATTCCAACCGTGTTTTTTTTTTTTCTTTTTTAGCAAACCCGAAAAATTAGCTGATGGTCGTCGTGTACGTGTCACTGTGGAAGTCTTTTGCAAAGGTACTTATCGCGGTGTCGGTAGAAACTATCGCATTGCGAAATGTACCGCTGCTAAATGCGCTTTACGTCAATTAAAGAAGAAGGGGTTAATAGAGAAACGTTGTTAAATGTCGTGAAAATGTCCTTTTTCTTCATTATTTTTTTAAAACAATTCATAAATATGTGTATCATGTAGTTAGATTGTGTAACGAATTCGAAACAAATTGATGTCATTATGTTAAGCACATCCTATAATGGGTTTCCAATAAAAAAGGCAGATATTGTTTTCTTTTTCATATTTATAAACAAATGCCAGTTGTTTTAATCAAACATTTTTCTTGTATTGTAGAAAAAATTAACATTAAATGCTAAATGTTTAAAAGTAAAGCAATAAAAGGGGAATTCGGGTGGAGTTCTTAGAAGAAAACTAGTTTTTATCCCTTAGCAGCTTTAGCTTTACTTTTCACTTTCTTGACACGCTTCAAGCCATCCATATTGCTCTTCATGAATTGGGCATACATAGTCATCATTTTGGGTACATCTTCATGTTTCACGATGGTGGAAATCTGCAGGTAATTGATTGTTTTGTAATGAAAACGTTAAAACGCCGAGGTGTAACTCCCTTACCTTTTTCGATTTCGATTGAGCTCTCATGAGACACATGTATTCCTCAGGTTCTGGTAATGCTGGTTTTCCTTCGCGTGGTTTAGGTCTATCATGGCCATTATCTAGGAATTAGAATTGTTCAGATTAATTTTTTGAGAGATGAATTTGTGAAAGAAAAAATTACAGAGAAGTCAATAAGAATGAAATCTCTTAAATTAAATATCATTAAAATGTAAGCCGGTGTGGATATAGTATTCTAATGTTTTTAATTTAGACTAATCACGGGCTAGTCAAGTTAGTAGCGTGCTCGGCTATCAGGAGGTAGTGAGTTCTATTCCTATCAGAGGCTCTGATCTGTTGCTACTATATAACTAGCTATAATGGTCTTAGTTACCCGGCTCAATACCCGGACCAAAATTTAGAATACAATTTCACTTTGTATTGCAATTCATCTATATCCATTCCATGTCAAGAGGTACGGTTTTTGACCTCGATAGCTGCGATTGTTTTGAAAGTTTGTGTATATATTATTTTCATAAAAATATTGTATACGTATTTTTGGAAACAAATTTGAAATTTTTTTTCACGAGTTATGACCAATTTAACAGTAAAGAAATACTACTGAAAAACAAAAGGTGTTTTCATTCAATCGCCTGTAACTCCTGAAATACTTTACCGATTTTAATGTATTATACCTTGTTTTGAAGGTAATTTCAATTACTTTTAAAAGATTGATGTGACATGGAATGACTCATATATAAAAAAACCAATATGTGTCTGTTTGTCTGCATGTTCCGTATAGGACGCCAAACCGGTGGACCGATTCGCCTGAAAATTTTAGTGTAGCTAACCAGTGGACAGAGGATGGTTTCTGGATATACTAGGCCATGATAAACTAAACTTTAAAATTATCAATTAGTACTCGTTTTATCTTGAAAAGCATACGAAGTATGGGAATAGGGAAGAATGAACCCGTGCAACGCCGGATAAAAAGCTAGTAATAAAATAAAAAATAACGAGATTCAATATCTTTGAAAGTACAAATTTCCAACAAAAAAAGTATTGGAACTAATATCGTTAGATTTTGAATATTTTTTGTCAAAAATTATGCCCATTTTACAATCGTAAACTTCTCTATTTCGAATGCCATGATTAGGCCTCTGTACAAAGTACCAAGCTGAAGGAAAATCCACTTCGTAAGTTCAACTTTGAACATGCGGATTGCGCAAAAATATAGATATAAGCATTAACAAATGGTTGTTAATAAAAAGGTTCGGTATGTGACCATTTATTAAGCGGTATAATAGATAATATAATATAACAGATAATTCCGTTTGTTGTATATATGTATCTCTACGTCATATCTGTCCATTCCGAGCGACTAGAATGCTGCTTTCTTTATTCCCATAGCGTAACCCGTATGTATTTCTTTAAGAATTTAATATATGAAATCGGCGATATGAGCAAACAAAAAATCCATTAATTGAGTTCCTCCAGAGGTGAGATTCCAGCCAGACAATGCTTACGAACTCAGGTTGCTGTCTGCTGGAGTAAAATGAACCTATATCTGATGACAATCTAAGTTTTAGAATGGAAATCATTAAGTAGGCCAACCCCATAATACATTTTGTTCCAAAGATTTACTTGGGCGGGGGATCGAGCGCAATCCCAGCTATTTTACTATCCAACATCATCTATCATCACTTCCCAATAGTAGTTTGTACTTACACCTTTTAAATGTGACTGTAAATGAAGAATTTGTTTTCGCCGAAGAGGCCAACTTCTCCAAACGAATTATAAACTAGAAGTTTAAAAAGAACATTAAAATAAGTTTCACTAATTTATAAAATATTAAAAATACCGATGAATTGTCGAGTAACACCATTCTAATACGTTGGCAAGGTTTCAGAAGGAAAAGACAACAGCAGTGTTTTTGGTAAGTCGATTTCGATATGAGTCGAAAATCGACTTTTTACTCTGACTTTTTTGCAGTCGATTTTGTGTTCTAGAAAATCGTCCAAAATCGATTTTGTATGACAGAAGATGGTGACACCATTTATAGGAAGGGGACCACTTATAGGAATGGCACCACTTATAGGAATGGCACCACTTGTAGGAAAGGGCTACTTATAGGAAGGGGACCACTTATAAGATGAGAGAAAGAGGCCAAATATTTTTCGTAAAATCAGATGTTAAACAAAAAAACATCTGAGGGGAGTTTAGACATACCAAATATTTGCGCAAAAGGGCAGTTGGGCAAATATTTTGTATTTGTGAGTGCGCTTTTGTGTTATTGAGCAAAGTTTTGAATTAAAATCAGAATTTTTTGATTTTTACTGAATTTGTACAAATGTTTTGTATTTGTAGCTGACGTTTACCTTCAACACAAATTTCAACGTTAGCAGACGTACATGCGTGAAGCAGAAACATTATAAATTAATTTTTTTCAGACGAATTTTAAGAATATACTGAAATTCTCATGTGTATATGCGAGTTAAAATACACACAAAAGAAGAAAGTAGAAATGAAACAAAATAAATTAAATATAAAAATTAATTTCTTTTGACTAATTTATTGTTATATGTGAAAATGGAATAAATAAGTGGTAATGGGAAATGATAAAAAAGAAAAACACAATAAAAATATTTTGTATTGACATGGTTCTCATTTCTTGTTTTTATTCTTGTTTTTTATTTATTATTTTTATTCCTCGTCTTTTTATAATAGTCGGCACTATTTGTGCGCCATGCCATGCTTCAACTTCAAAATCTCGGAGAAAATGGTTTTGTTCAAATCAATTGTGTGTGTGTGTGTGGTGGTACAAATATTTGGTACGTCTAAACCCATATAAATGTATAATAATGAGGAAGTAGGAAGAAATATTGCTTCTTCCTTTTCTTCTAAATGTTCCTAAATGTTAATATATTAATATTAGGGCTGTTTTTCTTTAAGCCGGGATAACAAGCTGCGATAAGAAACATGGTAGTAAAAATTTAATTTTTTGCTCAAAATGAAAAATTATTCTTGCACATTGTCGCCAACTACAATATAAATATATGTATGAAATCAAATTTTCAAAAAAATATTTTGTGTCGACTTTTTTGGACTTAGCCTCGATAACCATTTAATTTGTTTGCCTGCTGGCGTTTTAGCTGCTGTGGCTGCATTTTTTTTTTCTTTTTTATTTTTTACTGTTAAAATTCAACCAAACCAACCAATGAAAGGGCGCGAATCGACAAATCCGACAAATCGATTTGAGTTTGATATGGGTTCTCAAAAACGATTTTGTAAAACGAGTCAACCCTCAAGGTTGTATTTAACGAGTGAAGGGAAAAACAATAGCTTTGTTCCCGAATGTATGATTATGATTTAATTTCATATACGTACATATTATTATTATTTAAATATTATTATTTATCAATTAATCGCCATCGACTAGAGTTTATTAGATTATCACAATGAGTAAAGATCGAAATATATGTGAACTACATAAATAATATAGTATTTGGACTTATAGTTAAAATTATGGCTATCGAGGCTAGGTCCAAAAAAGTCAACACAAAATATTTTTTTTTTGAAAATACTTTTTTATTTTGAGCAAAAAATTAATTTTTTATTAACGTTTTTGTTATCGCAGCTTGTTATCCCGACTTAAAGAAAACAGCTCCAGTATCATTATACTTGAACGAAACTTTGAATTAAAATTTACAAATAAACTAGAATTCGATTTTAAATTATTTAATGCGCTGCAGCGTCCATAAAGTTAAGAACATTAAGAATTTTCTAAAATTGTATTAATAATTAAAGTACAATTTGATATACGACATTATACAATAATACGCACCATTATTGTATTGGATGTTCCTTGTGAGCGGACGTACCATTGCAATAAGCATAAATAATGATAGCGGGAGTACCATTGCTAGCTTTGTACGCCCTGCTCGCTGATACAAACCGTAAAAGCGAATTCCGATTTTTCGAATTGGTCATTTTCGTGTTCAGTGCATTTTTAATCTCGCCACATCACTGCCTCAAAATTCGATGATATAGACCATATTTTACCAAGCAATCAAAAACAGTTTTGCCACTTTTCATCCGCCCATAAAGATTTTTGATCCTTCCTCACATTTTTTTACACAACCACGCAAATAAAGGTACCATTTACTCTATATAATCTTTATGTGCGTTTTTAAATTTAAACATTGGGTTCACAAAATTTGCAACACAATTTATTTCGCTAAAAATAGCTGCCTCATCTTACTGATTTCTTTTTTTATACAAAATTTATCTTTTATAATTTCCTTTGCTCGTGTTGTATAATAATGTATTTACCCCTTTTACTAAATTTATGATAAATATAATCATAAATTTATAAAAATATACCCACCAAAAAGTTTGTTTACACATGAGGATATATTGTATATTGTAAGTCTAATCGAACAGGCCTAATACCACAAAACGTTTGAAATAACAGAATCGAATCCGTAATCGTACCCACGTACGATCTTACTTATTATCGGTATGACAGAATCGATTTTGGTCGATTTTCTAAAATACAAAAAGTCGGTTTTTTGGAGTAAAAAGTCGATTTTCGACTCAAGTCTGCATGACTGGTGAAAACTGAAAACAGTCAGAAGCCGAAAAATTATTTGCAAGGAGGAACAACATTGCATCTAAACAAAATATATAATTTTTATACATAAATTAATTTACAATGGTCAGTATATTCTTATTGAAGGCATCAAGTTTATCAGTTTTAATTTATACATGTTGTTTAGGGTCAAAATCAATCTGCCCAAGGCGGTTCTGGTGACAAAAAAGATGACAAAGACAAAAAGAAGAAGTACGAGCCTCCAATCCCTACCCGTGTAGGTAAGAAGAAGAAGCGCTCAAAGGGTCCCGATGCCGCCATGAAATTGCCACAAGTTACTCCGCACACGAGATGTAGGTTGAAATTGTTGAAACTGGAACGCATCAAGGATTATCTTATGATGGAAGATGAGTTCATACGCAACCAGGAAAGGCTTAAGCCTCAAGACGAGAAGAACGAGGAGGAACGTTCCAAAGTAGATGACTTGAGAGGCACACCCATGTCTGTGGGTAATTTGGAGGAGATTATCGATGATAATCATGCTATTGTATCGACCAGTGTGGGTTCCGAGCACTATGTCAGCATATTGTCCTTTGTGGATAAGGATCAACTGGAGCCTGGTTGCTCTGTTCTATTAAATCACAAAGTTCATGCTGTTGTGGGAGTTCTTAGCGATGATACAGATCCTATGGTTACCGTCATGAAGTTGGAGAAGGCGCCCCAAGAAACGTACGCGGATATTGGTGGTTTAGATACACAGATTCAAGAAATCAAGGAATCCGTCGAACTACCCCTAACACATCCGGAATACTACGAGGAAATGGGAATCAAACCTCCAAAGGGTGTCATTTTATATGGTCTTCCCGGTACTGGCAAGACGCTTTTGGCTAAAGCCGTGGCTAATCAGACATCGGCGACTTTCTTGCGTGTAGTAGGTTCGGAACTGATTCAAAAGTATTTGGGTGATGGCCCAAAATTGGTTAGAGAACTTTTCCGCGTAGCTGAAGAACACGCTCCTTCCATTGTATTCATTGATGAAATCGATGCTGTAGGTACAAAACGTTATGATTCCAATTCGGGTGGTGAAAGAGAAATTCAGAGAACTATGTTGGAACTGTTGAATCAATTGGATGGTTTCGATTCTAGAGGTGATGTTAAGGTATGTGAAAAATATAATTTGTAATTATATTTGCTCGATTTACTACTTTTAATATTTCCCTATAATAAGGTTATCATGGCTACAAACCGAATTGAAACATTAGATCCAGCTCTTATTCGTCCAGGACGTATTGATCGTAAAATTGAATTTCCCCTGCCCGATGAGAAAACAAAACGTCGCATTTTCAACATTCACACTTCACGTATGACACTAGCTGAAGATGTCAACTTAAGCGAACTGATCATGGCCAAGGATGATTTATCGGGCGCTGACATCAAAGCTATTTGTACAGAGGCAGGTTTGATGGCTTTGCGTGAGAGACGTATGAAAGTCACCAATGAAGATTTTAAAAAATCAAAAGAAAGTGTTCTGTATCGCAAGAAAGAAGGAACCCCAGAGGGACTTTATTTATAAATGGTCGATCATCAATACAAATATATTTACATATAATTTACTTACATTATAATTTTTAATTAAAAAGAAAAATTCTAAAACAACCATTAAAGAAAAATGATTTACGTTACATTTTCACACTCTTGCGCCTTTAATAAAGCCGCTGAAGCCTTTGGAATTTTTTGCGCATATTGTTCGATTATTTCATCGACATGTTTCTGCTGTCTTTCAGATATAAAATCAAGATTTTCGCCTTTGTGTTTTAAGTATTGAAAATGATCTCCTGATGTGGATTCCTTTATTTGAAGTTTTTCGAATTCCTCTTTCTCAAATTGCAAACTGTTGTCCGATGATTTTTCCATATTTAAATTTTGAAAGAAATGACGAAATTTGTCGATCTCAAAACTTGTACGCAAACCGTCTTTATAGCCTTGATCAAATCCTTTCTGAAAAACGCTTTCATTACCATCGGCAACACCGTCAGCATAACCGATCTGAAATATATAATGATGATATATATTATGGCGTCACTGAGGGAGAAATCGAGTTTAACTCGCTATTTCACATTTAAATCGAGTTAAGCCAGATTTACCCGTCAAAAAGCACAAATTCATTATCGCATCATTTATTAACTGACAATTGAGTTTGGCAACCCTGTTAGTTGTATTCATTCTGCTCGCGTGTAGCAGATCGAGTGATTTAGATTTTGCAATTACCTTGGAAGCTTTGTTTTTTATTTGCTGAAAATTGTTTTGCCCGACATCTTGAAAATCTCCAGATTCGACTTCATCATCGGTAAATGGCATTTTTGTATATAGTTTTTGAAGTTTTAGATAAAATACAAGAAATTCAAGAAGTGTTTACGGTAGAGTGTTTGTTCTTTTCGGTGAATTTTTCTACCATATGTTTTTGACAGGCTGGACGTTTTTACATTGCTTTGGTCGAGTGTATTAGTGTTACCGTCGTGCTAATATAACGTGAGGGGTTTTTTGTAGAAGAGGTATAAAAATGGGACTCTAATTTTAACGTATTTATTTTATTTCAGGATCTAAATAAATAACAATTAACAGCTTTTAATATGAGATAATTTATTAGAATTCATTAATTTTATAGAAATAATAGTCTTTTATGACCATCACTGCAGAGCAACAGATCCACTCATCTATGACAGTCCAACTCACGAATTAAATTTATTATTAATTTTCCATCTTCGAGATGATAGTCTAAAAGAATCTGATGCACTGTTGTGATGCGTTTCCGAAAAGTTCCTAATTTATATTAAAATTAAAAACAAATTAATGGACGGTATGATTATATGAAATGAAAAAAATACTTAATTTAAACTTTTTTTTCAGCGCAATGTCTGCTGATGATATATCACATCAAATTTTAGCAGTAATACAGGGAATTCCTGCCGGTGCTAACAATGAGGACCTGGAAAAATGTTTACCCGATATTACAGCAGCGACGCGAGTTGAAGGTCTTAATAAATTGCTGAAACAGGGCTCAATAGAAATACTGAAAAAAGGAGACAAACTTTTGTACAGATCGAAGGATCCGAAAAAGAGCGCATTGCCAAAAGACGCTGATAATGAAGAGAAGATTGTTTATGGTATTATCGAAGAAGGCGGGTGTAAGGGAATATGGATTCGAGATATTCGTATTCAATCAAATTTAAATATGACTCAGCTGAACAAAATTTTGAAAAATCTGGAAACAAAGAAACTTATTAAGGCTGTGAAATCTGTAAACGTAAGTTGCCTTATTCAACAAGAAAAACGAAGATAAATTACGATTGAAATGTTTTCTATAGGCCAGCAAAAAGAAGGTTTATATGCTTTACAATCTCGAACCAGATCGTTCGGTAACCGGTGGCGCCTGGTATCAGGATCAAGATTTTGAAGCCGAATTTGTTGACGTACTAAATCAACAATGTTTACGTTTTCTGCAAATGAAACGAGATAATGCCGAGAAGAAACGTGAAGGACCTTTAGCGTTTAAACAAATGTCGTGTTGTACCGTTAAAGAGGTCCACAAATTTATATCCGATCTGGGTATTAGTAAGGTGAAATACATGACTGCTAAACTATATAGAAATATATATTATTTTAATTTCTTTTTAGGTTAACTTAGATGAAGATGATTTAGAAACTATTCTGAAAACTGTGGTTTATGATGGCAACGCTGAAAGAAACCTAATGTCAGATGGTAGTCATGTTTACAGAGCCATCAATTCTCCATTAGCTCCTCCCGGTTTGGTACAAATGCCCTGTGGTATATGCCCAGTAATTAAAAATTGTTCAACGTTCGGTGATGTAACACCAACAAAATGCCAATATATGAAAGAATGGTTGGACTGAATCCATTAAAATTCATAAGTAGTTTGTTTTTAATTAATTGGGTCTAATTTGGTCAAATTTGTAATGTACAGAATATTTATACTTTCTGGGTAGATTTAGCAAACCTAGCAAAGTTTGCAACTTGCGTGTGGCTCTGTGACTAAAAAACAATCTCTCACGTTCTTAGTTTCGAGTCAGTTTTATTTTCGTTTTTCTGCTTCAAAATTAACTTTTCCTACAAAAACTATCTCCAATTTTCAATTCAAAACATTATTCGCTAACAGAAACATTTGATGCTAGAAAACGCAAACGACATTTGATGCTAGAAACATGAATCGGAGTAAATGTCGTCGGATTTAAATTGACTCAAATCTCAGATTATGGGGGTATATTCTTCAAGGGCTGCAGAATATTCTCCCAAGAGTGTATACACAAATTATTTAATTTGTTAACATTGGATTATTTATTATTTAATTATTAATTTATGTTAATTTTCATTTGTTTGTCACATCTTGCATACCGATCCTACTGGATGGGATCTCCAAAAGTTTTGGATATAGTTTGGATTATTATTAATAGTAATTATAATTGGTAACTTGGCTTAGAATTACAAAGAAATTAATAAAATACGCTACCACTAAAAATTTTCAAAAAAGAAATATTTCAAATATTTCTTTCTACTCATCACTCCAAAGAGAACCCGTTTTGTTTACCTCTGTTGTTGTGTAATAACGGCCACATTGAATCATCTTGACGTGTCATTTCTAATTGGAAAAAATTTAACTGTCAAACTGGACGACGGAAAAATTTAATATCATAGTACGAAAAACTTCTATTTTTCTAGAACACAATTTAAATGTGTTAACACAAATATACCCTAGGATAGCAACAAAAGTGATTAACAATGGGTCTGTGTAAATGTCCTAAAAGAAGTGTGACGAATCAATTCTGTTTCGAGCATCGAGTTAATGTGTGCGAACACTGTATGGTTCAAAGCCATCCGAAGGTAAGTTTGGTCGCAACTTAGATGAATCTAGGATGAAAGCAACAAATGTAAGCGTCATTTTGGTTTCTTCCAAGATTTATCAAAGATGTGATGAAAATATGATGATCTATTTCTGAAAGTCTGGCCTTGTTTACAGTGCATAGTTCAATCGTATCTGCAATGGCTCAGAGATAGTGACTATGTGTCCAATTGTACATTGTGTTCCACCGGCTTGGAAGAAGGCGAGTGTGTTCGCCTGGTGTGTTACCGTAAGTATTTGCAATAACTTCTAAATATTACAGCCATGACAATGATTGCATTTATATTTTATCACAGATGTATTTCATTGGGATTGTTTGAATGCCCGTCAATCGGCTTTGCCGGCAAACACAGCTCCCCGAGGTCATCAATGTCCCGTATGTGACACAGAGATATTCCCCACATCGAACTTGGTGTCTCCCATAGCAGATGCCTTAAAGCAAAAGTTGTCCCAAGCAAATTGGGGACGTAATGGTCTGGGCTTAGCTTTGGTATGTTAAGTTAAAAGTGCAAAAATAAGAACAAATAATAATTTGTCATATATGTATTTAGTTAAGTGACGATTCTGTACCAAATCCAAAACACATTTCCAATGCATCATCCTCATCATCATCCACACCAGCGGCCATGAGCAGCATGACAAAAGTGCATCACAGCAGCAATTCGATGGAACGTTCAAAAGCCAATGGAGCTGCCTTTGCAAATACTACCATGAAAAATGATAGTCCACATTCCGTTTTACTCATGGATGCATTTAATCCTCCTGGCAACGATGTGCAAGGTAAGTTTATTCGTTTGCAAGCTCCATCGAACAACTGCCTTATAAAGAAAAACACATTTTGCCAAATAATTGTTAGCCAGCAGCCGTCGTCCTTTGTTACCCCGGCAATCACCCATAGGCGGCACTGACCGTGATGAGAATAAATATGCTAGACGCACTCCAGCCGAAATATTTTCCCGTTGGTCTAGACGTTTCTATGCACCATCTTCTAGGCCGCCTTGGAGAAGAACTTGGTTTTTGGTAACGAGTGGCATTTTGGCATTTGTGGTACTCGTATATTTAATGGCTGCCTTTGGCCGTGGCGGTTCTCAGGATTCCATTGACGACAGTTGGGATAATCCAAACCCACAACCACAGAAAAATCCACATTATGAGTAAACGGAATTATTGATTATACATGAAAGAAATTATAATTTTTTTATTTTTAATAACTATTTATCCCGCTACTCCTTTTTAACCCAATATTGGTTTGAGTGATTGGTTTAACAGTGTGCGCGCTTTGCTGGTATTTATTAATTAAGGAAATTTCTAACCAACTGAACAAATTAGATCGACATTTACACTTCATTGCAGTTCCATGTCATGGGTTGAGCATTCTGTTTGAAAGGGACATCAATAGAAGTTTTGTTTAACTCATCATCCATGTTTTATATTTATTCTGATGAGACGTAATAAATTTTAATAAATCAAGTGAATTAATTTCGGATTCGAAATTATTTCAAACTAACTGTAGATAGGAGATTGTGTCGGTCGAGACGGAAAGTTCCAAATGTGACAAACAACAAATATTTCAGTCGGAGGATACGAGTAAGCATATTATCGGAAATCGCACAAATTAAACGTTTGGGTTTTATTCAAAAAGTGATTTAGCTACTTCAAGCATTTAGAAATACACTATAAAATATATATTGGCAAAAGTGGGACGAAGCTACATAACAGCTAAATGACCCCAAAACACCAAAATGAAGTAAAAATAGGAGCTCGAAAATAAGCCTGTCCACTTTCATACAAGTGTGGGTAATCAAATGACAGGAAATTTCCTATAGATACCATATATCCATGTGGAACCAGTAGGCCCGCAAAAATGGAGATCAGATCCAAAATTTAATTGTCGGCACTCAAATGATTGAAATTTTGTATATATTACAAATATGTAAAAAATATATCCTTGAGGGCTATGCGGACCCACAGACTCGCAAAAATGGTTATCTGAAGCTACATTTAAGTGTGGGTACTCAAATGAAAGGAAATTTCCTTTTTTTATAAATACAAAATTTGAGTACTCATATTTAAATTTCCTTCAAATTCCCGTTTTCCGGGGGTGGTTCTACAAAAATATTTTTTGTTTGTATTTGCATATATGACAAATCCCTTCAATTGAGTGCTTATTTAATTTAAGTTTGTTTCTGAAACTGACCATTCTAGGAGAAAAAATACATCAAAATGTGGTCATATCTGTTTAGGTAAACTTATATAAGCGAAACTAATCTTTCTAATCCGTGGAAGAGAAAATCAAGATGACCATTGTCCCGACAAAATAATTCCAGAAAATATTCTGCTGAGCAGAAACTTTCATATTCTATTTGTTATGGCGAAATTCTATATTTCTTTCTTGCCATGTTAATGGCTTATGGGACATGGGGAATGTTTAGACTTTTATATTAGCAGTATCAGACAACTTTATGCCCTAGTGGGAATCTCCTCCGTACAACACTTTTATTGCCAACCATTCTGAAAAATTTTACACAACACTTAAAATACTATTTTTGAAATTTTGGATCCGTAGTTTCCTTCAAATCGGAATAGTTTCACTCAAGGCGTATTTATAAAGGTGATAGCCCAGCTGACTGAAATTTTTTTCATTCAAAAGTAACCAAAACTGTCAAATCCCATATATTTTGGGTTGACAGTATTGCTCACCATTCAAAAAATTACTTGTATTTTGTTGTTGCAGAATTTGTTTTTGCTCTGCTGCTATCACTTGTATAAATACGCCTTGGTTTCACTATTCAATAAAAAAGTTTTCTCTTACGTTGAGTTTTCTATGAGTTTCTCATTTCCTTTTTCCTAATGGGTTATAACCAAGCTGACTGCAATTTTTTCATTCAAAAGTAACCGAAACTGTCAAATCCCATATATTTTGCTTTGACAGTATGGCTCACCATTCAAAAAATTACTTGTATTTTGTTGTTGCCGAATTTGTTGTTGTTCTAGTGCTATGACCCGCACGCCTTGGTTATAACCAAGTGCATGACATAAAATAAACGATCACTCGAACCATCGTCTGTGTAAAAGCTAATGTTGGAAATCTAAAATGGAATTTTTGTCCCGCCCTGGTTAGTTACATGTTTCTTTTTTTTCTTTACATCTGTACTTTTTTTATTTTTCCTTATTTGTTCTTAGTATTTAAAGATATACATATTTATATAACGAAAATGCAAAAATATAAACAATTATCAAAAATTTATGGAATATTATTAATTATTTTGAAGGGGTCATTTGTGTGCGATTAATTGAGCTTATCTTGATTTCAAGTGTCGTATTTGTAGGGTATCTGTGCTCGATAGCTGTTGCTTTCCTCTGGAGGCATACTGATGTTAGTAACAAGCGGTCTAATTTTGTAACTGCAGAAAATGGAATCATTGTTATGCTTTAGTGTTATTCAAGTGTTCTAACGTCCACGGTGGTCCAGAATCAATAACTTTTGTTCTAGAAAACATTTTTGAGTTCTGTAAAAATTGATGTTAGGTAAGGACCCAGGGATTATTTTAAGAAAAAAAGGCAATAGGATATATTTTTAGAAATGAGCCCAAAGTTGATTACTTTTCATACTTTCTCTTACATTTGATACCCATGTAGAAGTACGAAAATAAATAAATAAAAAATAAACGTTGTTCTAGTAAACATTTTTGAGTTCTGTAAAAAAATTATGTTAGATAAGGGACCCAAGGATTGTTTTGAATAGGGCAATCGGATATATTTTTAGAAATTAGCCCAAAGTTGATTACTTTTTTACATACATATATATAGTCTTTGGAAATTAAAAGTCCTGTAAAAAGGGAAAAAGATCACCATATGAAAAGCTTTTTCTACATACAATCTCTAGTTTCAAGTGTAAATGGTGTAATAGCTGTCAACTTAACGAGGAAAACAAAAGACTATTTGAAGAAAATCTATGATATAGAAAATATAAAATATAGAAGTTTTGCACATCTTATAGAAGTATGACTAAATTAATTTAATAAATCACATAGTCTGCAGACTGTATGTGAAACCGTCCTTATGTAATTACAAGCTGAAATCGAATCTTGATAAAAAAATTACACACGATTTTTTGACATTCTTCTACTTCTACAGATTTTCTTCAAATAGGCCTTGTTTTCTTCGTTAGGTTTCCAGATATTATAAAATCTAATTTGTAAAGCAGATTTTCGCGCTAATTAACCTAAAATCTAAAATAGGCACATAGCTTCTACATTTATCCATATATATTTTACATATAATGCTATACGTAAGCTATTTAAAAAAAAAAACAAAGAAAATACAAAACATATTTTTCTATTTTTATGTTCACCACATATGTAGCCTTTTATTAATAGAAACAATATATGTGCCAGTTAGAAAGATAGTGGTCTAAGTCAAAAATCAAAAAAAATGTGATATGCCAATTTTTCTCCTTAGTTTGATCAGATCTCTAATTTAAGAATTTGACATTTATAAAAAATGTACCCTTACAATTACATTTCTCATTTTATGCACACCAAAATTGACTTTAGTGTTAGTTTGAAAGTGGTCTAAGTCATACTACATACTATCCACTAATATTAATGTGTGGCGATGCAAACAAACATTTTTTATTTATAATGTCCATTTTAGGTGATTCAGATAATTTGATTAACATATAAAAGGAAATTATTTAAAAAGTAAAAAATAGTTTCTATATAAATTTTCTAGACGAACAACCAGTAAATATTTATATACATTTCTTATTTTTTTTTTAATAAATAGAATTTTTAAATTTTTTCAATTTTGAGAAGAATGAAAGTGGTCTAAGTCAGTGCGTCCTTTGAAAGTAGTGTTTCTATGTGAGGTAGCAACGTTGTCGATTTTTTATAAAAGTGCGATATAGTAGTAGGATATACTAAGAAACAAATTTTGTACTTTGGTGGAAAAATATTTATTTTGACTCAAACATAAACCATTGTATATCTAATAACGGATAAAGTGTTGTCCACCAATTATTTATAACATACGTTTTCGGGTTACAATAAAATACGAAGGTCATTTTAGTACACATTTTTCGAGGGGTTACTGTGTACTATTTAAAATAGAATAGGAGAAAAAATTTAAATTTTCTCAAAATCGAATTTTTGGTGATTTATTTATTATTTTTTTTTTTACAAAACGAGTAATTTAAAACACCGTACAATCGTGCATTAGTGTCAACCGATTTCAATTTTGTATACCTCGTTTGAAAGGTTACTTAATGCAGATTTCTGATTGTTCCACGTTATTGGAAAAATTAAGCACTGATAATATTATTAAAATTATAAAGTGACGTCCCCTTTTCGTGGTCAAATTTCCACAAAATTTCGTTTCTGATATTTTAAGATGGAAAGGAAATAAAAGCCACCTTCAAACATATAGAATGCATTTTGAAAAATCTCCTGTAGTACTTGGGACCACTCTAATGTACATGCTACAAAAATTTTACAATCATAATAATAAATGCAAAAATTTAAGCAATAGCAATCTGTTAAGTCTGAAAAGAGAGTTGTGCCGCGCCGGAGTGGCGTTCAACTAAGTTAGCTATAAAAGGTCTGAGCATAACTTTTGATTGGATTGTCCGAACATTACAAAAATTTGAGAGTAGTTTACTTATAGACTATAGAATATAAAAACGTAAAGAAAAAATATGCTAAGTCGACTTAGCATACTATTGTTTGGAGCCGTCGATTTCTTTTTTTATGAACAAACACAAAGTGTTTGTAGACAATGTTATATCATCGTTGTATACATGTCTTCTATATTATTTTACAAAGAGTTGTAAACTGTTAAAACAAGCACTGGGAAAGTTTTTTTGTAATATTTCTCAGTTTATATTTTCACTTTATGAGCGGTTGTAAATTTTGCAAAATTAGCGTTTGCACTACAAACTTTTTACAGTCGTCACACTTATCTTGACTTTCGTCTGGACCAAGTAAACAAACTGAACTTGTTTTCGAAAAATAATTTGCTTTTCATGTCTTATTAGCACATTCAAATGTTTCATATATTAGATGGCATCCATTACAAAGTTTTAACATATTGCCCTGTGCATATCTAAAATGTAAATTTTAAACTTTGTGTGTATTCAATATTTAAATTTTCGTTTCTCCATTTCAATTGTTACTACGATTTGCATCGAAATTGCGCTGCTACCTTTAATGTAACTCTGTCACAATGATTAAGCCTGGTGATGTCTATTGGATGGGAAATTGCTAGAGAGACAGTGTATATTGATCAATTGGAATGCATCAATTTCCAAAAATGTATGTTGAGTGAACGCAACTTCGATATTAGCGAAATTTGGCATTTTAGGAGTATGCGACCAAGTGATATACATACCTCTATAATTCACTTTCTATATAAAAATTTCCTGTTAAAGTATTCACTAAAAATTTTTAATTTTGAAACTGAAATTTGGATTTTCGTTTTGTGGGCGGAGTGGGCGTGGCAAAAGCGTTTTTGAGAGCTAGAAGACTGAAAATTGGTACATGTATATCACTGACCACAAGAATGATAAATATGATACCGAAATTTGGATTTTCGTTTCGTGGGCGTTGGGGCGTGGCAAGTGTTTTTGAGAGCTAGAAGGCTGAAAATTGGAACGTATATATTACTGACAACGAGAAAGATAAATCTGATGTCGGATTTTGAATTTTCGTTTCGTGGGTGGTGTGGGCGTGGCAAAAGTGTTTTTTAGCTAGAAGGCTGAAAATTGGAACATATATATTACTGACCACGATAATATCAATATGAAACCTGATTTTAATGTTACCATTTGTTTTTTTGCTGGCGAAGCGGGCGGGGTTCACCTAGTTTTTTAAAATAGCCAAACAAACATAAATATAAATGTTGAAAAAATATTTTTGAAATAAATATATTATTTAAAATCACGCTTATAAAGCAAGGCTGCCAATACGTTTATAATGTATATTAGCGTGGCTTCAAAATAAAAGTAGTGGATGTTCCCGGCTAAAATGAAAAATTGGTTTGTTTTATGTGTTCTCCCAAAATATTTCGCTTTTATCATTCCGTTCGTGAGCTGCACCTCTATAAATCGGGTTTTTCTTGAATAAAATTCACGGTGAGAATGGTATTTAGAAAAAAATTACTACAAATTAAAATCTGGTCCGAGCCTTATTAAACCATATAAAAAACTTGCATTTTAATTAAGAATAGATGGTAGAATTTTAATTTTTTTATGAAATTTTTGTTGCATTTTCATTAAAACCGCAATAACTTCCATATTTTTAGTTCGATTTGTGTTTTTGTTGGATCGCTGAAGTGGTATTGATCACCATTTGTAATTTTTAGAACTTCTTAACCCATAAAGGGCCGACAATTTTTTTTACTGTTGGTTCTGAGTGGCTTAAATGTGATGTAAAAACTAACGCTAATTTTTGAAAAAAAAAACAATCTGAAATTTTGGTCTTTTGCGTGACTATGCAGTCAGAGGAATGTATACACCGAATTCCATGATGCTAGCTGCGGCCATTTGGTTGGTACCACTTTTCCCATTTTAACCCCTTAAAAGTTCGACTTTCTATAATGTCTTTATTTTACGTGTATACGCAATTAGAGGGATGTACACACAGAATTTCATCATTCTAGCTGTTTAACGGTTCCATTTTTATCTCTCTGTTCCCATTGTATCGCTTAAAAGTACGAATTTGGAAAAACCTTTTTAATTTGTGTGTCTACGCAGTCAGAGGAAGAATGTATACTCCGAATTTCATGACTCTAGCAGGGGTCATTTGGTTGGTACTATTTGTATCCTTTTTTCCATTTTACCACCCTAAAGTACGAATTTCGAAAAATCCGTTTATTTTACGTGTATACGCAATTAGAGGAATGTATACACCGAATTCCATGATTCTAGCTGCGGCCTACCATTTTTATACTTTTATATTATGTATCTACTCAATTAAAGGAGTGTACACACCGAATTTCGTGTTTCTAGCTGTTGTCGTTTGATAGGTACCATTTTTATCCTTTTATTTCCCATTTCACGGCCTACGAATAAGGATTACTTTATGGTGCGAGTTTTTTTTTGTTATAGGAGGAATGCGCATACCCAATATCAAGTGAGTACAATCAGACCTATCAAAAAAACATGCTAAATATTAGGGATATTGAGTAAAACACATATTATTTAGGAAATTATGGTCATTTCTTTTTATTATGATAATTTTGGTATGGTTCAATTATGTATGGATCAAAATATCGGCCAAATGGCCGCCGCGTCCTTGGCGCCACACCTCCATCCGATGCTCCAAGTTTTCGATGATGCTGAGGCATAATTGAGGTTCTATGCCGTTAATGTGCCGAATTATCTCATCCTTTAGTTCTTGACTTGTTGTTGGCTTATCGACGTACACCTTTTCTTTCAAATAACCCCAAAGAAAGAAGTCCAACGGTGTCAACTCACATGATCTTGGCGGCCAATTGACATTGTTTCGTTAGTTGTGTAGCCAGTGACACGGTCCTGTTGAAACCACCTATCGTCCACATCCATATTTTCCAATTCGGGCCATAGAAAGTTCGTTATCATCTCACGATAGCAAAGACCATTCACAGTAACTGCCTGAACGTCGTCATTTTGGAAAAAATACTGCCGGATGATGCCGCCAGCCCATAAACCGCACCAAACAGTCACTCTTTGTGGTTTTTTGCATTGGTTTTTCAACAATCACTCTTGGATTATCATTCGCCCAAATGCGGCAATTCTGCTTATTGACGAATCCACTGAGGTGAAAATGTGCCTTGTCGCTGAAGATGATTTTCTTCGAAAATTTATCACTGTTGCCATTTCTTGCCACCATTCTGACCATTGAAAGCGTGTAAATGCAAGTCTTTATGCATAATGTTCATCAACGACGAGCGTTAGAGGTGCATTCGTTGGGCACGAGGACGTGTTGAGGTGGACGGCTCTTCTGCCACACTATCCCGAACAGCAGCAATATTTTCTGCAGAACGAGCATGCACTGGTGTTTTTATATCTCCTACAAACCCGGTTTGCTCAAATTTTGGCACAATTATTCCGATTGTACGTAGTGCACGATATGCATTTTGATTTGAACGCCCATTTCCATAATAAGCCTGAATAACATTAACGCGTTGCTCGATTGTGCATATCCCTACTCATATACAAATATGTTCAAAAATAAATAGAAATCATTAAGAGTAGTTATTATTGAAACTTACACTTAGAGAAAAAAGTCTGTTATTAACAGCAGCGATTATCTGCAGACAATTTTCTGCTATTACAGCAGTTTTTCTGCCATAATAGCAGTTTCTCTGCAATATTGCATAAGCATTCTCACTGCTAAAGAGTTTGCAGTCTGCTAAAAAATAAGAGTAGTTATAATTGAAACTTACACAAAAGTCTGTTATTAACAGCAGCGATTGTCTGCTGCCTATCAGCAGACAATTTTCTGCTATTACAGCAGTTTCTCTGCAATCTTGCATCAGTATTATCACTGCTAAAGAGTTTGCAGTCTGTTAAAAATAGCTGCTGTTAATTAAAAGTATAAAAATAGGAAACAAATAAGTGTTAATAATTTAAAAGCCTTTCACATTGACGGCGAAAACGAGTTTAGCTCGAATTACCTTTTATATTGGCTTGGGACAATATGCGTAACATTAAAAAGACAACCGCAATATCTTTCAGTGGTAATAAATTGCCTTACAGTAACCTTTATTCTAAAAAGTGTTGATAATATGTACATATATTCAACTGGCCATATTTAAAATTATAGAGTTTGTTCTTTATTTCTAAAAACAGCTGTTTGCTATTTCAGCAGATACAAATCTGCTGCCTCTTTTTCAGCAGAAAATCTGCTCTTTCAGCAGTATTTTTGCTTTCTTTTACTGACAAATTCCTTTGAGTGTATATATAGTTATTTTGGTTATAGTTATAATTGAAAATTTTATCTATTTTTTACCGTATTTTATATGGTCTTAGATTGGTGCCTGAAGTTTCTAAAATTGGAGCGATAAACTTAGTATACCCCCAAACAATATCTTGAAGCATCACCTGTGAAGCTTTAATGTTGAAAATCTACGATAGTTTTTTTCTACCCCCCTGTTTAGTTGCATCATTCTTTATTCTTTTTATGTCTATTTTTTCCTTAATTACGTCTAATTTCCTTAATTATTCTTATTATCTACAAATATACATATTCATATAATTAAAATGCAAAAATACATAAATTTTCAATTATTTTGAATGCAACTTTCATTTTTGTTCGATTGCAAATCTTGTTGGACTCCTTGGTATGTAGGCATTGCACAAAATTTCACACACAACCAGTCCACTAAAGGTGTGGGGCAGATACGGAATAACAGGCGGTAAAATGTGTAACTGTTGAAGATGGAAACGTTGATAGATAAATACATATGTACATACATCCTCATTAATCCACATGATCTCTGGAATTTATACTTACCGCCAGGGTTCGTGTATATACAAAGCCTTTGGTTGGGTATTGGACAAGGCATCCTTAAATTTGTCCAACAGCTCGGTATCATTGACAGCATTCGGTGGCTTAAATCCAGAAATCACAGTTAAGTATTCGTTGAAATGTTTAAAATAGACGTCGTAGAAGTTACGCTGCTCTTCGCTGAACTCGTCATGCATGGCTTTGGCGTGCTCCTGCTGTCGCGCCGATATATTGCTGGACGTAACAAAGGAACCGGGTATAAAATTGACCACTTCAACGCCATATTGTTGCATCTCCATACGCAGTGCGTCTGTCCAAAAACGTAAGCCAGCCTTCGAGGCCGCGTACGGCGATAAAGCGGGCAGAGCCTAATACAAATGAAAGGAGAGAGGAAAATAATGTCATCAATACAATAAAATTGGGATGCCTTATCCTACCAACCTGCAAACCGCAATGACTTGTTATATTTATAATACGCGCCTGATGCTGTCGCACCAGTGGCATCAAAACCTTGGTCAGTCGCATCGTTCCTAATAAATTAACATTGATTTGCATTTCAATTTGCTTTAAGGTCTGCCACTCATATTCTCCGAAACACATAGTACCGGCATTATTTACCAGCGCTGTGAATTGATATTCGTTGCGATCATTATTCATCATATCTCGCAGACATCGCTGTGTTTTCTCTATACTTTCCGGTTCGAGTAAATCCAGTTCAATTGTTATCATCCGTTTGGGATCATTCAGGTGTTGTAACATTTTCGCCCCGGCTGAATTAACATTGTGGCAAGCTGATATGACCGTCATATTCAGCGAATGACAATACAAGGCTAGCGAGAATCTGAAAGGCAGATTTATTAATTCAGAATACTGGGAAACAATTAAAAATGCAATATATAAAAATTAAGAATATATGCAATAAAAAGCATTGACTATGCATTCTGTGATCGACTCTCCGATCAAACAGTGGATTCAAATATTTGGATTTGTTATATTAATTATGACTGAATACAACTTATTGAAACTCCGTATAAATTTAAGCTCCGTATAATTAAGCTTTCATCTTCGCATATGAGTACTTCCATGGGAAACCGATCAATGATTTCATGTTAGGTCTGCGATTTCGATGAAAATGTGTACGTAGGTTCAGATTGAGGTTATAAGCAAGATTTAAGAAAAAAATTTGTTGTAAATTCAAAATCGTGAATGTTATATCATTTTTAAAAATGTCAATGCATTTTTTTACATATGTCATATCTTTGATTGTAGTTAAGATAATCGGACAATTCCTTTGTCATAGTATTCAAAACTGAAACGGCTTCCTATTTTTTTTTAATTTAAAAACAAACAATTTTTTAATTTTTAAGAAAAGTATATCTCCGATTTTTTTAAATATTTATTTATGATAGATTATTTTGTTCTCTATATACACTATAAGTTTCAGGATGGCCACGAATCAACTTTCTGAGTTACAAATCAAATAGTACACATCTCCCTACCACAAAAATTTGGTAATTAAAAGATGAGAAGGGTAAACATTTGTGAAACGTGTCCATGTGTTTTTAATAGTCGATATTTCAGTAGAGCGCGTTAAACAAAAAATATAAATTGTATAATTTTGCAAAATTTTCATTTTCGCGGGAGATATGGCTAATATGATTTTTGTGAATGACTTTTATGTTTTGTAAATTTCTCACGATCTATCAAACGGATTGGGCTGATTTTTTCAATGTGTATTAAGAACCATTGTTACCTCTAACATGTATGTTGTCAGTCGCGAAAATCAGGGCAATTGTTACAAAAAAAAATCAAAATTCGCAGTTTTGGACTTTATAGGCAACACCTATCATATGTATTTTAGCCAATAACTTGGGATTAAAATTGCAATGAACGGCGAAATGATGGTG
Source organism: Polietes domitor (assembly GCA_947397865.1). Classification (NCBI taxonomy): domain Eukaryota; kingdom Metazoa; phylum Arthropoda; class Insecta; order Diptera; family Muscidae; genus Polietes; species Polietes domitor. The sequence goes on along the minus strand of OX377618.1, from coordinate 221,044,557 downwards.
AAATTAATGATGTGCTATAAACAAGATTCGTTTATGTTTATTTTGAGTTTCAAAAAAATATTTAATCAAGTAATAAAGGGTGATTTTTCAGCTATTATCTTTTTGGTTTAAACAGCTGACGCACGTTTCTTGTTTTTGTTTCACTGTCAAACATCTTCAGTTTGATCTATAATTTAATCATGAATCGTCTTACAAACGAACAAATTATTGAATTTTATTATCAAAATGCGTGCTCTGTTAAGAAAGTTCATCGCGCGCTTCTTCTGTTCAGCGACGAAGCTCATTTTTGGCTCAATGGGTACGTAAATATGCAGAATTGTCGATTTTGGAGTGAATATCAGCCAGAAGCATTGCAAGAGCTACCAATGCATCCAGAAAAAGTCAGAGTTTGGTGCGGTTTATGGGCTGGTGGCATCATTGGACCGTACTTCTTCAAAGATGAAGCGAATCGTAACGTAACTGTGAATGGTGAGCGCTACCGTGAGATGATATCCAACATGCAAGATCTTGACTTGCATGAGATATGGTTTCAACGAGACGGTGCCATATGCCACACAGCACGCGCAACAATGGACTTATTGAGAGGCGAGTTCGGTGAACATTTTATTTCACGTTCGGGACCGGTCAATTGGCCGCCTAGATCGTGCGATTTAACGCCTATACAGACAATCCCGCTTCAATTGACGCATTGGAAGACAACATTGAAGCATTTATTCGTGAGATACCGGCCGAAATGTTGGAAAGAGTATGCCAAAATTGGACTAAGCGGATGGACCATTTGAGACGCAGTCAAGGTCAACATTTGCATGAAATAATCTTCAAACATTATATTATATGGACCGTACTATCAATTCAAATAAAAATTTCATACATTTTTCTGAATTTTATGTTTTTTTTTTGAAAAACTTTGCTATAGCTTTTAAAAAATCACCCTTTATTTTTAATGGTGACATTCTATAAAATATTTTTCAGTCAGTTTGACAATATAAAAAAATCGCTCCATTTTTAGAAGTAGAAATTTGTCTGTTATTCTGTTCTTATAATATTATTTAACATCGAGCAATTTTCTCACGAGTGTATAATTCTTAATTGTATACGATTACACCGACCGACAGCCCATATTACACTTGATCCGAATAATATACGTCTGAAACTATTGGCAAAATGGAGTTAATTGGCGTTTTTAGTTTTTCATTCCTCATCCTATTGCCCCTTCACAGGACTACAAAGTTCCAAAGGATATATATTTTTTAAATATTTTAAATAGTTATTTACACCATATAATACTGGTATAAGTGTAAAATTAAGAGGAAAATATCTGTTAAATATATTTCAAATTGCAACCATTTCGATTTTCGAATTTTTTTTTCGAAAAAATCCATTTTTGATGACACGAAAAAAATAATAAAAAATAGAAAATATGTATATAGGAATAGAAAAAGTCGGATAAAAATATTTCGTTTCAGTTTTTTTCATTTGTATTTTTTTGGTCTGCAATCAATATTTGATTTGAAGTGGGATATTGTTCTGGCTCAAGACCATTTTGCATCTATATTTAATAGAATGCAAATTTATTTACAAATGGCATTGTGACATTTATTACTTGGCTGCAGACTACCATTATCATGATTTTGACCCTTTCAAACGTTCTTTCAAGTGGCTTCGCAGCGACTTTTCAACATCAAACCCGGCCTCTATAAGGAGATGATTCTCACAAACAAACGAGAAGCACAACTCACTTGCCGAATTTGCGTTTAAAAAATAGCACCAAGTACTAAAGCTGGGTAAGTAATAAAGCAGAACCATTTTATTCTTAAATGTCCTTTTTGAAAGGAATTTCTTTCATATTCTCGAAATGGTTCTCGAAAAAATGGTTAATGGGTTAAGATCTACCACAAAAATAATCCACATTCCACAATATAGTTCTGACATTAACTTACAACATCCCTCAGACATTAACTTACAACACTTTGTGTTGTGTCAAAACTTTGACCCACTGTAAAAGACCAGCTGGACTATAAGTTTATTGTACAAAAATGATCTACTCAACATGCCCTTTCAGAAAAAGGGTCGCTATCCTGTTCCAATCAAAATGGTCATAATTTCATCAATATAATCTATAATTTTGTAAAAATAATTTTTGTATCATTTTTATTGGGCAATATTTTGCATTCTGATTTTGGATAAAATTTAAATTTTTGTGGCGATTTTTCATTTTGTCTATTTTGTCACTTTTTGGGCGATTTTGCCTACAGCCTACAAAAAAACGGTCACTCTTTGATTAAAATATCATTATAATGCTACACATTTTTCATATTACATTTCTAGAAATAATAATATTTGAAAACTAAAACTGAAACTATAATTTTATAAGAATATTTTTTTGCAGCATCTCAATCTCCATTTTTAAATAATTTTATTAATATAATAATATTATATATATATATATAATATTATATATATATAAAACTAAGAAAAAAGAAAAATTGTGTGTCCAAACCAAAAAAATAGATATTTTTTTAAATTTTGTTTTACTAAAATTAAAATTTTCGTCGTAGGTACCTTTAATATTTATCCGATTGCACCCTCCTATATATGTAGATATATTTAGGAAAAACCTCCAAAAATTTGAAATTAAAAAAATCTATTTTTGCTGGCACGAAAAAAATAAAAAAAGTCGGGAAAAATTATTTTTTTTTTATTTAATTATTTAGCAAAAATATTAACTCAAAACCAAAAAGCTTTGGATAGATGTAGAAGTTATGGTACGATATGGATAGACGGAAAATTAAAAAAAAATAATTACTGTTTTTCCAACTTTATTATATTTTTTGTTTTTTTTTCGCATCGAAACCAATTTTTGAAGACTGTTGATAAATCACTGTTTCTATGTAAAAGTGTATACGATCGGACCTAGATATATCCAAAATGAGAGTACAACTATTTAAGATACTTTCGTCGAAAATTAGAATTTTTGTAAATAAATAAAAAAATCATAAACAATTTTTAATATCGTTTTCGAGTTTAGAAAGCCAAAATAAATTAGAAAATATTATACATGACCCTTCGACATTTTTGTTTGTTGAATAGTGTAATTATTTTTTATTTCCTGTGGAACTGCCAATGTAACGAATATTACCATAAAACCATGTCTGAAGATGTGCAATTATTTGGTAGGGTTTCTCCATAGCATTTTGGGACCATATGAATACGGCATGTTTTTGCAGAATGCTGGCAATATTTTCACATTTCATATGATACATCATAAAACGTTTCGTTTTGAATATTAAGTGTGAATGAGTAAGTTCACCTAACTCTAACTGTTTAGTCGTGTTTAATTAATGTAAGATTTTAGTTCCCTAATTTAGTTCTTCTTTAAAATATTTTCTTTCTCTCTAAATCCTAAACAAAATTTGAAATATGTATCAACTTACCCTAGACCAGAATCGCAACCAGTAATAAGGACTACGTCACGAGGCGTGAACTTCACCTGGTGAGCACCCCAGCCCAGCAAACGTGATATTGAATGGCGCAGCATGTTACGAATATATCTTGTGGATACTTTTTTATTTAAATTTATGCCTTATTTAATTTTTCAACTTCTTTTTTGCGTTGTTGCAATTTTGTGTGCACTGTCTCTCCCGCGAACGGGAAATCTTTATTAATTTAATTTACAAAACGTATTTTTTGTTCATTATTTCAAAGGCCTTTTGTTTATTATTTCTTTCGGTTTTAGTGAGTGAGATGTGTATTTTATTCGAGCAATATTTTTTAGGTCTTATCAATGACCGCTTAACTCACATACTGAACAGACCCGGAGACAAACAATACGGGCAAGTATATGCAAACGTAGGGATTGATTTTGGAGAATAAGTCCGTTTACAAACGACGAAGCCAGCTGAGCTGTGGTGTAAAGGGCATACTGACACCGACTGGTCGGAGTCGCTATCGCTATCAACAATTTCCAATTGCAAAACTATTATTTCTCTAATCTATTCGCCCCTATATAAGGTGTCAATTTGGGAGTGAGAATTTTTTTATTTCTCTTTTTTGAAAAAATACGTTTTTCTCTCCAATTGACCCAGCAAGGATTTCAGCGTTGTCTTTTTAACGTCGGTAGTGTATAGTGAAAGTCGTTGCGATTCATTTTTTTCGTGGTTTTATTCATGAGGACGCTGTTCAGAATGTAATGTATACCGGTTTTTTATGAGTGTGTGCGGTGTTTTATTTCAATTTGTATTTTGAATTTTTTGTTTGAACTCTGCAATTGCTCAGTTACACTCAGAGATAAATGTCAGTAGTAGACAATGTAAAACGTAAACTGATTTAAGACAACTCTATTAGTAGGACAAATGATGGTGTTTTAATTTCTGAATAATAATAATAGAGAGTTAATAGCCTTTTCAGAGTGATGTCAAATTTGTATGGGATCTGACCTTAGATCGATTTGGCATTTTGTCTGAAAAGGCAATGAGGTTTTTTTGTAAGGATTCAAAGGAACTGCTGCATGTTCTGCTGGAAAATTAAACAACTTCTGTTATACAGTCGAACCTAGATAAGTGGCACACGCTTCACACACAAAAAAACTCTCGAACAAAATTGGGAAATATTAAAAACTTACTTCCAAAGTAGTGAGTCTTTAATGCAAACTGTAAGAAATTTACGTGGAAAATTTTCGAGAAGTGATCGGCCTTCAGTTCAGCCTTCATGAAGCTCATTTTTATCTTAGTGGCTATGTCAATAAGCAAAATTGCCGCATATGGGGTTCAGAGAACCCACACATTACTATTGAGAAGCCAATGCATCCATGACGAGTCGCTGTTTGATGTGGATGCTGTACTGCAAAAATTGGATTGATCGAATGATCGGACTGCCGATCCAGTCGTGGTAGCCATATGAATGATATTGTGTTCCGTTATTAAATGACAAAACCAGAAATTTGAAAAATAATCAATACTTTTTTATAGCCAATTCTAATTTAAAGTTTTTAAATTAAAGTGCAGTCCCTTGATTTGATTTAAATTCGAATTTAACGATTCTCAGAAGACCCGGGAATATCTACAATTGTATCGCTTACAAATACAATGACCTCGACCTTAACTAATTTTTTTAAGGATAAATTTGTTTACTAGAATTCAAATTTTCATCGAAGGTACCTTTAATATTTGTCCTCTCCTTTTGGGAATGTAAGTTGGATCGCATACGGCTATATGTTCAATTTTAAGATAATTGTGATGGCTACAAATGTTAACTTTAAATAATATAAGGTCATCTTAGCAGACCTAAGAATTTTTTGAATGTTTATGAAATTTTTATTTAAAAAGCGCCAAAAACCCCGCCACAAAATAGAGAAAGGAATATTTTTTATTTTATTTTATTTTATAATGCTGAAAAATGTATGGATAAATTTAGAAGTGAAATTCGCAACATTACCTTGAACATTCAAAATGATAGTGCAAATATTAATAGTACATCCGATGAAAATTTCAATGTTACTAAAAATGGTCTATAAAACAGCTAGCAATGGGATAAAATATTCTGTTTTATATTTGTATAGGTTTTTCAGGGGTTTTCGCGTTATTTAAACAAAAATAAAATAAATAAAAATATGCATTCTATTAAATATAGAAGCAAAATGGTCTTGAGCCAGGACAATATCCCAGTTCAAATCAAATATTGATTACAGACCAAAAAATGCAAACGAAAAAACTAAAACAAATGAGCGTTGGCACGGCAGAAGTATTGCTGGGTAACTATACCTGCATATACACATACTTACATATGCAACTCAATGAGATGCTTGTAAGATGGCATGTGCGCTTTATTACTTGGTGCGATTTTTTAAACGCAAATTCGGCGAGTGAGTTGTGCTTCTCGTTCGTTTGTGAGAATCATCTCCTTATAGAGACCGGGTTTGATGTTGAAAAGTCGCTGCGAAGCCACTTGAAAGAACGTTTGACAGGGTCGAAATCATGATAATGGTAGTCTGCAGCCAAGTAATAAATGTCACCATGCCATTTGTAAATAAATTTGCATTCTATTAAATATAGAAGCAAAATGTTTTTTTTACATTTAATGTTTTTTTACATTTAATAGTCCTATATCATTTAAAAATATACATTGTTTTCTTAGAATTTTAGTATTAAAAATTAAAATTAAACATTTTTTGGTTTTTTTTAATTTTTTATGGGATTTTAGGAAATTCGCAACATTTGTAGCCATTATAATTACCTTGAACATTAAAAATGATAGTACAAATACTACGATGAAAATTTCAATTTTACTAAAAAATTATCTATATAAAAAGGGATATTATAAAAAGGGATAAAATAGTCTGTTTTATATTTTTAAAGGTTTTCAGGATTTTTAGCGTTATTAAAACAAAAATAAAAAACATTATTTATTACATTTAAATAATCATATATCATTTAAAAATATACATTGTTTTCTTAGAATTTTAATATTAAAATTATTTTTTTTCCATTTTTTATGGGATTTTTCGCTTCAAAAAAAAAGATTTTTTCAAAAAATCCTAGTTATTCTACTATTTTAGCGACTGTTCCAAAACCACTGTTTCTATGTGAAAGTGAACACAGTGTACACAAAAAATATCTTGTTTAATATAAAAAATTTTGTAAAATTGATAATTTAGAATTTAAACTGATGCTTGTGTTTTCGTGTATTCGTTTGGACATTCTTTTCGTGAGTGTAAACGTATACATTCGAACAGGTACCTGCATATCTTATTGGTTTTTTGGGATATTTACAAATGCATACACGCGTGCAGTATGTTTTGTTGTGATGTCCCTTCACTTGATGCACTCCTTCCCCTGCTCCTGCATCATTTCACACATTTGAAATTTCGTACAAAAGAAAACCCACTCGATTATTCTTATTGACTTCTTTTTTTGGAGAAGTGTTTGTACGAAGCCACTTGCACTTGAGAATGTTCTGAGTGGTATCGTATTACATGTACCTACCTACATACATACATATGCACATAAATTCACATGTGTATTTGTACATACATACATTATTTTTTTCTGAATGAAAACTCAAATGTTGAAAACACTCAAATCTGTGTGATTTTATGTTTTGTAGGATATTTATATTCATTGTTCATTCTGTTTGCAACACCTTGAAATATGTGAGTACATTAGAGTGAGTCGTAACGAAAAATTGAAATATATAGAAATTAATGACTATTTCTGAAATAAAGGGTGGTTAAATTTTAAGGGTCGATTGATTTTGAATAAACACAAATTATTTAGGAAATTAACGTTATTTCTTTTTATTATGATAATATTGGTATGGTTCAATTATGTATGGAACAATATATTGGCCAAATGCCGCCGAAACCTCGGCGGCACACCTCCATCCGATGGTCCACATTTTCGATGCGCTGACGCTGGCATAATTGAAGTTCTATGCCTTTAATGTGCCGAATTATCTCATACTTTATCTCTTAAATTGTTGCTGGCTTATCGACGTACACTTTTTCTTTCAAATAACCCCAAAGAAAAAAGTCCAACGGTGTCAAATCACATGATGTTGGCGGCCAATTGACATCGCCATCACGTGAGAGCCATTGTTTCGTTAGCTGTGTGGCAAGTGGCACTGTCCTGTTGAAACCACATATCGTCCACATCCATATCTTCCAATTCGGGCCATAAAAAGTTCGTTGTCATCTCACGATAGCGAATACCATTCACAGTAACTGCCTGACCTCATTTTGGGTGCATTAGTTTTTCGACAATCACTCTTAGATTACACTAGTCAACAGTCAAAATGTACTCGGGATGCGATAATTTTTTCTGTGTAGATAACCTTGACATGAGCTCGAAAAACGCAATAAAATTTTTTTTTCGTTTGGTTTATTTTTTTTTTTTAATTTTAAAAATTTTTTTTTGGTTAATTTGTTTCGTCCGGCATAACTCGGGAACCACTAGCCCGATTTAATTGAATTAAATTTTAAAAAATTTAAAATTACAATTCCCTTAATCTGTTCATATATTGTTTTCCTATACGAGCAACAGTTTCCAAGTTAAAAATGAATATATAAAGGAAAAATCTTATTTTTTGCCTAAAGATTTAAATTTTTTTTTTTTAAAATTCATAAAAAATCCAAAATGAAAAAAAATGTCAAATCTTATTACTTTTACGTAAAGTCACATAACCTATGAGCAAAATGAGACAAAGATCATGAAAATCGATGCACGCGTTTCGCTTTTATTCGCAATTGAGTAAAGGTATGAATTTCAAAAATTTGCTCGACATATGCACAACTTTGTCTATGGTAAGGTTTTTTCTTTTTTTTTTTGATTCTCAGAATTAACAAAACGGAATAAACAAAGGGTTATTTAATTTTTATGATTGCGTAAGCAAAGTAATAAACGCTAATAAATGTGCGTGAACAATTAAAAGGAAAAAGGAAAGGGGACTTTTTTAATTATTTGGGTTTTCCGTTGGCTACCTGTATGATTTTTTTACAGAAATGCAACCCACATTTAAGGGTGGTCATTATTCGGAAAATTTAAGACTCACACATGGTGAAACAGGTATGTAGCCACCGTAAAAAAATATACACCCATTTATAAGTACCTGTCAGTAAAATACTAAACAATACACAGTATAAATAGGTCTTCATTGATCGATTTTACTCATTCAACAAGTGTCGACGAACGCGATAGTTAAAATGAGCAAACGTTCGCGAGGATTTGAATGCAATACCAATCCAAGTAATTTTTGTTACATGTGCGGAGAATACGTTTCTGAAAAAAACAAGCGTTGTTTTTCACCTAAATTGAGAGATTCATTTGAAGAGAGCTTCAATTTAAAGGTCTCAAACATAGATGAGCGGTGGACACCAAGTGCTCTATGTCCAAGGTGCTACGTACAGCTAGCTGACTCAAGGTAAGTGTAGATTACGAAATTCAAGAACATATATAACTTATTATTGAAATTCTTTCAGACGACAGCCGAGAATCATCATGCCAATGCTTTGGAGAGCTCCGCTTTGCCATGTAACAGATTGCTACTTCTGTCTTAGCAAAAAAACAGGCGTGGGAAAAAATATACGATGGACTTACGCTGCTGTTTCAACAGTGAATTTTCCAGTGCCATTTTCCGAAGAACCAGTGGACCCGCAACCGTCCGTTTCAAGATGGGCATCTAATATACATCCAACATCAGATCCGGAGACAGTAGAAACCACATCAGAATGCGAGTCAACATATACATTGCATGGAGGTCAACGCTTATGTTCCCAAGCAGAACTGAACGATTGGGTTAGAGAATTGAAACTCTCCAAGGAAGATGCAGAGTTGCATGCATCGCGCATGCAACAGTTCGGTTTCTTGGCTCCTGGTGTGGTGACAACAATCTACAGGAAGCGTCATGAACCATACGCAAGGTACTACACAAAAAAAGACAACATCTGTTTTTGTAAGGACATTCCCGGATTATTTGGTGAACTCGGGTACTCTTACGATCCAGGAGAGTGGCGTCTTTTCATCGACAGCAACAAGCAGAGCCTTAAAGCAATTTTACTGCACAACGGCAACAAGAAACCTTCGATTCCAATTGCTCATGCCGTTGACACCAAGGAAACATACGAAGTCATGGACAATCTACTAAAGTGCCTTAACTATGAGAGGCACGATTGGAAAGTTTGTGCCGACCTTAAGGTTATCGGTATCCTTTGTGGATTACAATGTGGATTCACAAAGTACTGTTGTTTTCTCTGCCTTTGGGACAGCCGCGATCGTCAACATCATTACACCAGGAGGAGTTGGACAGAAAGAGTTAACTTCATCCCCGGCAGCGACAACGTGAAATATACACCACTCATAAAAAAGGAAAATGTTTTTCTCCCACCTCTTCACATAAAGCTCGGACTCATAAAAAACTTCGTGAAAGCTATCAACAAAGATGGCGAAGCGTTCGCCTATTTAAAAAACATTTTTCCTCACCTTTCATCGGTAAAGATTAAGGAAGGCGTTTTCGACGGTCCGCAAATTAAAAAGTTGTTGCAAGACCAACAGTTTGAGCACATTTTATCACCAAATGAAGCTGCAGCTTGGAACTCATTTCGGCAAATTGTTTCCGGATTTCTTGGAAACAACAAAAGCTCAAATTACAGAGAGATCGTCGAACAACTACTCCAAAATTATAAAAAAATTAGAGCAAATATGTCGCTTAAGATACATTTTCTACACTCGCACTTGGACTTCTTTCCGGACAACCTGGGCGATGTGAGTGACGAGCATGGCGCACATGTAACAAAAATTACTTGGATTGGTATTGCATTCAAATCCTCGCGAACGTTTGCTCATTTTAACTATCGCGTTCGTCGACACTTGTTGAATGAGTAAAATCGATCAATGAAGACCTATTTATACTGTGTATTGTTTAGTATTTTACTGACAGGTACTTATAAATGGGTGTATATTTTTTTACGGTGGCTACATACCTGTTTCACCATGTGTGAGTCTTAAATTTTCCGGATAATGACCACCCTTAAATGTGGGTTGCATTTCTGTAAAAAAATCATACAGGTAGCCAACGGAAAACCCAAATAATTAAAAAAGTCCCCTTTCCTTTTTTCCTTTTAATTGTTCACGCACATTTATTAGCGTTTATTACTTTGCTTACGCAATCATAAAAATTAAATAACCCTTTGTTTATTCCGTTTTGTTAATTCTGAGAATCAAAAAAAAAAGAAAAAACCTTACCATAGACAAAGTTGTGCATATGTCGAGCAAATTTTTGAAATTCATACCTTTACTCAATTGCGAATAAAAGCGAAACGCGTGCATCGATTTTCATGATCTTTGTCTCATTTTGCTCATAGGTTATGTGACTTTACGTAAAAGTAATAAGATTTGACATTTTTTTTCATTTTGGATTTTTTATGGATTTAAAAAAAAAAAATTTAAATCTTTAGGCAAAAAATAAGTTTTTTCCTTTATATATTCATTTTTAACTTGGAAACTGTTGCTTGTATAGGAAAACAATATATGAACAGATTAAGGGAATTGTAATTTTAAATTTTTTAAAATTTAATTCAATTAAATCGGGCTAGTGGTTCCCGAGTTATGCCGGACGAAACAAATTAACCAAAAAAAAATTTTTAAAATTAAAAAAAAAAATAAAAAAAAACCAAACGAAAAAAAAAACAATCTACAGGAATTTTTTATTGCGTTTTTCGAGCTCATGTCAAGGTTATCTACACAGAAAAAATTATCGCATCCGGAGTACATGAATTTTTTTTCATTTTGTTGAGTAGTGTTATCATTCGCCCAAATACTGCAATTCTGTTTATTGACGAATACACTGAGGTGAAAATGTGCCTCATCACTGAAGACAGGGCCGTGCGCAAGGGGGGGGGTTTTGGGGGTTCAAACCCCCCCAGAGAGGTTTCGAACATATACTTTTTAAAACCTTCTAGATTTTCTGAAGCAATAAAATATAGAATTTGTTAAGGTCTTTTTAAAATAACTCGTCTGAAATGATAATTTTGCTGTAAAATCGTGAAAACACGAAAACACGAAACAAACTAAACGAATTGTGCCAATTTCAAGATTGTGTAGTGCTAATTTCGCTAACGGACATCAAATTGTTCGGAAAATTTTCATTTTTATTAACCGATACCACTTCTTGACATTCGACTAGAGCCATATCTTATGAACTTTTAAACTATAAAATACCAATTATTTGGTTTTTTGGAATTAAAATTTATAGTTTTTCCTTCTTGCATTTCATCAAATACAAAAAAATGTATTTGTTATTCGAGTTTATACATATTTAAGGTTATAAAAATGAAGAAACATTTCCAAATATTTTTTATTTAATCGGAGTAAACATCCTCTTACTCATGTCCTATATAAATTAAAAACCCCAAAACTCTTTAGACCCATACTTTGTCAAAAAGCATATCCTTTTTTTGCATTTATCATAGAAAAAATGTGGGACTAAAGGGTTTATCGCCGTGGAATTTGATCGTTTTTTGTGTAATATTTCTTCAAAATATATATCGACGGCTTATGTTCAAAAGTGGCTATGAACCATTTTCTCGAAAATGAGTTTTTGATGCCAAGCTATTCTCAGACGTGGATGTCATCTGTCATATAAATTTGGAAAAGATTTTTTTCTAAAGCCATTTTTTTTTTAATTTTTTGATTTGGCTATCCCCTCGCACGTATGTTTATGACTGCATAAGTGACTATGAAGATAAAATAGAAATAAAATAGTTCAACAATGGAGCAGCATAAAATATAATTCGCTACAACGATTTTGTTTAAAACATTTTCTAGATTTAGGGCATATCGTACTATCAAATTCCATCATTTCGCATTAATAGCATTTTGATTCCCCAGGAAAAATGGTGGATGTAAAGTCAAAAAGTATATTTAGAAAAACCGGCGTAACTTTTTATTATATTGAGAATACCAAAATATTTCTTTGGCATGTGATTGCTGACTCATGGGAAATATTTGTGTATGAAATATGAACGATGAACGATGAATAATTTCTCATTAAATTAAGTAGAAAATCAGTTTTTTCGCTCTCCTGAAAAGTTATGTTTTTGTTCATAGCCACTTATGAATATAAGCCCTCGATATGAATGTATGTAATTTCAAGCAACTATTTAAAAAAAAGTTGTACACTTAGAGAACAAGTCTGTTAATAAAAGCAGCGATTGTCTGCTGCCTATCAGCAGACACTTTTATGCTATTACAGCTGTTTTTTGGCATGACAGCATTCTTACATCACCATTCACATTGCTAAAGAGTGTGCAGTCTGCTAAAATTGGCTGTTGCTAATTAAAATATAAAAATAGATAAGCGTTCATAAGCGAGTTTAGCTCGAATGTTCTTTTATATTAGCTTGAGACAATATGCGTATCATATAATTGCTGTTTACCATCTCAGCAGATACAAATCTGCTGTATCTTTTTTAACATCAGAAAATCTGCTCTTTCAGTAGACTTTCTGCTTTCTTTACTGACATATTCCTTTGAGTGTACTGATGTACTGGATTACTGAAATGGAATTTTGCCGACAATGTCAGTCGGACGAATGTATCAAAATATTTCTAGAAGATCCTGGCAATAAAATATGAGTGGTTTCCAAACGCTCCAGAAAAAAATTCCTAAAAAGTTGGAAAATTAACTAAGTATGAGTAAAGTTTCCTTCTTTCAAAGCCATAGTAAATAGTTCATTTACTAGAAAAAGGGTAGTAGATTTACTTAAAAACATTTCTTTGGATCTAATAAAAAATTCTTACAATTGAGTAAATTCAAACTTATGTGGAAGAATATTTTCAAGGTGTTAAGTGAGAAAAGAAATGTGAAATTTTTTGTATGGAAAAAATTCCATTTAGAAAATTTTAACTTAAAAATGAGTTTTTTCCTAAAATGAAGTTAAAATGTTTACTGAAATTTATGCCGACTTCTTCATACATTTAAGTATTAATGAACTTATAAAAAACATTTGAAATTGTTTAAAAATTCTTGAATATTAATCTAAGAAGCAATTCTCGTTTGTTTGCAGAGACTTATTTCTTAAATACTTTATGAATTATTCTAAACAACGACTGCGAAGGCGCCTATCTTGCCTTCGCAACAATCATGGAGTTATAGCTCAACTCCTTATGGCAGATGTATCATGAAACTTTTGAGAAATATTTCATGTTGTCATTTTTGTATCAGTTTTGCATACTCTGAAGCAAAACTATTTGTTTGATTTTTTTAGTTAAATTGAATTGGTTTTAATTTCACCTTTTTTCCTTGTATAAAATAATATTTTTCTCAGTTTAAGTAAAAATTTACTCGTTTTGAGGAAAAAATCAGCAAAATTGTTCTCAGTTTGAGTAAATATTTACATGATTTGAGTAAACATTTACTTATTTAGGAAATTTTCAGCAAAATTTTACTAAGATTTAGTAAGAATTTACTTAGTTTTAGGAAAATTTTGCTTAAATTTAGTAAAAAAAATTACTTGGTTTTAGGATTAGATTTAGCAAATTTCAGCAAAATTCTACTTATATTTAGTAAAAATGTACTTGGTTTCCTAAATTTTAGTTAATTTTAACTCATTATAGGGTTAACTTTTTTATGAGTGTAGATGAAAACCCCCCCAGGGGAAAATCCTGCGCACGGGCCTGACTGAAGATGATGTTCTTCGAAAATTGGTCATCCACTGTTGCCATTTCTTGCCACCATTCTGACCATGGACGACGTTTGGAAGGGTCAAGACGCTTTAGTTCTTGAGTCAATTGCACCTTGTAAGCAAGTCTTTATGCATAATGTTCATCAACGACGAGCGTGAGAAGTGCAATTGTAGGGCACGACGACGAGTTGAGGTGGACGGCTCTTCAGCCACACTATCCCGAACAGCAGCAACATTTTCTGCAGTACTAGCTGTAAGAGTATGCACCGGTGTTTTCACATCTCCTACAGACCCGATTTGCTCAAATTTTTGTACGATTTTTGAATTTCTGAATGTCGTAATTGGAGGGAAAGATATTTGCCGGAAGTCGATTCCACATACGGATAGTACGGGCGAAGAACGAATTTATTCTGTAATGTGTAGTGCGGCCGGTTGCCAATCGACAACAAAAGAGTGAACGTTCCTGGAGAGTCGCGTATCGCTACCGAACGTTCTCACGGGCGGTATAAGATCACGAATTTCCGAAGAACAAACACCATGAAAGTATCGATAGAACAATGACACACAACAAACATTAAGACGGTGTTCAAGGGAGACAATAGAATTGGATATCCCACCGTCACCTATCAACACCATCGCCCTCCTCTGGACACGGTCAAGTAGCTCCAGTGGTGAAGCTGGAGCACCCGACCATATATGGGAGTTGTATTCCATCTTTGGTCTGATGTAGGTAGTGTAGATATTGAGAAGATCAGAGGGTGTGAAATATTTCTTACATCTTTTTAAAAAGCCTAAACATTTGTAGGCATCTTTCGACACATCAAATACATGTTTTGTCCAACGAACATCACGTTGTATTTTTATGCCAAGAACATCGAGAGCATCTGATTGCTCAATATCTACACCGTTCATTAAAATCGACGACACCGTTGGATTAGTGAATCGCTTGTGAGACAACAAGGAGCACTGGGTCTTACGTGCATTAAAATCTACTCTATTCTCTCGACCCCATTCAGAAATGGCCATCAAATCCTGGCTAAGTGACTCATCCATCAATCGCCTTTTATCCTCAATTTCTTGACAACTTGATCTATGATCGAATGAGTATGAATGACAGAGGTTGCTGTCATCCGCGAATGAGTATATTGGATTCACAGTCCGATCCAAGAGGTCGTCGATGAAAATAAGAAAAAGGGAGGGGGAAAGGACAGAGCCCTGTGGTACTCCTGCGGTTAACCTATGCTCGTCGGATGAGAACCCATCTACAACAATACGTATAGTGCGATCTCTGAGGAAGCTCGATATAAATCGAGGTAAAAGCTTATCGCTTTTGGTGTTGGTAGCCTTGGAGATATCTAGAGCAACGACCTTACTCTCACCAAGCTTGTGAATAGATCGATTCCACTTTTCGGATAGCAGTGTCATCAGGTCTCCCGTAGATCGATTGCTACGGAAGCCATACTGTCGATCATTAAGTAAGTCATTAGTTTCTAAATACCTCACAAGATGGTGGTTAACCATACTCTCCATAACCTTCGAAAGCGCTGAGCAAATCGCGATCGGTCGATAGTTAGCAGGATTATTAGCCTCACCTTTTTTAGGGATGGGCTGGATGTTCGCAATCTTCCAACGCGCTGGGAAAACCCCTGCACGTTGAAAAAGATCCTCATCTTATAATTCGCAAGTTGTACAATATTTCGATCATCACCAAAGAATTTAGAAAGGAGTAGTACTTAATAGATAATTTTCAAAAATTGCTACTATTAATTTATAAAGCCTTACCGAATTATTGCCTATTTCATTATTCGTAATATTTATGGCAAAACCTCATTGAAAAATGTCGTCATCGATTAGGGTTGGACTTTTTTCATTTTCTTTTTAGGTTTACCTACATTTATTAACTGTTGTCCTTTATTTTAAATACTAACAAATTAAAAAATATTTTGTAATATACTTTGTCTCTAGGGCAGCGAATCGTCAGAATTAAAGGAGTCATAAAATTCGACATTTAAATGTTTAAGAAAACAAAGAGCTCGTTTATCCAAAATGAAAAACTCGTGTAACTTAAATTTAAACAAGTAAGGAAAGGCTAAAGTCGGACGGAACCGACTATATGATACACTCCACTATCTATCTCATTACAATACATTTCGGTAAAAAAGTGAAATTCAAGAAGGATTTTTGTATCCTGTAAATGTATGTGTTTGACAAAAAATGTTAAGTCGGAAGGGACATTTGTTTATGTTTATAGGTGAAATATAATATGTGAAGTTTGGCCAAAATAGGTTAAATATTTGGGAGCAGTATTTGTATTGGGTCTATATTTAAATCTGAACCGATCTTACCCACTTTCACCATAGATTTTTTTAGATGGATTATAAGATGTTATGCCAATTTAAAAGAAAATCGGGTACAATATGGGGTTTCTAGAGCGGAAAAGTCAAATCGGGAGCGATATTTGTATGGGGCTATATCTAAATCTGAACCGATATAACCCGCTTTCACCACAGCCAAATTTGAAGAAAATCGAAATACTATATGTGCTTTATAGGGCGAAAAAAGTCTTTGTGCATTAGTTTGTAACACCCAAAAGGAGAGATAGACTCCAGTAGACCGATCGACTTAGAATCACTTTCTGAATCGATTTAGCCATGTCAGTCGGTCGCAATTATAGTGCGATGGTTACAAAAATTGGCACAATTAAGTTTTGTGTACCAAGAATGGGTTGGATTTTTAAAAATTTGTACTTTTAAGGGACAAAAAGGGATGAAAATGGTACTAATTTAAGTTTGCAGCTATAGTCGCGAAATTTGGTGTGTAAAGCATAAAAGCGGAATATAAATGCATTTTGTACTTTTAAGGGTTGCGCGTGACAAAAAGGGATAAAAACGGTACCAACTAAAGTACTGCAGCTAGAATCTTCAAATTTGATATGTAAGTTCTTCTGACCATGTAGAAGCGCAGTAAAATTGGATTTTTCGAAATTTATAGTTATAACAAGTGAGCGGGACAAAAAGGGATAAAAACAGTACCAACTAAAGTACTGCAGCTAGAATCTTCAAATTTGATTTGTAAGTTCTTCTGACCATGTAGAAGCGCAGTAAAATTGGATTTTTCGAAATTTATAGTTATAACAAGTGAGCGGGACAAAAAGGGATAAAAACAGTACCAACTAAAGTACTGCAGCTAGAATCTTCAAATTTGATTTGTAAGTTCTTCTGACCATGTAGAAGCGCAGTAAAATTGGATTTTTCGAAATTTATAGTTATAAGAGGTTAGCGGGACAAAAAGGGATAAAAATGGTACCAACTAAAGTATTGCAACTATAGTCGTGAAATTTGGTATGTAACTTCCTCTCACCACATATAAGCGCAATATAAATGCATTTTCTACTTTTAAGGGTTGCGCGGGACAAAAAGCGGAAAAAATGGTACCAACTAAAGTATTGCAGCTAGAATCTTGAAATTTGATGCGTAAGTTCTTCTGGCCATGTAGAAGCGCAGTAAAATTGATTTTTTCGAAAATAATAGTTATAAGAGGTTAGCGGGACAAAAAGGGATAAAAATGGTACCAACTAAAGTATTGCAGCAAATTTTGTATGTAAATTCATCTCACCACATAGAAGCGCAATATTAATGCATTTTGTACTTTTAAGGGTTGCGCGGGACAAAAAGGGATAAAAATGGTACCAGCTAAAGTATTGCAGCTATAGTCGTGAAAGTTGGTATGTAAGTTATTCTGCCCATGTAGAAACGCAGTAAAATTGCATCTTTCGAAATTAGTACTTATAAGAGGTGAGCGGGACAAAAAAGGGATAAAAATGGTACCAACTAAAGTATTGCAGCTAGAATCATGAAATTTAGTATGTAAATTCCTCTGACCATGTAGAAGCGCCATTAAAATCTATTATTTTTCGAATAAAAGGCTTCGCGGTTGTAATTTTTTGTTAAAAACTGGGTAGATAATAATAAAAAATATATATACGAAGGGAGTTCAGCTAAAACAGTGCACATCGACAAGCACATTCCTTTGACTGTATATAAGTGATATGTTTCCAATTTACTATTTTAGAAAAGAAAATCAAATAATTACTATCCTAAAACAGAGACAGATAATAACAAATACCTGGCTTTTTCACGTGCGAAGCAGCGGGTACTGCTAGTACATTATATTTCAACTACAAACATCTCTGGTGAAAATTATTCAAATCGGTTTAGATTTATATATACCTCCCATACAAATGTCGTTCCCGATTTGACTTTTTCCGCTCTAGAACCCATTTATTTTAACCGATTTTCTTAAAATTTGTCACAACAACTCATATTTCAACTAGAAAAAACTGTGGTGTTTCGATTTATGTATAGCTCCCATACTATTATAGCTCCTGATTTGACTGTTTCTACTCTTGAAACCACACATTTTAACAGATTTTGCTATAATTCGGCACACCACCTTGTATAACAACTAAAATCATCTGCGATAAAAGTGGGTCGGATCGGTTCAGATTTATATAGCTCCCATATAAATGTTGATCCCTATTTGACGTTTTCCGATCTCGAAACCATATATTTTGACAGATTTTCTTGAAATTTGATACAACACTTTATATTTGATCTAGAAACATCTCTAGTGAAAATGAGTCAGATAGGTTCAGATTTATATATATATCTCCATACAAATTTCGATTCCAATTTGATTTGTTTCCGCTTTAATAACCATATAATTTAACCGATTTTTTGGGGCGCAACACCTTATGTTTTAAAAAGAAACATATATAGTAAAAATGGGTTATAAAGGTTCAGATTTATATGTAGCTTCCATACAAATGTCGCTGATTTTACATTTATCAGATTTTGATCAGAACAAGTTATATTTCACCTGGAAACATACATTGTGAAAGTGGGTATCATCGCTCCATGATATAGGACAAATTCCAAAATCCTCACCGTATTGAATTCCATTGGCGTAGAAAGTAAAGGGGAACATATAGTCGGCCCCGTCCGACTTTAGCATTTCCTTATTTGTTTACATATAAACATTGTTTTTGCGTTAGAATTTTAGCTATTATGAAATAAAACAAAACACTTTTTCCCGAAAATTTTCTTTTTTTTTATCGAAAAAAAATCCCAAATTGTTGAAGAATGTTCCTAAACCACAATTTCTATGTGAATGTGTAATTTACAATATTTGTAGCCGTCATGATTACCTTTAATTTAACATATGATCAGGTGTAATATATCTTATGTTTCCACCTTCGCCGAAAATTGGAATTTTAGTAAAAAAATTACCATAACATTTTTTTAATATCGTCCAAAAATTGTCTGTTACGCCCTATTAGAATTACGCCCACACCACTTATGGAATAGGGTATTATAAGTAAGTTTCACGCCAAATGTTTGTAACAATAAAATTCGGCGCGAAAACAGCGGATCTTCATTGAGCTGTTGGAGATTCAATTCGAGACGTTGTTGTGGTGTGAGTCTCTCCATGATGAATAATCAAACAATACTGTATACAAATAAAATCACAGTTACACTTGATTGAATACAAAATAAACCACTAAAGGAATCACCCGATTTAACCGACCGACACATACTTACTTTTTTATAATAAAAATAATTTCTCCTTGTATTTATTATTTTTTTCTCTGATTTATTTTCAATCATTTGAAATCATTTGGTGTTTGTTGTTGTAGTGGTTTTTATCTCTGTTTTAAAACTGTTATTATTGCTATTATCATTTTGTTGGATTTTTAAGGAATTTTCTTACATTTCTGAAATACGCTTTACCCTTCTAATTAAAATGTATGTATTATAATTTTGGACATTAATACATTTTCATGGATAGTTGTAAAGAAAAAAATAAAATAAAAATTATTATTAGTTGTTAATTTGTATGTATTTTGTTTTATACCCTTTTTTTCTTATCGATTTGTTAGTTAATGATGAATTAAAGCTAAAAATGTTCCATGTTGTTCTTGTTGTGGTTGTGTTTGTTAATGTTGTTGATTTTCCTTCTTTCTCTTTATTATTTTAACAGCAAAGGGACGATAATTGCTTTTGTTTAAATGTTTGTTTTTTCTTATATTTTTATGCATTATAAAAAATATGTTGATTTTTTGTTGTTGTTGATTTTTTAAAAAAGCTAATAATATTATAGATATACAATATGTTACCAATAGTTTGTAGCAAAATATTTAGAAAAATACATTCAGTTTATGGTATAAATAAAATCGAACAGAAAAAAACATTTATATAAGGCTTTGATTTCTTTGTTGTTACTCTTGTGTCTGTGAGTGTAGAATTTTATAAAGTATATGTTTTTTTGTTTTCATTTCTTTTCTTTTTTACTTCTTCCTATTATTTTTAATAATTTTTAGTTTTTAAAGGCCATTTATTTTAGAAAATTAGGATATTTCTTTTTTATAAAAAAGCAAAAATTTTTTTGTTGTTGTTTATCTATAAATATTATTATTATTATTTATGGTTTTATTTATTTATAAATATCACAACGCCTGGCTTGTTTCTTATAACATGATTTTTTTCTTTTAAGTTTAATTCAAATAAAACCATAATGATGCACTTTAAGCGGAGGTGGTGGCGAGTCATACCCGAAATAGTTTGTAAATCTTGATTGCGTTTATAACGAATTATTCAAAAAATAATCTTTACATTTTTTTCCCAAAAGTAAATATAAATTTTGGAAAAAATTGCGCAGTAAATTGAAATGTTTCATTAGAAAATGTCTTCAACAAGGAAATTGAAAAGGCAGTTGTCGACAGAACTGACAATGAGGAGTTGCGTAAATGTTCTGCCTGTGAGAGTTTGCTTTAAATTTTATTCGACTTCATTTCCTGTGATGACCTTCTTCCAGTTCTGAGATAGCTTCCACGTTGGTTTCAATTCAACGATTTTTTTCGTGGATTCTTATTTTTAAATTTGGACTTTGGTTTCGAAAATTTTCTTTTTAATTCGAATTAATAGATTTAAAAAAGAATTTATTTGAAAAAAAGATGTTTTGAGTTCACATCTCTACTTCAAAAACACCAACCCTCATTGGCGATAATGATTTTTACCAACTTGTTTATTGAGGGTACATAGTTCAAATTGGGCTATTTTATAAAATAAATAAATAATGTCAAAAACCAAAAATAATAAAACTAGTAGAAGTTCCAAAAGAGAACATCGGTGATGTCTGATTTTTGATTTGAGATTTTGCAAGAACAATTAATTATTTTAAATGTTACAATAGCTATTTTCTCTTTTCTGATATATTAGTCAGCCCTCTTCGCTAGAAGCAAAAATAATTAAAAACAGCCCCTGTTATATTCGTTTTAGCAACGTCTCCAGGGAAATATAAAATTCCACGAGGAAACATTGCACCTCTTATTCACTATACGGGTGCTTAAACTTTAATTTTTAGAAATTTTCCACAATACTAGCATACATACCTAAATAGAGTTGAAAAACAAAACACGCCTAATATGTGTTGTGCTATATTGAAAATTCCAATGATTATGAATAAAGGCCAACATTTAGGCCATTACATAAAATGGAGCAGCTAGCTGAATTACTGGAGTTTCTTGAATTAAGGTAAATCCAAATCTTTTCTATCGCGAATAAAATTTCGCTGGGAATGAATTGTTCCCCTCCTTGAATTTTAAATCGTGATTTATGGTGTTTCTTCGATTTTCTTCTAGTTTTTACTTTGATTGATTTGCCTTATATCTACCACAAGGCAATAAAGTGCAACTTTAACCGGGTTATATTCCTATTAGTACCTTACGAATGGGGAATAGAACATTCCGCCTGAATAAATTCCCCTTTTATTCGCGATAAGGATGAATATTTCAAATTACTTGCGCGATGTATCTGTGATCTCAAAATAGCCAATTTTATTCACGGACAGAGCTCAGAACTGATTATTGAACACTTGATATACAGACGAACTTCAATTCAACTTTCGAGTAAAATGTATTAAAAACGAATTCGAACAATTATTTTTTTTCGAAAAGTCCACTTTTCATTAGGAATCATCTTTAGATCAAAAATTATTATTTAAGTCCCGCCATTGTGGTGCCCCATATTTGTTTGATCAAGTTTCAATTCACCGTCAACTCAGCCCTATTCTTCCACTTTCACGGTGGTTTCAAAAAACTAATTTTTGAAATCGAATCATTCATAGATCGTGCAAATGAAGGGATGTGTTTAAAAATCTAGTTGTATTGATAACATATCTCATATACCGTGAAAGTCAGATCAGTACTGCATATCGTGGATATACTGGCCAAACGGAACAAGTCCTAAATATACATACCTCTCTCTACTTTGCAGAGTAGAGGTTTTTGTTCTAGCCTCGATTCTTCATTCCGCGGTTATATTAAGGACCTGTTTCTGTAAGTTATTTTCGTTCGTCCGAGGCGAACAATCAAAAATCCCTTAAAAAGTAAATAAAAAATAATTTTATATTAACATTGAAATTTATGGCTATCGAGGCTAAGTCCAAAAATATCAATATAAAATTACTTTTTTGGAAATTTATTTTAAAACAATAATTTTGTAGTTGACGACAATTACAAAAATATTTTTTTATTTTGAGTAAAAGCTCTTTATTAACGTTTTTGCTATCGCAGCTTGCTATCTCGGCTTAAAGAAAAAACAGCCATATTGATTATTGTGTCTTGCCATATTTTCCTTCTTCAATCAACATTGCCAAATAAGTTGTTTTTATTTGTTACAACATTCAAAAATAATATTTTATTATCACATCAAGTATATCAGTTAACATCACTGTTACTGAGGTAGCTTGAAAACGAATATGCTAAGAGAATATGCTAATTTGGAAATTTTATTTTTCGTACTTATGCCCCTAATAGATTACGGGACCAATCAGGGTATTCGATTTCATGAAGTTACAATCGAAATCAATTTTATTTTGTTGTGCACGAACAATGAAAACAAATATGGTATTGTTTTAAATAATTTAGATCGAAATTTATACCTTTTATGTGATACAAATCCTATCGTTTTAAATCGATACGGTTTTAGATTTTAAACGTAGATATATTTTGATATGATAAGTATTACACGTCTTTTTATACTTCGTCATCTAATTTTATGGCGGGTATAAAATAATAAATCAATGTATTCCATAAAACTCAAAATAAATATGCGAATTCGAATTAAAACGGTAAGATTTTCATCGCATACCTGAAAAGACACATTTCGATCGTGAGTTTCTCGAATGCCGTGATTAACCTCATCTTCTTTAAAATACATTATTTTCGGTCAGTTAAAGAAAAAATACCGAACATTATTTTCTTGTTTACAGATTCAATTTCGAACTTAATATAATTAAAATTGTTTTCTTATTAACAACATCCAAAAATAATATATTTTTCTTTTTATAGCTGGTAAGTGTACATTTCCCACCCTCTGATTTTTATGAAAATGTGTTTGATAAGGGAATTGAATTGCCCAATTGATTCTTACTAGGGTATACAACCGATTAAATTTTGTTCGATTAATCAAATAATTGTTTTCAAATATTGGTTCGAATAACGAGTAAATCATGATTTTCGAATAACAAATAATTCGATTATGTTTTATGTTATATATTTTGTATTAAAATACTGAAATTAATATTATAAATTGATTTAGAATAATCCGTTGGCATTATTTTGCGATGTTCTACGAAACCACGGAATTGTGGAAAAACTGTTTTGTATAGGTCCAACCATGATATAAAAACTCTAAACGAATTAAATCATAAATTTGTACGAAATACCTCATGAAGGTAATATACACTTGGATTGTTATTTCCATCGACTACAAACACATTGTGCTTTCAATTTATTTTGAACTTCGAATTATTATATCACGAAATATTATATCACATAGATGTAGAGCAGCATAGGAAAGCACTGTCCGAAATTCTTGTTTTTGAAGACTTTATTTCGATACGAATTTACACATAAATATGGAACAGTTGAATTACACTTTTCTTGGCTATTTAGCTCTTATTAATTACGTTTTAATAAGTTGTATCGAATAATTGATTAATCGGTTAATCGAATAACTATTGAGTCCTTTATTCGATTAATTGGAAATTCTTTGTTTTCGAATAAACGATTAATCGAACATACTAAAAGACCGAATAATTGGATACCCTAATTCTTACATCACCGGCAAGTTAACAGGACGAAGGAACCCATGCTAAGATTGATAGGGTTGATACAAGTTATCCTCACAGAATATGTCTAAGGTTGTTGCAACGAAAAATAAGCACAGATTTTCTAAAAATGCTTTTTACAAGCAATTTACTACAAATTTATTGTTCTTATACTGACACAAAAATTTCTTTTGACTTGGTCTGCAAGTACATGGCCCAAGAGCCGACCACTGAATTTTCCCATTTGAAACACCTCAGAAAAACTCAAGGCATGCAAGCAAATCTTCGAACATTACAGTTCATCTCTGTTCAATCTGATTAAAATTGTTTTAAATGTATCCTTGATTTCTTCGCATTTCAAATTGCATTTCGTTTAAAAAACATTTGCTTTGTATGACATTGCCGGCCGCCCTCCCCCTAAAGTTCCTAATTTCTCCATTTTAAGGATTTCTGCTCTTCAATTCAAAGTTTTTGTTATTATTCTTTTTTTTAGTTTGTTTTTCTTGTTTGTTGTTTTTTATTAAAAAAATAAATATACTTTTTCTTTTAAATAATTGCACATAGAATAAAAAATAATAATAAAAGAAACCAAATACAAAAATAATAAAGAAACAATAATAACAGCAATGATAATAATTAAAAAAAGTAAATGATTAAGCAAAAAATCGTTTTAAAACTTATACAAAGGTTTGGTTGGTTCTTTTCTCTTGTGTGTATGTGTGTGTTTGTTGTAATAAAAAAAATCGTTTATATATTTATATTATCAAAATATAATCGTTTTGCGTTTTATTATTATAAAATAATTAAAAATAATAATACATTATTTGAAAAAGAATTGAAAAAAGGCAAAAATAAAAAAGAAAACGACATTCTCTAAACGGAAAAGGTCGCCGCCAATTCACATTCTAGTGAAATTTCTTTGAAATTTGGACGTTTTTCCTTTCGTTTATTTTGTTTGTTTATATAGTGGATAGCGGGAAATACGTTACAATTTGGAATCGCTTCCTCGCTAGGGAACGGCGAAATTGTTCTCGCAAGACTGTCTGTCTGTCTGTCTATATGTAAGTATGTGGGGGTGTGTGTGTTTTTGTTTTGTTTGTTTTTTTGTAGTTGTAACTCAAATTGTTGTTAAAATACTAAATAATGGATAGTTTTTAATCATTTCTGAAAAGATTTCTTGTTCTTCCTCTCCAAAAACAATGACAAATTGAAAATAACTTATGTTTAGTTTCTTTCATACACAGTTTATACTTAAAAATAATATTTAGTTTTAAACATACAAAAATTATTTATTTCCTTTAAAAAAATTATATACTTTTAAAAAGTAATTGGGGTTTTCCTTCTTCAATCATGTTGTAAGAATTTAGTTTTTTGCTTATAAAATAGGGGTTTTTTAAAAAGTTTTTTTAAGACCAGCTTCGTTTGCACTCTCTCCTCATGTCACAGGTTTCTTTTCTTCTCGTGGACGCTCTACTCCTCCATTTCCAATTGTTGTTATAAACTCACAAGCTTCGATGGTTCACTAGTGGGTGTAACTAATTCCAATGGATGTTTGTTTTGCGAAGAACATGTGGGCACCAGGGGCCCGGAGACTGGTGTGAGGCCGGTGCCGCCATCCATGAGCGAATCGAAATTGAACATGCCCGTGGAGGGCGTTTGTATGGCCACACCATTGATGTCCGTTGGCGGCTTTTGGTCTGCCATGTTCAGGGCCAGATTTTGAGCCAGATTGCGTGGTACTGTGGGCAATGAATTGGGTCGCTGTTTGGAGTTTGGTTTGATCAAACTAGTCTGCAATACCGGATTGGTTGAGAATACTGAGCCAAAGCTTATGGGGGCCGTTGTTACTATAGGGGTATTCAGAGAGGCCGACGCGGCAGCCAAGGAGGCCGAGAGTGTGGCTACATTGGGGAGGGGCGGTGGTATCATGGGATTATTGTTGGACAGCAACATCTTTTTTGGCGAGGGAGGACCATCTAGCGATGAATTGGAATCCAATGTAGAATCTAATGGTTCAGGTTTGATTTGAGCTAATAGTTGATCATTCAATACTGGTTTCAAGTCCAAGGGTGAATTACTCCTGGCCGTAGAGGACAGTGTCGTATCCAGACCGGTGATGTTGTCGTTGTCCGATGCATTGGACATCAAACCGCCCAGGCTATTCACCGACAGCATATCGGGCCCCATTTGGCATGTCGGACGATGGGCCTCCAGTATAAATTCCAAATCCTGTTTAGTCCCGTTCAGTGATTCTATTTGTTTTTGCAACTCTTCACGTTTTCGCTCCAGCAAAGTGACCTCGTCGGTCAACTCGTTTGTCTGGTCCACCCGGCGCTTGCGGCAACGGGCGGCAGCCAATTTATTGCGTTCACGGCGTACACGTCGCTTCTCCTCCTCCTCCGGAGTCATGTTGGCGTTTGTGGCTGGGCGACGGCCACCACCCCTACGTGTCGTGGGTGCATTGTTTGTTGTGGCACTTGATGAGGTATTTGAGTTAAGATTAGCTGAATTCGACATTTTGGCAGCGGCCGTGGCCACGGCCAAAGCGGCCAGATTGACAGTGGTGAAGTCATTGGTTGTCGAAGAATTGGAATTGTTGAGAGTCGATACACCCAAACCGTTTAAACCGTTTTGAAATGAAGCTGTATCAGTGGCGGCACTTGCTATAGAAATAGAAATGGAAAAAGAAAATATTAGAATTATAGAATACCTTGGAGAATCTCAAAAAGAAAACAAATATGTTTGAAACAATTAGAAGATTGGCTGGATTCTCACTTTTTCAATACAGACTTTGCACCAATCAATTTTTTAATTGTCACATACATACTTTTGTATGTTTTCTGTGTTCATGTACTTACAATTATCGGTTGTAGCCATCGAGTTTTCTTCATGTAGATTCTGGTCATTCCATGATTCCTGAGAGTTTTCTTCCGTTTCCGAATCGTTGATATTGCCATAGTCGTGCAGACTTGCCCCGGCGCTGATGTCGCCCAAATAGACATTATTGAGAGCGGCGTTTGTTAGGCCCGCCGGCGTGGACGTTATCGTTGTGGCATTCGCATTATTCGTTGTGGCATTGTATGAACCCAATGGTGGTGGTATAAATCCGGCCTGATATGGTGCATTTATTGGCTCACTTGTCAGTTGAATAAAGGATTCCTCTATGCTACGCAGTGTTGTGGGTGTTAGGGTGGGCGTTGTCAATGTGGGTACACCTGTTTGCATACATTCCATAGAAACGAGCTGTGAAGAATAAAAACAAAGAAAATTATTAATATAAATTGAATTGTTGAATTGTTTAAAAGAAAATAATATTGAAAGTAATTTTACAGAAAATGTTTATATGCATTTTTTTGAGTAAAAGTTTGGTTTCATTTTTGAGATTTCCATTGAACATCTGCTGTTGGAAGACTAATGAGTTCAAAGTCATGTAAACAAATTTGGAGCGCCGAAAAAAGATGTTTATATTTTCGGTCGGAGAACACACATAGTGTGTACTTCTTCAGTCATTTCCAAGTGTAAACAAATTTGTTTTTTGAAAAAAACAAACACTTTCCGAATTTAGGGAAAGCATTGTTTGTTTAAGAAAAGTATGTTTACACCGCAGAGAATTGATAGAAAGTAGAGTCAACGGCTATGATATCATTTGTCTAAATTTTTTTTAACAACAGTTTAAAGACTAATTTCCCCCTCCGTTTAACTTGCTGTAAATTAGTATACGCCGAGCCAAATTAACGGATTTCCGTTACAGATTGCTGGACATCTAATGTGTTTGCCATGCCAAAACCGGTTGTACGATTGACAACACATCTTTTTATCTTTTTGAGGAAGTCAATCAAGAGAAGATTATAGTTTTTTATATAAAATTTAAATTTAAAATTGAACGAAATTTAATAGCAATAATATTGTCATATTCAGGGTCATATTTCTCTGATTTTAGACAATATTTATACTATATTTTAAGCGCTTTTTTAAAAATGCCTAAATTACGTATGAAGAAATTATTTATTCTTTACATCTTTGCCTAGCCGTTTGTGAACATACCCCAGAAAATGTTTCCTGTACGACTTTCGTAAAAGAAAAATGTAAAATTTTACTTTTGCGTGGGTGATTTTAGGCCTACAGAAGCGGAAAAAGTCTATAAGCATGGCAATGACTGGCAACCATGCCGAAAGTTTTAGTCGGCTTTGGACATATTTCAATGCAGAAAATCATTAGCATAAGTTCCCGAGTTTAAACATACATGCAAGCATAGCACGGAGGAGTAAATTTTTATGACTGGTCGATGACATTTTGCCGAGAAAATATTTATTGTGTTCGACATAGCTCACGAACGCCTCTGTTCACATTTCCTGCAGCTTACGTGTAATGCATTTTCCAAACCCCATGACGGGAAGGGTATTTAATAAAAACATTATTGGAAGAGGGACAAACTTTTGATTTGGAATTAAATTGAATCGCAACATTATGAAAATAGTAAAATGTGACCAATTTATTCTTAATAGCGTCTAAGTCGAGCCGTTGTAAAAATAGTGTTTTTAATAATAATGTGACCAAATATGAAACATCATTATTAATATATAATAGGGCTGTTTTCTTTAAGCCGGGATACCAAGCTGCGATAACAAAAGCGTTTAAAAAAATATTATTTGCTAAAAATAAAAAATATTAAATCACATTGTAGGAAACTACAGGTTGGACCATTTAAAATTTTAAATTTGAACTGCTGATTATTTTGACTTTGAAAGGTAGAATAACATTCATTTTTATTTTTATTTTCAGGTTTATGTTTGACATTTTCAAAATGGTTCGCTATACGTTCGACCAAAATTGGGAAATATTAAAGACTTACTTCCAAACAAGTGAGTCTTTAACGTAAACTGTAAGAAATTTACGTGGAAATTTTTCGTGTTGTCAGATGAAGCTCATTTTCATATCGGTGGCTATGTCAATAAGCAAAATTGCCGTATATGGAGTTCAGAGAACCCACACATGACTATTGAGAAGCCAATGCATCCACAACGAGTCACTGTTTGTTGTGGATTTTGGACTGTACTGAAAAATTGCTTCATCGGATGAGATACTGCCGTGTCAGTCATATGAATGATATTGTGTTCCATTGACAAAGTTCAGCCTTTCCAATAAAATTTGAAAAAATAATCAGTACTTTTTTGATAGCCGATTCTATACAATATAAATATTTGTATCAAAACTAATTTTCAAAAAAAATATATTTTTTGTGGTGACTTTTTTGGACTTAGCCTCGATAACCATAAATTTGACTTACACTAGATAATAATCCAAAATTTTTAACATATTTTTTTTAAGATTTGTTTTCATACACATTGGCGACAATTTTAACAATTTTTTTTTATTTTGCGTACATTTTTAACATTTTATTAAGATTTTTGTTATCACAGCATAGTTATTTAGTCTTAAAGAAAAGCAGCCCTAATAATTCTTATGTTTACATTACTCTTCACTGCTCACAAGAGTACATTGTGAAACGTCATCATTCCTTTCGCGCGTACCTCTGTCTGTCATTGACATTGGATTCTGTCAATTCAAATTACTTTTCAAACAAAAATACTATTTTTTCTTTTCATTTAATTACCTGCACTATATAAATAAACTATGATTTGTTCGCTTTGTTTCCCGGTAGTATTGATTTAAACGTGAGAAAAAATCATTTCGTCTGTGAGAGATTATGGTAATTATTATGTCTCTCCCCCTGCCGAGTTTTGTGTATAATAACTATTAATCTGTATAATTACTAGAAAGGTGTGGTTACGAGCATATTATTATTATGATTATTAAATACAGAACAAACTAATAATCATCAGAATAGCCTGCAAGTATTAATTTAGAATTGAAAAACCAACTATCATGTATAATGCATATAAATGCATACATACAGACATATGAATTAGAATGCAAATATTTGCTGTATTTGAATTTGGATTGTTATACTGCATATTGAAATTGGACACAGGACTGGGAAAACGGTTGTTAGTTTTTTTTAGTTTATAGCAAAAATATTAATTGTAATACTTGTATTTGGATATTTGAAATTGGACACAAGGCTGGGAAAATAATTTTCAGTTTTTATCAAAAACGTTAGTCATAATACTAGTGGCAACATGTAAATAATTTACTTGTCAATTGGCTTCGTAAATTTGTAAAAAAAACTAAATTTATGGAGTTGTAGTTCAAAAGTTGTTATTTCTACAAAAAAAAAAAACAATTTGAATTGGAAATAAGACAAACTTTCGCGCTGCATTTTATGGGATAACCCCACTATGGTCCTAAATCCATTTTTTTGGCAGAAATTCAAAAAATTAAATTTAAAATTGGAAAGTGGTAAATGTGTATATATTTTCTGTATGGCAACACTGCAAGCAATCAAGAAAATATACTGGAGAAAATTAGGTGGCAACACCACAAGCCTGAATGGTACTTAAACTTTGCGGTTCAAAAAAGTGGGATTAATTTTGATATAAAGCAGTTTTACAAATTAATTAAAATCAAGACTTAAAAAGAAAATAATAAAGTGACTATATTATGAAAATTGACGGCAAGAGTTAGTAGTTGAAAAAATATATTTAATATTTTCTGATTATTGTGGTCTTGTAAGTAAGTATTCATAGGTATTGTAATTTTGTGATTTGTAGAGAACAAAATCTATAAATGTCGTGGACCAAAAGTTATATGTATGACTCAACTTGACTCAAAGTGTAAATGTGAAAGTGTTCGTCTGAGGTCTGTAGTTTATGGTGGAATTAATATCTCGTCAGCATTTTTCGGCAAACTCCTCAAATTGCCACTTTATTTTAGTACAATTTTCGATTAGCCATAGACATATATATGATTATATCTCTGAATTAGTTTTGTGTACGAGACCCATCAATATTTTATTTAAAAGGCATTGAAAGTACCTTTAAAATGGTACACAACATCATTCACCTTTTTGTACATATGTATACATTTTACTTTATTTCTCGAAATAATTATTTAAATTGCAGTTTAAAGTATACTATTTGTATGCTATATTTTGCTTTTGTAATAATGTTTAGAAAAACACATTTCGTCAAAATAAACAACTCTTCATTCTTTTAAGCTTTCATAAAATTTTGATTTTGGTCACCCTGTACCAACACAGGGTGATAATAATGTTGGTTATATATTGAGTTTATATGGGAGGTGGTAGTGGGCGTGGTCCGATCGGCCCAATTTTATTTTTATTTTTTGCGTATGATATGTCTAGCAAATGTGCAAAATTACAAGACTGTATGTTTATTTTTCGACTTTATGCCATAAAAAATGGATTTGGGACCAGAGTGAACCCCTAAGATAAAAATTCTGAATTATTCTTTTTTTTTTAAATAAATCAATTTTCTCTGGGTACTGAATACTTCAATTACCGCAAATCGTTTGTCCTTCAAAGTCTCTCCACACATTTCACCACAGCATTCTTAAGTTTCTTCCCGCCAAAGCAATGTCAGCACTTTGGCAATTTGAAAGACTTTCAAAAATAGTTTGCTTTCAAAACTATTTTCTAATTTGGTATACATTGAATTAAGAGTCTACCAAATTGAAAAAAAATACAAAAACAAAAATAATGCAAACAAAAACGACAACAAGTGCGTTTAATTAGTTTTAATTAAAGTTGTCTCTATGCCTGTTCTAGCAAAAAAAACGAAGCACAAACGACAACAAAATAAGAGACAAAACTATGTATAAAGTGTTGTGCATTTTTTATGCAGGCAAAAAAATCGAAAACAAAACAAAAACAACAAAATAATTCGGTACGAGTTCATCTTTAAAAATAAAACATCTCATACAACGTGTGCGCGCAATTTTTGTTTTTATATCGTTTCGTTTCTCTTTTTTTGTTTTGCTTGAGGTTGTTTTGCGGAAAAGAATAACAATAGAAAAAATCATTTAAAACAAATTATTCAAATAGCATCTCAATAACAGTGGCAATCACATAAATAAGTGCAGGCCAATAAACAATTGATAACTTTGAATTAAATACACTAAAAAAAAAATCACGGTTTTCGCTAAATCGGGTAAGACGGTCACGACCATAATGGAAACATTATTGAAAATATCGCCGTTTTCTGTGCGACTTAATAATTCTTCACTTTTAATATTATCACAGAACGCTTTTGATTAAACGCCTCCTTAGTCCAGTGTCTGCACGAAGTCAACAACCTCGTTGGATGCCTTCGCCCTCGGTTTTACGGTGCTACGTTATCAAAATCTGTTGAAACCGTTGGCCGCCCTATCAAAAATGTCATCTGTTTTGTCATATGTTTTGCTGAGGTTAATTAATAAATTGAAGACATTGTTACTTATGATTTTCAACATAAAAATCAAAATTTCCTATTGCTTTAAGAAAAATCCGGTCGTACCGGTTAAAAAAAAAAGAAAACCAGGCAACCGGTTTTTTATAATAATATTTTTTTTTATAATTTTATAATAATTTTTTAATAAAAACTCGCGTGACGTTGCAAGTGAAATATTAATTTCTAATTGGAATTTTGAAAAACTTGGCAGTACAGAGATGTTATGTATTTTGTAGTCATCCTGTTATATTTCCTGTCGATCTTGTTTCCTTTTATTTGCTTTTGCAGAAACAGGGCGAATCAAAAATCTTATCTCTCAAAAGATATCAAAGTAATGATAGAAAAGACAAATATATAAAGACAATATATATAAAAAAATCAATTAACGAACTCCGATTCGTTGAAAGAATCTCCTAAAATTTCCCGGAAATGCATTTTATTTCTTCCATATTACATTATTTTAGGTATTTTTTGCCTTCATACTTCATTGATCGCCTTGTTGTTGATCGGACCCAAAATGGAAACAAATAATTTCTTAAATCTAAACATGTTTCGAACGATTTGGAAATCGTTATCTTTTTCCTATCAAATTGTACGTACATTGCACATGGCCTAAAGTCTTCCCCATCATCCCATTCATAGTCAACCCACCGCGAGCAGATGTTGCTTATGATAATTTCACACACAAAAAAAAAAAAAACAAGAAAAAAAATTAAAACAAAAACCAAATAAAATATAAAACGCAAGACAAAAGTGTACAGCTATACTTATCACGTGTAGGTGTGACCTATAAAAATCACTGTGACAACCAACCAACCAGCCAAACACACAGATGATGAGCATCATTATAATATTGCATACTACACACCTTCATATAAAATTTTATGTTTTAGAAAATAAATTTTCAAACCAAAAAAAAACCCAAAAACGAAAAAGTGAATGTTTATTTGTGCGGTGAAATATTGAGTGAGTGTGGCCAAAGAAAAGCCAAATGGTCGGCAGGAAGGAAAACTTTTCTATCAATGTTTCGTAAAAATTAATGGGAAACTCATTTTTTATACATTTTTATGATCCGGTGTGAATGGTGCTGTGATCCATAATCACTCTACATACATACGTATATAAAGGGTGATTTTTTAAGAGCTTGATAACTTTTTTTAAAAAAAAAACGCATAAAATTTGCAAAATCTCATCGGTTCTTTATTTGAAACGTTAGATTGGTCCATGACATTTACTTTTTGAAGATAATTTCATTTAAATGTTGACCGCGGCTGCGTCTTAGGTGGTCCATCCGCTTAGTCCAATTTTGGCATTTCCACGTTTTTGAGTAACAGAGACCCAATTGGTGCGAACGGCGACGAATCGAAAATTGGTGGTCATCATTAACACTGGCCGATACAGCTGCGATATTTTCTTCAGTTCGCACTCTACGTAAGCGTGTTGGTGGTTTAATGTCCAACAATGTAAATTTGGTGCGAAATTTAGT
Organism: Polietes domitor; assembly: GCA_947397865.1. Taxonomy (NCBI): domain Eukaryota; kingdom Metazoa; phylum Arthropoda; class Insecta; order Diptera; family Muscidae; genus Polietes; species Polietes domitor. The sequence continues at coordinate 221,010,382 of OX377618.1, read as the reverse complement.
CGCAATAGCCCGAATAGCCGCTTCAGTGGGTCGATTAAACTGACCATAAAATGGAAGCGCGCAATGAACTTTCTTAACAGAGCACGCATTTTGATAATAAAATTCAATAATTTGCAAGCGTTGTTCGTTTGTAAGACGATTCATGATGAAATGTCAAAGCATACTGAGCATCTTTCTCTTTGACACCATGTCTGAAATCCCACGTGATCTGTCAAATACTAATGCATGAAAATCCTAACCTCAAAAAAATCACTCTTTAGTTGCTTGTCTAACTAAAACGTTTTTCTTATAAATTTGATATATATATGTATTTTAATTAATAATGCATATGTTTGAATTGAATGATTTGATTTGATTTGATTACTCATCCAAATGATGAAAATTATATATGCAAAATTAAATATTTATGAATTGCGTCAACGTTTAATTCCAGGCCAATTGAATATACTTATGCATTATGAAAACATTTTCGAGTTATTTATCAAACAGATTTTAAAAACCTTTAAATGAAGTATCTTAATTGTTGATAAAGCGAAAAATCGCGGCTTGTTATCCCGGCTTAAAGAAAAACAGCCTTATAGTTTCAGATATAAACATCATCTCAACCCAATATGGTTCTAATTCCATGATAACAGTGTGGGCTGCAAAAACTTTAATGTTTTTAATTCGGTTTAGGTATTGTGGCCAAAAGGAAAAATAATCAATTCGAAGCCTACTGATGACGCACCGTGGAATATTTCCATACAAGCTGGGACAAAAGACAAGAAGGAATAGAGCTAGGACATTGCAATTTTGCATATATTAAATTAGATCAAAAAAAGGTTTTGCTTAAATCCGCCCACAACCACGCCTACCTCCCATGTAACGTAAAATGTATAAACTTCATATATTTATTATTTTAATATATGTGTTAATACATATCATTACCAGTGATTTTATGTGATTCCACAATTAAATGAAAAGTGGCAGTGCAGCGGCCAACGCCCACATAAAATTTTTTTTTTGCGATTTTCTAAATTTTTGATAAACATTATTTTATTTTTAATCGATGGCAAACGGCTTTTATACATTCACAAATAACTTCAGATTAATAGATCGGTTCAATATTTACATACGCTCGCATGCTATAAAACCTGACATCCCTAAGGTATGCTTTAAATAAATATGTCATAATACATTAAAAGTGAACAACGAAGGAAGTTTGCTGCATTTTTGACTTAGAAGGTTTTACTATTTCAGTAAATAAATCAATGTTTGCAGCTATAATACAAATCATTACCAGTGATTTTATGTGATTCCACAATTAAATGAAAAGTGGCAGTGCCACGGCCAACGCCCAAATTTTGTTTTTTTTTTGCGATTTTCTAAATTTTTGATAAAAAATATTTTATTTTTAATCGATGGCAAACGGCTATTATACATTCATAAATAACTTCAGATTAATAGATCGGTTCAATATTTATATACGCTCGCATGCTATAAAACCTGACATCCCTAAGGTATGCTTTAAATAAAATTTCCATAATACATTGACAGGGAACAACAAAGGAAGTATTGCTGCATTTTTGACTTAGGAGGTTTTACTATTTCAGTAAATAAATCAATGTTTGCAGCTATAAGCAGAATATTATTTTTAAAAATAATAATTAAGACAATAGTTTAACAATATTTATAAATGCCGAGGCATTGCCCGGCCTCGCGAATATAGTTTTATACTGTGCAAATAAATTAATTCTTCAGTTTAAAACACTGTCTGAAAAGGAAATCGAAAACATAATTACACCTCTTTAATGCAAAAGAACACATCAACAGCGAAATTCTAGTACGATACATGGTTTCTGAGATACATCACAATAAAATAACCCCTATTATGATGCAATTTTGAACTATTTTAGCATATATGAACTTCAAATGCATACACAGCTAAATTTAGACGCGATATCGGCAAAATCAATAAAGTCGAGATTTGGCCACATGAAATTTGGGAGTTTTTGTCGCTGATAATGCACTGTGCGACGGTCTTCACAAGATTGTGGGTGTTCTAATTCTATAGAATTTAGATCATATGAGTATGCGAGTTCAAATTAAATTGATTACCGACGGAAATAAAACAAACAAAAATATTTAAAACATATAATTTTTCATCTTTACCAAGAAAACAAATCATATTTAAAGGATATTCATGGATAAAAAATATGTTTTGGTATTCTAAATGGGAAAACTATTTTTTATATGCCAGACATATTTTTTTCAACTAGCGTCAGCTTAGCCAGAATATAATATAACATATTCTATTCAATTCAAACAAGAAGTGTCTAACATCATCTGTTAAATGTTGTAGTAACAGCAGAACTCTCAATTACAGCAAAGTTATAACATATGGCTGTTATGCCTCTCCTACTGTTACAGAGGTGAGTTAATGTTCAGTTATTGGAATTTGAGTCGTAAATGACGAATCAGCAGATTTAGATATAGTTTACACATGATGAAAAATATCGATAACAAAAATCGGTTATTTCTGTCTCAAAATACAGTCGAAACGGGAAAATATTTCCAAAGAGCAACTGGAGCAACGAAAGTTTGATTATAATTTCACAAATTTGTATTAATGTGACCCTTGACAATGTATTTTGTCGTCCACTATCCTCCTGTACTATTCGCAAACAATTCAGAAAGTGATTCTGAAACTGAAATGAAGGCTATTAAATTGTAATACTACGGCTGGCTTACATTCAATGATCGTTTCCCAACGTCTTTTCCATATAATCACAAGAATTGAATTGAAAAGTACACATTTCAAATTTGTAACTACCTGTTGCATAAATAGCTCATTAGCGAGGAAATTGGCAATTTCGCAGGCATCCATAGCAAGACGATCACAATTATTATTGTTATTACTAGTGGTGTTGTTGTTGTTATTGGTGCAATTGTTGGTGTTATTATTATTATTCGATTGATTTGCTGTAGTACTGCTGTTATTAGATGATGATGTAGCAGTTGCAGCAGCAGCTGTAGCATTTGTTAAATTGTTGCCGCCGCCGCCACCAGCAGCACCACCACTACTTGAAGCGTTGGCAGGCGAGGCGGCAATGGATGAACTCTTGGAAACAGGTGTGAGCTGGTGTTCGCCAAGATTATTCAATTGTTGTTGTTGATGATGTTGCTGTTTTAATTGCTGTTGCAATAATTGGAATTGTTGCAATTGCTGTTGTTGTTGTTGTTGCTGCTGGTGCTGATGTTGTTGCTGTTGTTGATGATGCTGTTGCTGCTGTTGTTGTTGTATATTATAATTGTTAAAACTTTGTTGCAAATAATTGTGAGCATTCGTAGCAGAGAAATTAAATAACGACTCGCGTTGATTGTAAAACGTTTGCGGAGTAAAGGGAAAACCACTGCCACTTGTTGCCGCCGCTAGAGACGATGGCGCAGTCGCGGGACCAACAGCGGCGGATGCTGATGGTATTGAGTAGGCGGAGCCGGAAATCGGTGTGGCCAAAGAAGCCATGGCGGCATTAAGGTTTAGAGAGTTCGGTCGTTGAGGACGAGAGAGAGCGCTGTTATTGTGGTATGGCTTATTGTTGCTGATGACATTGTTGTTGCTGCTATTACTAATGTTGCTATTGCTGTTATTGTTATTATTTTGATTGTTGCCGCCGCCGCATAGTGCATTGAAATGGAAATTATAATTATAGGTGTTATTTTGATTTAAACTCAACATATTTGTTTGTGTTTGTTGTAACGGTGGCGGCTGATGTTGTTGTTGTTGTTGCTGCTGCTGTTGTTGACTATAACTTTGTTGTAGTCTTAATTGCTGTTGCTGCTGTCGTTGTTGTTGTAAGTGTAGCTGTTGTTGTTGCTGCTGTTGATTAGCTAAATAACCGCCAAGCGTAGGTGGTGTCGTATTATTTTGTAAATGTGTTGGTGCTGATGTCAGAGGAGGCGCCGGCGGTGTAACAATGGAATTTGCGGCAGCAGCAACTGAAGCCGACGTATACGAGTTGGCGGGATATCTTTGGGATGATGTACTAGACGGTGCCGTATAAGAGTTTGGAAATTGTTGCTGGTGCTGAAGATGCTGTTGCAGTGGCTGGTTGTGATTGTGAGGCGTTTGTGGATGATGGTGATTTGCTGGTATATTATAGGGATGGTACGCTTGGTACGGTTTTACATTTAGGTTTTTCATATAGCTTAATTAATAAATAACAATTCTCGATAAAACGTTATCCTTATCCAAAAACAAACAATCTTAACAATAAACGTTACTAATAATTACAAAAAACTTAAAACACTACCAAAAAATTAAAGAAAAAAAGAAAATCAACAAGAAGGGCGGATAACGATATGTATGGTGTGTTAGTATTAGTATTAGCCTTGACTAGGTTTGGTTTTTGAAACAATAAAATTGTCTCTAATAAATTAAAAATATTCAGCGTCTTTTATAAATTATGTCTTAAGTTTCTTTGTGTGTTTTGCTTTTGGTTTAGGGTTAATTTTAAATTTTCTAAATATTTACAATAGGCTTTTCTTAGAAAAGATTTGTTTACAATTATTTTAGCAATTGTTTTTTGTATTTTTATATTTTTGTTTTGTCCTACAAAAACAAATTCTATGGCACAGTTTAAACAAAAAAACTTGTCGTTTTGGTATAGCTCTTGGTTTTGTTTTCAAACAAAATGGTAATTAAAAAATATTTATTTTTTAAATATGTTTATGATCGTTATTTAAGTATTCGTTTAATAATCGTTGTAATCGTTGGGTGTTCGTTGTTTTATTTAGCTTTATTTATTTTTGTCGTTTTCTTTTGATATCGTTGGTTTTTGTTTGTGTCTCTCGTCTATCAAATATTTAAACAGTCTTTCTTTTCGGGTGGTTTTACATTTTTATTATGATTGGTGAACACTTTTTGTACCGGTAGCAGCTGGTCGCCTCTGACCAAGTCTTTTGTGTACAAAACCCACGTGATCATAATAATTTTCAATGGAAATTACAACGAAATGTATGTGGTTTTTTATTGTGATGAGTTGAATATTTAATGAAAACAAAAAAAAAATCGAACAAAAGTTTTGTTTAGATTTCGAAATAATTGCTTTTGAGCGGTTTTAAAATTAAATAATTAACAATAAAACACATTAAAATAAAATCAAAATTCAACACAACAATGAAACACTAGACCACAGGTAGTCCTCTTTTTTATTTTCTAAACTAATGCAGTTCTTGTGAAATAAATAATTTAATTTAGTATTTATATCGCACTCAGCAAATGGTAGCAATTTTTGATATTAATTCAATTTGCAAATTTCTTTAAAATATTTAATAATTTGCTCGAAATTGACAATACAAGCTTAAGTTTAACAAGTAATTTTTAATGCGAAATTCAGATCGTTAAATTTCTTCACACCTTAGAATAAGCGAAGGCTCTGGGAGTTGGACTTCAACAAATAAAAATAGTCAATTATTTATTATTTCAAACAAAATCACTTAATTAAGAAATTCACAAAAAAAATAGATTTAAATTCGAAATAAATTTCCAAAATTTAATAACACAAAGCACACGATGTTAAAAGTTTTTGTGTTAATTATTTATCACAAATATCTGTGTTATATTTAAAATCAAAAATTTTTTAATTGTAATTTTTTTAGAATTTTTTTAATTTGAAAAAAAAAATCAACAAAAGTAAATGTAAACTCTTTAAAGTGGAAACTAATTTTTACCAAAAAATTGGATGTTGGTTTTTAATTCTAAAAAATCTTATCCAACGCACTCTTATAGTTGAGTTTACAAAAATTACAGTCTTTCAGAAAAATCTCTTGCGTTTGGATGAACAAAAATCGTTGGATGAAAAGTTTTTACAACTTTTAAATATTTCAATTTTATTGGTTTAAAAGTCTTTCATAAATTGAAACTTCTTCCAGATCTATGCTTAACAAATATTTGTTTAAATACGATTACTAATTTCGTTAATATAGCAATTTTATTGGCTAAGTAAATTCACTTCAGAAATTTAAATTTTGTGAACTGAAATACGTTTAAAACTAAGTTGGTTAGTTTTTATGAAATCAATAAATATTTGTTGGTCATACGTTGATGGAGAATTTCGTTGTTATAACAATTAAAAAGCAATTTTGCTTGTTAAGTAATTTCACTTTCACAAATTAGTTGGTAAAAATAGGCTGCATGCGAATTTTATTTTTTTAAATTAAGTATCGTTGTTTACAAACTGAAAAAATTTGTATTGAAATATAACTATAAAATTCGTTATTGTAACAATTTTATTTGCTAAGTAATTTCAATGTTCAATTAAAATTTGTCAACTTTTTTTCTTAAGTATCGTTGTTTTTTTGTTAACAAATTATTAATTTTATGTTGTTGTTGAAATACGTCTATTAATTTTGTTATAACAACAAATTTATTTGTTATTTCACTGAGTGCTGAAAACTTTATAAGCTTAATTTTTAACAATGCCTTAATTATGTTTCGTTGTTGTTGAATTCGAACAATTTAATATTTAACTTTAAAACTTTTTGTTAAGTTTAACTAATGTATAAACTAAAATGAAATTGACCTCCTCTAAATGGGAGATTTTTTGTTTATCTTTTCTATTACAAATTTAATTGTAATTAAAGATTTTTGTTTAAATCAAAATAAAATTAACTTTGTTGTGGCTTATTTTTAAATTTAAGTTATATTCTTTGTGGGGTTTTCCGATTATTTTCAATATACAAAAACATTGTTTATCTTAAATTCTTTTACAACAAGTTTTTCTTAATTTCTTCTACAAATTTTCTTTTACTTTTTTAATGATTTTTTGTTTATATTTATTTTTTTATTTTTTTGTTTTAACTCGCTTCACGTGTATTTTTAAGCTACAACTTAATCTCTCTCTTTTTACTCTCAATTGTGCGTTTTCGCTTATAACTACAAATTTGCGTTTCGCTTATATGAGAGTTAAACTTAATTGTCGTTTAATTCGTTTAAATTTTGTATATTCAAAACGCGTTGTATAAATAAATTTAATTGAAAAACAAAAAACTTTTCTTTTCTTAAAACAAAAATTGTTTTTGTTTTCGATGAATTTCAGCCAAATCCAAAGAGTAAATCCCACGCTGAACCACAACAAAAGGCTCTCTGCTCTCGCTCGTTACGATTTTGAAAAAGACGAGAAGACTCGCTCTCTCGCGCGCAGTTTCCGATCGTCCATTCGATGAGTTTCGTAATTATGGTTAAAAGGTTGGTTACGTGAAGGGGGATTTTTCTTTCCGTTTATTTATTTTTTGTTTTTTTTTTTTTTGGTATTTTTTTCTTCAAAAAATTCGTTATTATTAAAATTTCAATTTTTTTTAGGAAATTTATTTTTTTAACAAAATCACCGCTTGTAATATTTCGTAACGGGTTTTTTGGTTTCGAAATATCAAAAAATAATTTTTGTGTGCGTTATTTATTTGTTCGTTTTCGTTTTTTTTAAATGATTTTTTTGGTTTTTCTTTTTCAATTCGTTTTGTGTCATCAGACTTGAAAAAAGACGCCCGTTATTACCGCAGTGTTTCGTTACTCGTTTGTGACTAAATTCTGTTGCTCTTACACAAAGATTTTCTTTTAGTTTTTGATCTGTTTTTGTGCAAAAAAGCCAACAACGACAACAGCAACGGCGGCAACACCACCAACAACAACAACAAAGGCCAGGCGTATAGAATTGAAAATTCAAAATATCTCGTATCCAACCAATACCACAGATCGTCGTATCGTTCATATACTTGCCGCTCACATACTACATTAGATTGGCGGGCACATGTATCTAGATATATGTATGGATGTATGTCAGTCACTCAGTCTGTATGTTTCTGTGCTGTGTGTGTTCTTTTCTGGCTGATACTCTCCTCAGCAGATACAAGGTTCTTGCTATATAAAATTTGTGTTTTTTTTTCTAGCTATAATTAAATATATTTATTTTTCTGTTTTTCAAACTCGGAGAGGTTGGCTGGTTGATTGGTTGTGACTGTGTCTGTTCTTTGCATTTGCAATTAAATTGAACTGAAACCATCCTACACACATCTCCAACGAAACGAGAACAACATTTTCATTTTCACAGTAACAATTGTTAATTTACATTGAATAAATTAATGTTAATTAATTTGAAAACCTAAACCTAAAAGTGTCAGAGGAACAAAAAAGGGGGAGGGGGGACAATAATTGTCACATTTTCTTCGAGCGCAAATGTTTACAAATGCGATTATCAAACTCTTATATTCGCGCCTTGTGGTCGATCAGATGATAATCGTCTCTCTTATACTCAGTCCCGCCAGCAGGCTCATGTGCTTTAGTGAGCGCTCTGCTCTTCGTCGTTGTTCTTGCAAAAAATCTTCGTGCTTTTTTCAAAATCATTTTTAGGTTTGTTTTTCGATTTCGATTTTGTTTTTCTTTTCTTTTTATATATATTTTTAGATCGAAAAGTAAGGAAAATCTTTAATTCATTTTTTTTTTGGTTGTATTTTCCATTTTAAACGCTTACTTGCCAATTTCTTCTCGTTTGTTTTTGTTTTGCTTTATACATCTTGTTTTTGTGTGTTTTTTTTTTTTTGTTAAATTTATTTGATCGTCAAAATTTCCTTAAGCTTTTTTATGTGTTTTTTGTTATATACGACGACGATAATCTATCCACATTTTTTTTTCGTAGAAGCACAAATTTCTTTAGATTTCCTAAATGTGTCATATTAAGCAAACAGTTTTTTAAAGCATACAACAGGTGTTTTTTTAATGAAATGAGGAAAGAAGAGGAAAAAACAAATGCAAGCCTTTAACGAAAGAAATCAGTTTTTTTGTTCGAATTCTGTTGCAGAAAATTTGTGGTGTCGGGGAATAACCCAACAAACGCTACACTGTTCTACTAGTATATAAAATGTATATTCTGGATCCAAATATATAGATTATCTTACTTACAAATTTAGCCCTTGAAAAGCCTCTTATAAAATGGCTGTTGGCTATTGCTCTAAACGGTAGGTCCCTTTCAGAGTACAAAATTACATCGCACACAGCTCATTGATTGCGAGTTGTTCTCTAATTCGGATTTGCATTATAATGTTTAATCTGTACAGCAAGCAATTTGTATATGCATTTGTGGGAGAATGCATATTAAACTTGAAACGGAACCGACTGAAACTTCGCAGCCTACAATAATATAAGTGTCAAATTAAAGAGAGAATATCTGTAAAATATACTTCAAACTTCATTATTCTTTCCGTATTAGCGCTGCGACAATTTCCTTGCGATTTTCATGATTTAGTCATCATTCGAAAAGTATTGATTGCAGCTATTTATTTTTTAAAAGTTAACTTCCAATAATTTGACCAATTAGTTATTTTAAGATAAGAATAAAAAATCATATTTGTAGCGCTTTCAATGGTCAAAAAAATGGACAAAAGCATAACATACATAACATAATACATTGAAAAAATATGATTTTTAAGGTTGCTTTTAGGAGCTTTTTTAGTAAACCAAGCATTATTTCCGTGGGGTCACTGGAATATCGCTCATGTTCCACGTGTTTACAAAGACTATATAAACATTATTAAATATCAAATCGCAGATGATGATCATTCACATATAAGTATTGAGGCTTTAATTGCACGCAGATTGAGGTGATTTGTATGGGAGTTACTAGAAGGGGCAAACGTATATGCAAATTAATTACATATTATTAAATATCAAAACATTATTAATTCTGAGTACCCGTGTACATTGGTTATAATTTAACCTAGGATTTGGGCTATTGCTGTAGGAGAGCATCTCCGAAATTAAACTAAGCTTGCAGAAAATATTAATATGTCTTTAATTGAATCCATTATTTGTCTAAAATGTATCTATTGTATTTTTTTACTTACGCCATTAATTTGCTTAGAATCTATATCAAGTAATCGCTCAACACTTACCTAAAAAGAAAGAAAATTAAAAAATGTTAGTTTTTCTTATTAATATACAAAATAAGGAACAATAGAAAAACTACAACAACAGAGTTTAAAGGCAGAATTTATAAAGAATTCTGTTCTATCCAATTGTTTATCCAATTTTACTAAGGACAAAAACCTATGGATAGTAATTATATAGGGATTTTTGTGCCAAAGAGTAGAAAAATACATTTGTATACGTAATAAAACTATGCTACATATTTTGCAAAAGGAAATCCTTAGTATATGTCATTGTGGTGAAATAGTCCTTACACCAAACCTATTGTTATGGTATTTTCTGACAGAAAGAGGAAAATTTCGTATCCAAAAACTATGAAATATTTAATAAATCCAGAAACGTTAGTATATGTTAGTATGTCATGATATAGTCCTTACACCAATCTCCGAAATAATATCCAATGCGTCTAACTTAACCCTTAAATGCATAGCGTACCTTATATGGTACATATCTTTAATCATGTGCTATTCTAGTAAGTCAACCCGAAATGAAATACCGAATACGTTAAATTGAAGCAGACAATATTTCCTTTCATTTAAAAATCGTTTCGCCGGGGTTGCAACGTATTTTAGCTCATAATAAGCCTTCGAAGCGGACGATTGCAACTTTTGCACGCATTTTCAAAAGTGGCGTTTTATATTGAAATAAAAATTGATAATACTAATTATTCGTGCGGAAATAAGTTATTGTGAGTACACAGAGCCTTGTTTTAGCTAATTACAATGAATCTTGAGCTAGCAGTTTATTCCAAATTATTATTATTCCACATGTGCTAAACAGCTCAAATCGACCATATTAATCCCTTCCTAGAAAATTATGAATTTCCCAAGAAAATGAATACTGAGTTCGTGTTTAGAGAGCAAATTTGCATTAGGGTAACTTAGTCTACATATTGGCAGCTGAGCTCATGCATTTAAGGGTTAACAAATACTAGAATATCGAAATTCAATATTTCTCAACACACCTTAAATCGGTCAATTCCCGAAAATTCTCCCCAACAAATACTAGGTGTATATTTGAACAACTACAATTTGGTTTGTTGGGATATCTGCATTAAAACTTAAACGAATATATTTTGAGCAAAAAAAAAAAAACAAAAACACAAAAAAGAAAGAAACAAACACCATGTCTTCACCTTTTTCGTTATTCGTCACTGCTAATTATATTTATTATTATTGTCTTAAACGAAAGAAACAAAATAAATAAATTGCAAACAACATTTTAAGTGGGTCGTTAAAAAATATAAAATTCCCATTTTCGCAAAACATTTTTACAATTCATTCAATAGGCGGCTTTTAACAAGAAACCACAAACAACAGCAACAACAACAACAATAATTTTAAACAAATAAGTGCTGACTGATATTTGTTATTTATTTTTCTGTTAACAAAATTGTACCATTTCCTTAACGGCACTTTTGAATAATTCTCAATAAGAAAGCGAAAGAAACGACTTTTGATTTTTACAACAATTTTATCGGCCAAATACAACGTTACCGACAATCAGCCGATAATTGTTTAAACACATGTACAAAGTGTTAAATATTTGAGTGGGGTAAATGGCAATAGCAGCAACAACAACAACAAATTGGATAAAACAGATCGTGGTGATGGCGATGATAATGTTGATGATGAGCATCACAGGGGCAGGCATACCCTCACACAGAATGCCTGCCGTGCTGTTTATTTGTTTATGAAAATAGATCTATGAGATACGTACTTACTACTTGAGCATATACACGCGTACTATAGTATGTGTAGCTGTGTGAGCATAGAAATATTAGAGTGGGTTGAACTTTTAATCTAAAAAAATTAATTATAGAAATTAATTATAGAATAGAAATTTTTATTTCAAACAATTTTTTTTAATTTGAAATTAAAAAAAAATATTTTATGAAGAAGAATATTTAACAAAATGTTGTCCCGAAATTAAAAATAAATTAAAATAAAAAAATTTTTTTGTGTATTTTTGAAAAAAAAAAAAAATAGAAGTATTGCTGGGTAACTATAGCTGCATATACACATATTTACTTATATATGCAACTCAATGAGATGCTTGTAAGATGGCATGTGTACTTTATTACTTGGTGCGATTTTTTAAAGGCGAATTCGGCAAATGAGTTGTGCTTCTCGTTCGTTTGTGAGAATCATCTCCTCATAGAGGCCGGTTTTGATGTTGAAAAGTCGCTGCGAAGCCACTTGAAAAGACTTTTGACATGGTCGAAATCATGATGGTGGTAGTGTGCAGCCAAGTAATAAATGTCACCTTGCCATTTGTAAATAAATTTGCATTCTATTAAATATAAATTCAAATCAAAAAAAGAAATATTTAAAAAAAAATCTTAGAATTTTAATATTTCGTCAAAAGATTTCTTAATATTTTGACTATATATAGCATTTTTTTTTTAATTTGAAGAATTATTAAGAAAGAAGAATGAAGAAGAGCATTAAAAAAACAAAATATTGTCTGTGTATTTGCGAAAAAGATTAAAAACAAAATTTTTTCCTGAAATTAAAAATACTGTTTGTGCATTTTCGAAAAAATGGAAATATTTAAAAAAATCTTGGAATTTTATTCTTTTGTCGAAAGAAGTCTTAGTATTTTGACTTTATCTTCAATTTTTTTAATTTGAAAAATTATTAAGGAGAGAAGAACGAAGAAGAGCTTTAAAAAAATAAAAATATTGTGTATTTTCGAAAAAATAATAATAGAAATATCTAAAGAAATCCTTTGAATTTTAATCATTCGCCGGAAGATGTCTTAATATTTTGACTATATCTTGAAAATTTTAAATTTTGGAGACTTAGCTGTAGAAACTTTTTTAATCAACCCACTCCAATGTACACATTCATGTCAACATTCCTACACACAACATACAATAAATACATAGATATATGCACGTTTTGATATGTAAAATTTTTTATTAGAGTAAATTTGAATTTCGGGGTATACTCTTAAGAGCGATTATGTCATTCTCTACAGCAACAACAACAACTACTACAGCATCAGCCGTAGTATTATTTTGAAAAAAAAAATTAAATATTTTTTTATATTATTTTCATTTGGCATTTGAACAAATGTCGAGTTTGTTGCGGCTGCTGTAGTTGATGTAGTAGTTTATTTTTGTGAGTATAAATGAAGGCAAAAAAATCCAACATCTGTTCGAAATTGTTTTTAGAATAGAAATCATATTTGTCCGCTGAAAGACACTAGAATTTCTTGCTGATGTACATGTTAATGTGTGTGTGTTTGCTTTCGTGTGTAAAAATGTGCTTGTTCAATTATTTTCAATAAAACTCGTAAATCATTAACAAATTATAATGAGAAATTGTTAATGAATTAAGAAAGCAACACTTGATTCGGAAAACTGTATTTGCAGAAAATTCTGTTGTCGATAGCCGTTCAATATTTTATTAAAATACTATTTATATAATATGATAGCATTGTTGAGTTTATATTATTACAGATTAATTTTAGAAATTAAATTTTGAATTTGATTAAAAATCATAATCGAATACAGGGACCACGATTGCGAGAAAATTATTCGAAATTATTGCAACTTATCCGAATTATTTGCAGAAAATTCTGTTGTGTATGGATGTTCAATATTTTATTAAAATACTATTTATATAATATTCTAGAGTTTATATTTTTGAAGATTAATGATTTGAACTGTGACTTTTCAACATCAAACCCGGCCTCTATAAGGAGATGATTCTCACAAACGAACGAGAAGCACAACTCACTTGCCGAATTTGCGTTTAAAAAATCGCACCAAGTAATAAAGCACACATGCCATCTTACAAGCATCTCATTGAGTTGCATATGTAAGTATGTGTATATGCAGGTATAGTTACCCAGAAATACTTCTGCCGTGCCAACGCTCATTTGTTTTAGTTTTTTCGTTTTAATTTTTTTTTGGTCTGTAATCAATATTTGATTTGAACTGGGATATTGTCCTGGCTATTTTAGAAATAAAATTTTGAATTTCAATAAAATTCATAATCTAGTACAGTGCCCTAGATTACGAGAAAATTATTCGAAATTAATCCAAATTATTCGAAGTTATTCGAAATTAATTAAATTTATTTGAAACTATTCGAAGTTATTCGAAATTATTTGAGTTATTCGATTATTATTGATTAGAATATGATATCCGATATTCCCTTAGATCTGGCTATATTTTTGGATAGATAATCTCAAAACAAGAAAAAAATGGTCGACCTGTTTTCGATATCTCGCTTAGTTTTACAGTTATTGGATGTAAATTTATAAAAAAAATCGATTTTTTGGTCCAATTGACTAAAATTGAAAATTAGAAGAAAAAATCGACAAAATTGTTCCAATATTCAATTCGATATCTCGCTTAGTTATACAGCTATTGGACGATAAGTTAAAAAAATATTTTTTGATCCAATGGACTTAAATTGAAAATTAGAAGAAAAAAAAATCGAAAAGATGTTCAACTATTCAATTTTTCTATAAATCACTTGTTGAAATTTTGAAATTCTAATTATTCGAATTATTGATTAGAGTATGATATTCGATATTCCCTTAGATCTGGCTATGTTTTTGGACAGATAATCTCAAAACAAGAAAAAAATGGTCGACCTGTTTTCGATATATCGCTTAGTTTTACAGTTATTGGATGTAAAGTTATAAACAAATCGATTTTTTGGTCCAATGGACTAAAATTGAAAATTAAAAGAAAAAATCGACAAAATTTTTCGATATCTCGCTTAGTTATAAAGTTATTGGGTGTTAAGTTTTAAAAAATCGATTTTTGATCCAATGGACAATGGAAAAAATTTTTTCTAATATTCAATTTTTCTATTAATCACTTGTTGAAAATTTGAAATTCTATACTTTGATCTGTTTTAATCTTGCCGCGGAATTTAGCCAAACCAGCAAAAAAAATAACAAAACATTGGCGTGTAATTAAAATTCTTTCTTTGTTCTTCAATAACACCAGCAAATAAACAAATTAACACTTTAATTGCCTTGTAAGTAATTGTTTACAATTTATTGTATTGCATTTGTTGTTAATGCATGTACTCGGTACATACGAGTGTTGAATGTTGTCTTTTTTGAAATTCAAGGAAAATGATTTTATTTTAAATTGACAATAACTGCAGCAACGTGCACTAACAAAAAATAAATTAAATTTAAACCTAAGGTAACAACCAAATGAAATGCAACCAAAATTGCAACGAAATTTATTCATTCCACCGGCCACAGCATTTCATGTGTGCATGCGTGCCGTGTGTGTGTGTGTGCGCGCTTAATTTTCAAAACCTCCAGATGTTGACTGTGTTCGCTTGGACATTTTCTAAAAACAACATCAACGTTGTTTGTTGTTGTTGCGCAAATTTAAACTTGAACTTGTCCAATTCTCGAATTGTTAACTTTGTTTTACAATTACAAAACACACACTCACATGCACACAAAACATAAAACAAAAGTTTAATTGGTTTTTGTGTTACTAGGTATGTTGAATAAATAACTAGACAATTCTATTGGATTTCAATTTTCCAGTTGATTTTTGTTTTAAATCAACTTTATTGACAATGAATTTTAAAGTGGTCGGTTGCTGCATGTTGTGGATGGGGGACAGACAATGTACATGTGTGACATCGAATTACTTTGAAAGTAATTTATCATTGTGAAAATTTTAAAAAATGTTGTGGGAAAAATGTCTCCATACGACTCCTTAGACACGCCAAATATTTGAGGAGTAATATTTTGCGCAAATCGCGAGGTAATAGGGGGTTTAGACACGCCAAATAATTGGCAAACACGTGATGCGCAAAATGCGACATAATAAGGCTGTTTTTCTTTTAGGCTGGATAACTAAGCTGTTATAACAAAAATCGAAATAAAATGTTAAAATTTCCCTCAAAATAAAAAAAAATATTTTTCATATTTGTATGAAAATAAATTTTGAAAAAATAATTTTATGTTAAAAGTGTCAAATTTATGGTTAACGAGGCTACGTCCAAAAATGACAACACGAAATATTTCTTGAAAATTAGTTTTGATACAAATATTTATATTGTAGTTGGCGACAATGTGGGAAAATATTTTTTATTTTAAACAAAAAAAATAAATGTTTATTATTTTTTTTGTAATTGCAGCTTGTTAATATGTTTTACATACGCTGGTGTTGGGCCTCAAATATTTTGTGTGTCTAGAAAAGCCAATCGCATTTTGCGCAATTATATGAGGAATTGTGCAAATTGTGTATTTGTAGTGAATGGTTGTATTTGTAGTAAAACAAACAATACAAAAATGCTGTAAATTCAGACAAAGCATTCATACAAATATTTGCGGTTTGCACCATATAAATGTAAAATGTATTATATCGAATTTTACTATGTGTTTTGTAAACATAAAAGGGTTGTATTTCAAAAGTGTAAAAAAGCCAATACCAAATTGCTGTAAATTCAGACAAGCGCATTTTACGCCAATAGGTGTAAAATTGTGCAACATGTCTGCAGGTGTTTTGTAAACATAAGAGGCCAATAACAGGGTTGTATTTCAAAAGTGTAAAAAAGCCAATACCAAATTGCTGTAAATTCAGACAAGCGCATTTTGTGCAAATATGTGTGGAATTGTACAATATGTCTGCAGGTGTTTTGTAAACGTAAAAGTCCAATAACAGGGTTGCGTTTCAAAAGTGTAAAAAAGCCAATATCAAAATGCTGTAAATTCAGGCAAGCTCTGCATAAGGGATCGCTATTGTACATTTTTGACTTTAAAAAGGCTCTGCATAAGGGATCGTTATTGTACATTTATGTAGCGGCATCAATCAACTGTTAAAAGATTTCAAATCGACTAGAAAAAACGCCTCTTTTTGTCTAATTGAAATTGATGGTTTCGTTTCTACCATTTCAACACACTACATTTTAACTATGACAACGACTAAATAAAACAAGACAAAATTATTATCATTTACTTTTAAAAGTTTAACACAAAAAGGTCAATTGATGGAACTCATCACTACTCGTGTGTATAGACAGACAGGCGGACAGCGACGTCGCCGAACAGAGAACAAAATTAAATGTTTAATAGAAAAATTGCCATCGAGACTGACGTAGAAAAACGCTTTCAATAAAAACTGATAATAAAGAACACAACACGATACCGGCCTTTTTTTGTGGCTGCAGGGGAGACGATGGGGGAAAAGGCACTAGCATGAACTAATTTGGACTCGAAAATTAAATCTTAATAAAGATTAGCAGTAAGCATGTTGCTAATAATAGCACCCATAGTAGTATGGCTGTGGTGAGGTGGTTCACTTTCGTAAACCCCCGTTTTAATAGTTTTTTGTTTTGGTTTTCCAAATCTTATCTCAACTTATAACTACCGATGTTTATCTAAAATTTCGCTCATCATCAATAATTGAAGAGGAAGAAATGAAAAGAACTGTTGCATTAAAATCAAATACAACTGAATTGATATCAAAATTTGTGAAATACAAAAAACATAGACTTTGACACACCGAGAGTAGTCGTCAGATTGCACTGTGGGTCGGTCGCTAGGGACGGGGGGCAAGAAGTATTCACAAATTAACAACTGACGCGTTGTGCTATTTTTAAAAACGAAATAAGTCTTTTTTCGGTCTCCCTCTCTCTCTTTCTTTCAAGCTTCTTGCTCTTTTTTGTCGTCCATAGTACTACGCTACGTACTTAATTGCTGTTTCGTTTGCTGGCTGTTTTCTTATTTATACACTTGCGAAATTTGGTGTTGTTGTGGGTGACGTCATTAATAAATTTGCAAACATTACGGCGCAGCCAGAAATGCTATGACAATACCATCATATGGCCGTTTGAATGGTACAGGGTGTTAACGCACGATTGGCACAAGATTTGGGATACTATGTGATTGCAATAGGGGAGTTTACACTTGAGAAAAATTAATATTTAGGAAATTTCCGAATCAGAATTATTGGATAAGTTCTGAACTGATGAAATATGGAGCTAATACAAAATCAGCCAAATAATTAATAATATATTTAAACAACTGAGCCACTGATTAAATGAATAATTCAATCCCTTAACTATCGCATAATTCATCAATTGAACATTTTATTAATGAAAACACAAAGGCAGTTCAACCTGAACATATATTTATTCATAGATTTTCTTCAACCAGGACGCGTTTTCTTCTTTAGGATGTGCAGCTATTAGAAAATGAAAAATATATTTCAATTTCTGATTTTAATGGATTTTTATCGTGACAGAATGTATGGATATTTTTTTCTTTAGGATGCTAGCTATCAAAATTTGTAAATGTTTAAAGTATTTTTGTGATTTTTTTTCAAAAAATCAATTTTTCTTAATTTTGTGTATATTGCTTCTACACTGAAAGAATTATCTTCATAATATTTATGATTATGTCTTAACCTCAGTGAAATTTTTCATTAAAAAGTCGTCAAAGAAACATTTCATAAAAATGTATGAAACATGTTTCATAAAGCACAAATCTATGAAAAGTGTCATAGAATTTATGAAACATTTCTTAGAAACTATGTAATTGTAGTTCTTCATTCGATGAACTTTTGTCATACAAGTTCATTATTTTTTATAATACGATTTATGAAAATTTTAATGGATTCTATGAAGAAACTTGATTAATTTTATGAAAGAGGTTTATAAATAGTAAGTACTGAAGTTTCGAATATAAAAATACCTTTTTTGCTAATTTTTTTTATATTCGAACTCGTTGACTAACCAATCAACACACACTACCATTGCGAGAGTCTTTGCTATGGATATGTCTTTGACCTAAATCAGGGTTCATACTTATGTCAGAGTTAACAGAGTACAAATGAGAATTGCTAGCATGCAACGAATAAAGTCGACACACTAAAAATGTAGTTGTAAGTTATGAAATATTTCATTAAAACTTTGAAATCCTTCATTATATTTATGAAGACATTTCATAACACAAATATTTTATTGGTTATGACATATTTCATAATATTTAAGAATTGTTTCTTTAATACTTGAAGTCTTTCTTTGATCTTATGAAACTAAATTTCACTAATTTTACAATTTTCTTTTATGAAATGTTTATGGAAAAATTGTATGAAACATTTCATGCTATTTATGAATTGTTCATACATATTAAGAAAAAATTCACTAAATTTATGAAATCGCTTCATAAACATTATGAAGGAAAATTCTTTCAGTGTAGTATTATTGGAGTCATCTTCTGGAAAGAAGCTGCTTTCTGAACAACCCTCGTATCTTAATAATAGTTAGAGATTTTTTTCGGATAACACATTTTTCCAAACAAAGATTTTATAGCCATGAACGAAAAAATGTAGCGGATAAGCACCTGTGGCGATGCAAATTAAAAGGAAACATATCATTTGGAGTGGCTAATAGCAAGCAATCACTATTATTATGGCAGTTTAACAAAATACAAATGTCTGACCTCAAATTGAATTACCTTTTACATTTAGGGACGTTTTTTAACTCATTTAAACATATCATTGTTTAGCAAATTGCAATTCTGCATTTTCTATTTATAAAAATAAATTCAATAAGAATAGCAATTATGAATTATTTATAAAACGTAGCTCAATGAAGTTATTTAACTTTCATATGTTGTTGCTGTTGTTAAAGTTTTGTATTGCATTATATTGCGAAATAAATAAATAAAAAATGTTTAATAATGTTGACTTTGGCAAAACAACATTACCTTGGGAGAGACAAATTGGTAATAAATTAAAAACACAAAACAATAACATGACAGTCGGATGGACGGAAAACAACGAATATTAATAAACTTACAAAAAATTGCATACAAAATTAAAAAAAAAATCCATTGTAACCAAAAACCTTAAATAAACAGCTGCAAACAACAGGCGAAAACTTCTTCTCCCGCAGACAGTCAAACAAAATTTGCAGTCACATTATCTGACGAGGAGAAGGGAAGAAAAATAATTTGGCACTTGGCCGTAAATTATGAATGATTTCATTGACCATCTTTTTTATCGATGAATTCTTTTCGCCTGCAGTCCCTCTTTCAGGGGACAGGAATTCGAGCAGTTTGTGCCCGATCATTCATTTTAATATCATGTTTTACCACCTTATTAATCAAATTTCAAAATATGTACATATTTTTATGTGCCGCCCGCATTGAGAGGGCGGGAGTGTGGCCAAAGGAAAGAAAACATGACGAAAAAAAACATTTCGATGTTAAAGTTGAAATTGAAATATTACTGCAAATAATTAATACATACATACATACAATGTGAACGAACAGTTCAAAAAACTCGTTTGTTTGATGTGAGTGTGTGAAATTTGTGTAAATAAATTATATTTGATGTTCGAAATAATGATTTTGTGGCTGAATTTTATTTATGGGCCAGATTTTGGTATTTTGCTTATAAATATTTGCATGGCACGATGATGTTCTGATTAAACAATTCAAACAATGTTCGAAATATTTGTTTGAAAAAGAAAATGAGATGCATATGAAACATGTGGACAAATGGTTTCAATTCCCATAAAGTTGTTTGACATTTTTAAAATACGATTAAAAAATATTCAAAATATATTCATGAACAGATTGTGTGATTGACTTTCGAAAATATTTATCAACGCTTGATTTCTAGATTTTTTTTAAGAAAATACTTGTGACTTCATTCATGATGAGAGCAGATAGTAATGTATCTTATAGCCATTTCACACTGCATGCGAAATTAATCGATTTCAGCTCAAGGTCGATTTGTAACTGTGAAATTTGTGTGGGATCTGACACTGGCAAATCGACCTTATGTCATTTCAGCTAGATTTCGCATGTAGTCTGAAAAGGCTATTAACCTTTGTTAAAGTGGCCACGAATAAAAAGGTAATGGATTATACCAACATTAATCTCTTGCATTATTGTAAAATGAATAAATCATGGCAAGGCAACAGGTGAGTTTTTCTATTTGGGGTGGGAAATTTACACGTAATTTGATTTATAGTGCAATTTATAAGTAGATTATGGTGAAATCTAAAAAATTTGATAGATTTTTATGAACATTTTGACAAACAAAAGAATTGGTTAATATCATGTCGCAATTGTTTGGGCAGTCGCTTTTTGGAAGTTCGGTTGGGATTGAAAATGGTCGAAATCAGTCCATAGGGAAAAAATTGTATCTAACTAGAAAATACCCCTAATATTGGGAGTATTTAAACATGTTTTTCGAATATAATTGCTTATATTTATGTGATATTTATTATGCACATTCCTGTTATAGCATAAACGTGTACCATAGAGCGATTCCTATTTGTTGGGGGTGAAATGGTGCAAAAGGGGATAAAATAGTACCTATCAAACGATATCAGCTAGAAACACGAAATTCGGTGTGTACTTTCCTATAATTGAGTAGACATGTGAAAAACATGATTTTTTCAAATTGGTACTTTTAAAGTGGTAAAATGGGAATAGAGGGATAAAAATAGTACCAACCAAACGGCTGCAGCTAGAATAATGCAATTCGGCGCATACATTCCTCAGCAAACTAAAGTTTTTTTTTCAAAATTTGTACTTTTAAGGGTATAGAATGGGAACATAGGGATACACCGAACTGCTACAGCTGGAGAAATGATTTTCTTTATATTTAGCAAATTATATAATTTTATAGCGTAAAATTATCCATATTTTTAGGAGGTGAAATGGGGGAAAGGGATAAAAATGGTACCAGTGAAACGACAATAGGACTGTTCGATCGGGCTTACTAGCCAAATGGAATTTACTCGCTTAACAGGAAAGTAGCTTACTGCTCTCTTAGTTGTATTGCCATATTTTCCTGTTAAACCATTTAAGTAAAACCAATGCGTAGCAACGTTGCCACCTTATCAAGTCTCTTAATTGTAAGCTCAATTAAGAGACTTGATAATCTCTTAATTGTAAGCTCAATTAAGAGACTTGATAAGCTTAAGCTCAATGGAACAGGTCTAATAGCTAGGAATACGAGCTAGAATAACGAAATTCGGTATGCACATTCTGTAAACGTGCAAAATCAAGGAAATTTTCCAAAATTTTTATTTTTTTGAGAAAACGCTGAGATAAGGGATAAAATTGGTACCAATTAAATAGCTGCAGCCAGAATAATGAATATCGGTGTATATTTCGCTTAGGTTACGTAGATTGGAAATACAATGCGATATTTCAATAGTCGTACTTTGTAGGCCAAAAAGGGATAAAAGTGGCTGCAGATAGATAATCATAAAGTTCGGCGTGTACATTACTCTGATTTTGCAGACGCGCAACATAAATGATTTTTTGGAAATTTGTACTTTTACGGAAAACAGAGCAATAGGGGATGGAAATGGTACCAATCAAACGACCGCAATTGAAATTCTATTTGTAAATTTCTCCTAATTCGTACTTAAACGTAAAACTGGTAGCAAACAAGCAGCTGTAGCTAGAATCGTAAAATTGTGAACCCGAAATATAATGGAACTTCGAAATTCGTACTTATGAACAATTACATTGATATATAGCCAAGAGCTATTAAGCTATAAAAACATTTGTAGACACGTCCTATAAGTGGGCGTGGTTTCTAAATTAATTAATTAATATTATTTTAAAATTATAATAATAAAACGTCAGAATTTTTTTAACAAATATCGCTATCATCAAAATACCATAATTTTCTCAATATTTTATTGCACTTGTACGTGAAGTCGTCAAACTACATTCTGCCTGAAATATGCAGGAATGCAATCCGCCCTGGAGGGTATTTGGACAGACGGAATTTAACGCCTTTTTACTTGTTCCTCATCAACACTTTTGTAGTCGAATCAGTCTAATTGGCGTTATTAATAAATCTCGTTTCTTCAGGTTGAGGTCGGTGATCAAAGCCCACTCTAATACTATATAATAATTCCCAGGTATATTTAAATTGGGAGCTCTAAGCAGCCCGTGTAAAATCTAAACATACACAACAATTTAGTACTCTTACTTTAAGCCTATCGATAAAAGTACTTCATACAATTGTTTCCCCACTATTATTAGAATTTAATTTCACATCGCAAATATCAACTACGACTGCCAGCCTACAAATACAATGTGTCGACCAACCGCGAGCCTACAAATGCAACACTGCATTAATTAAAGCACAGAGTTGCACACATGTGTGTGGTCATCGGTCAACGGACATCATGCGCCGTCGTCCGTCAAAGTCGTCGTCGTCGTTAATTCATTGACAACACCATCGAAAACAAAACAAAACAATGAATTCCAAATATTTTCATCTTAGATAAGCTTAATTAAATTGTTCATTAAAACGTTAAGTTCATTAAGTTTTAATTTCAATTAAACACAAGTGCACACACATACACACACACAACTCTCTTTCTCATTCTCGTCTCACACGACTACAACTACTACTACTCCTTTTGTGTAGAGCGCGCCGCAATAACGTGACTTAAATTTAGAATTTTTGTAGATTTTTTTATTTCAGCAGCTCGTTTTCGCGAAAAACCAAAAACGCAAAAAGCCAAAACCATTTTTGTTTAAATGCTTAAATGTAAGGCAATCCAAGTGGCGGCTGTTGTTGGCTGGCTGACTGACTGGCTGGTTGCTTGGCTGGCTGTTGGTTGGTTGGTTAGTATGGTAAGTCAATGACTTTGAGAATTGCACGCCACCGATTAATGGAGGGCAACGAGAAACGAGGAGAAAAACGTAAAAAAAATATAATTTTTGTATTTAACACAAAACCGTGTTGGATCGTTTTTGTTCCATTTGAACAGAGAACAGCCGGCAGCCAGACGGACAGACTTATAAATACATTAACGCCGCCGCCGCCACCACCGTACATTCGTATTTGTCGTTTTGGTGATTTTTTTTTTCGCTGAACATTTGAGATTTATTTTGTTTAACGCCATATTGGCAACAACAAATTGAATATCTTTTTTGGCGGATTGTTTTATTTCATTTCGTTTTTTTTTTCATTTGTCGTATATCATGGATTGCCACTGCCACTGCCACCATACACCACCATAGCATCAGATAATCCAAAAACTGTACGAGGGTTGAACGACAACTTGAGAAAATACAAATGGGAAATTGTAAAAAAGTAAGATGTCATTTGCCAGAGCCTCTGGTGGAAATTAAACTCACAAAACTCCACATTAATATAGGGTGCTTTGATTAGTTAGTTTGAATTTGAAAGGTAGAATATATTTATTCGCGTCATTCCAATGTGGAGCATAGGACCATTGAAAGCTAGAATAACATTCATTCTTATTTTTATTTCCAGGTTTACGTTTGACATTTGCAAAATGGGACGCTATACACTCGAACAAAATTGAGAAATATTAAAAACGTACTTCCAAAGTAGTGAGACTTTAACGCAAACTGTAAGAAATTTACGTGGAAAATTTTCGAGAAGAGATCGCCTTCAGTTCAGCCTTCATGAAGCTCATTTTCATCTCGGTGGCTATGCCACGAAGCAAAATTGCCGCATATGGGATTCAGAGAACTCACTCATGACTATTGAGAAGACAATGCATCCACAACGAGTCACTGTTTGGTGTGGATTTTGGGCTGTACTGAAAAATTGGGTTGATCGGATGAGGTACTGCCGAGCCAGTCGCATTAGTCATATGAATGATACTGTGTTCCATCATCAAATAACAACGTTCAACCTTTCCAATAAAATCAGAAACTTGAAAAAAGTACTTTTTTATAGCCGATTCTAATTCAAAGTTTTAAATATATATGTAATTAATCTTAGAACTTGTGACAAATGTGATGTCCCAGATTATTGTTGTTGCTGGCTGCCTCGTTTGGTTTTGAACAGTTCTCGTTCCCGATTTTAATAGAAGATATCACGACAGTAGGTGGTGCCCACCAAAATCCTATGAATTTATCAGGGATTTTAATCTTAAACCTTAAATCTTCAAAGGTGCCTTTATAGTCAGAGAATTAACCATAAGTTTCGATTTATTTTTCTGCAAAGGGATACAAATGCTACCAGCAAATCAATTTCCAAAGGATATATTTGTCTTAATTATTTATTATCATAATTTCGACAGCCATACACGGGTGATATGAGTATCAAATGAAAGAGTAGAATAATATAATAATATCAGGGATTTTTATCTTAGACCTATCTTCAAAGGTGCCTTTATAGTCAGAGAATTGGCCATAAGTTTCAATTTGTTTTTCTGCATATATTTGTCGAAATAATTTATTTTCATACTTTCGAAAGCCATACACAGGTGATATGGGTGTCAAATGAAAGAGAAGAATATCAATTAAAAATACTTCAAATCTCATGCCTTTATCTGCATAAGTTTAGCTTCAGGAACAATTTCAAGTTTTCCCCTTAAATAGTAAAAGACATACAAAAAGAAAGAATAAACTAAATAAATAAGGGGGACATTTGAAATGGTTGTTGATGCTAATGCTAATACTGGTAGAAGCTTGATATTTAAAGTATTTTTAACAGATATTCTTCTCTTTCATTTGATACCAATATCAACTGTGTATGCCTCGTAAAAGTACGAAAATTAATTATTTAAACATCGTATATATCCTTTGGAATTAAATTACTGAGTTTTTTTCGGACATCTAAATAAGAATTGACATTAAACTTTTTATAAATAACACTTTATTATGGCTTTCTAAAAGTAGTTTGGTGTTTAGATGATATACCAAAGGGGGAGTAAAACAAAGAGTAAATGTTAACAAATTCAAAACTACTCAAAATTATGACCAAGGAATACAGTCACAGTTTATCTCTAAATGAGTAAGCTAGGCCACAAACTGGAAGGTTCGTTGAAAACCATTTGCTGTTTTAAACTATTTCCAAATTTAAACAACCCTCGTATAATTCAAGGATGGACATTTTCGTCATACATTAAAAAGTCAGTGATATTTAATTTTTATGAGCATACTTGCGCTCTAACCATTTTTGGTGAAACTATGATTTTTTGCCCGTATCCAAAAGAATAGAAAAAACCCCAATATTTTTTATATTACATCCTTCACAATTCAATGTAAGTTTCTATATGGTAAACTCGAGAACAATAACAACGAACCCCCACCCACATCCACAAGTGTAATCGACGAGTTGCATTCTGTTTTTTTTCCTGCAGCTGATGGAGAGATTTTCACAAAGTATTTTTTTCATATACATACATATTTTTTAATTTTTTGTTATTGTTATTGTATTTAATCAGCGGATGTATTGTATTTTAAAAAAAGAAATAAACAGTTTTTTGGGCGAAGGGGAAATTCATTATTTTCGAACATTTGTTTTGATAAAACAAAAAAGTTCATCCCAAATCGAGAACAGACTTAAAGGTCTTTGACATTTTGTTTGAAATTGTTCACAGAAAAAAATATTGAAACTGAAGTTCTTTGTGCAAAATGAAAAATATATATATATATATTTTACTAAATAAAACAAAACCTTAATATTGCATTCAATTTAAAAAAGGAAAATAAAAAAACAATAACAACAAAACTAAATGAATTTAGTATGGCGGCTAATCAAGTCTACCATGACGTGGTGGTGGTGATGATGGCTTTGACTGTGTCTTCACTTGCCCGCCAGAGTACAGTTGATTATTGCTGGGGATTTTTTTTTGTTTTGTTTAGTTTTTTTCTTTTTATTGTGCGCTTTTCTTCTAGATTTCTGTAATATTTCCAATGGTCTTGATATCGAAGTCTAGCCTAAACAATGACCGCTTGTGTGTATGTGTGTAAAACTTTAAAATGCGATTAAGCCTTTTGAAACGACAAGGTTTCTTTGATAGAAAAATCCGCGGAAAATAATAATGATTTCATTGTAGTAGCCAAAAGAAAAAGCAATACGTCTGACACCAATTCAAATTCCTGCTGTATGAGGTGTTTTGTTGTTGGAATCAAAGACTTGGTCTCGGAAGTTCAGGGATCGATTTAATTTAAACTGTCGAAATAAATAAATTGATTTTGAAGAAGAAGACTTTTTTACTTACGCTATTAATTCGATTGCAATTTAGATCTTTTAAGTGAGTGACACTTACCTGGAAAGAAAAGAGGAAATAATTGTTATTATTATAATTAAATTTAAAACAATAAATATTAAATAATTGTCGAAAACAAAAAAATACCAATGTGACAAAAATGTTAAAGATTGCCGATTAAAACGTGTGACAACACTTTTTGGACCTGAACACAATCATATGCTCAGGTAACTAGAGATGTAGAAAAATTGTGTACACAGTTTTTCATTTGGTGATTTTTTCTCCTTTTTACAGAATTTTTAATTTCCAAAGGATATATTTGTATTAATAATTTACTATCATACTTTAGAGAGGTATCAAATGACGATATGGGTATCATATGAAAGAGAAGAATGTCTGTTAAAAATACTAAAAATTGTCTAAATCTATCTGTATTAGTTTAGCATTAACACCCATTTCAAGTTTTCTACCTTAAATAGTAAAAGATGAATAAACTGAAAAAATATGAGGGAAGACTTGATATCGTTGTTAATAGTAAACTAATACAGATAGAAGCATTATTTTTAAAGTATTTTTAACAGAAATTCTTCTCTTTTATTTGATACCCATATCGCCTTTGTATGACTCGTTAAAGTATGAAAATAAATTATTTAAAAGTCTATATCCCTTGGAGAAAGGGAAAAATCATAAAATGAAAAAATGAGTACACAGTTCTTCTACATACGATATCTAGTTTCACATATATATTATCTAGCTCTGGTCCAATAAAATAAATGTACAATTTTTAAAAGAAATGTTTCTGTTTTATTTGATACCCACATCGCCTTTGTTCGACTCGACTCGTTAAAGTATGAAAATAAATTATTTAAACATCTATATCCCTTGGAAATTAAAAGACCTGTAAAAAGTAAAAATCACCAAATGAAAAATTCTTCTACATACGATATCTAGTTTCACATATATATTATCTAGCTCTGATCCAATAAAATAAATGTAAAATTGCCGCACGGTGTTATAAAAGCTATTCAAACATTTGGTCATATTCAAATTATATTTCCTAAACCTTTCCAACATTCATTTAGGCCTGGTAAAAAACGTTATAACTAAACATTGTACAAAAGTCCAAATACCTTCCAAACAACAATTAGACTGTTTTGTTTTTTTTCTGTTTTCTTTTAGAACAATAACATTTCTTAATTAACAAAAAAGTGGCCTTTGTTGATCTTTGCACTTTGCACACACACACAACAAGAAAATAATATAATTTTAATTCCTCCCTGAAGTATGTCATCACCATGTTCGGAAGAGACACATGTGGTGAACTTTAAAAAAGAAATGTGTCAAAAAATGCTTATTTTTAAAACAAAGAAGAAAATCGCTTCCTCGCCTCGGCTAAGCAGGAACAAGTCTTCTCCTCTTAAGTAAGTATTGTGAAGAAAAAAAGGAAGACAACAAAAATTACTGAAAACCCACATTAATCTTTTTTCTTACATGGCGTTAATAAAGTCTGTTTTGAAATCGTAACTTTACGTTTCGCTGGAAGAAGACGTCCATAAATCCTTCTTTAAGGCGACGGATGGATTCTCGACGTCGATCCGTTCCACAAAGACCAAACAAAGCAACAACAGACAACAAACTTTAAACATAACATATCCATATACATACATACACATGCGTCTCTACCCCTCTTCTGGAAATCTCACTCCAACACAGAATAAATATAAAATGAATTATGAAGGGGGAAATGGAGAAAAAACAATGCGAATATACTTTTAAATACGCGTTTTTATTTTGGGTTGGAAACGAGACAACTGACGCGCCTGCATTTCAATAACACTATTTTCTGCATTTTTTTTTTGTTTTTCATACACACACATTCATATGAAGTTTCTGTTTCGTTGTGGTGCAAAAAGCAAAAAAAAGAATAAAGGAAGGAAAACGAACGAACGAACTTCATCATTAATTTATTTAAATGCATTTTGTCGCGACACTGTAAGAACGGACACCACAACAACAACATCAACAATGCCACTACCAAAGGCGACAGCATACAATAATGCCATAAAATTTGTACAACAACAAGGACCTTCACAGAAACAAGGACTCGTCGTTTTCACTACATAGAGGAGACAGTTGTTATTATGGGCGAAAGTCAGTGGCCCATGATACGATCTGAGGAAGTAAAAGTGCTGCAGTGGGTGGCAACGAATCACATATACCCTTCTGGAAATTAAAAATGTAGAGCAATTCGTAATAAGAAGGAAGTTAGTATTCAGTAAAAAAACAGAAGAATTTATTTTTATTTTTTAATAAAAACCATAACAAAGTTAAAACGTTGTAAGAGCAAAGCAAAGGAATTTTTAATATTTAAACACTATATTAAAAATTCCTTTGATGTGTTCTTATAATATAATATATATAATATAATAATACGATTTGTTTTTAATTTAAATTTTAATAATTATTTTTTTAGGAATAATTAAATTAATTGTTAATATAATTTTTGTAAAAAAGTGGAAGCAAATTTATAAATTTGTAAAAACAAATTACTTGTTTATTTCCTATCAGAGTAAACTTCAAGTCCTAATATTAAGTAAATTTTGATTAAACTTTATCTTGCAGCATACTATTATTTGCATTACCAAATTTAAATATAAAACAAAAAATTAAAAACAATAGTTTTTCTAAATTTTGGATTTTGCTCTCACCTAAGCGATATTTAGTATTTAATATTTATCCATGGATTTTCGTCGGACATGATTTGTTTTCTTCATTAAGACGCGAGCTATATTAAAACGCAAAATTATTCAGCGACTTTAAAATTATTTTCTGAACATTTGTGGCGCACAAAAAATTACTCGATATTGAAATTATATTGGCCTTCGTCGGATGGTTCTGTTTGAAAATATGTAATCGAAGTAGAGAAATTATATACGATTTTATTTCGTCTTTAGAAGTCTAACGAATGGGTGTAAACACGACAAAATGTGTGTACAGTTTTGATAAACCAATTAAAAATATTTAACTATTTAATTTGTTTTATAAAACGGTTTAAACTATTCATATACAATAAATAAGAATTTGAGTTGTGAAAATCATTTAGATAAGTTTTTACAAAAAATATGTGTTTAGAATAATTCAACCTTGGTGTTAAAAATGCAACTCTTTAAATGTTAACAGGATGACATGAAATGTTAATTTTTCATAAAAGCGAATACAGATTTGTGACATGATAATATCATAATAAACAAGCTAATGCACTTGTCACACTGAATGCGAAATCTAGCTGAAATGACATAAGGTCGATTTACAAATTTCAGATCCTATACAAATTTGACATTTGGAAATCGATTGATTTCGCATGCAGTCTGACAAGGCTATAGGCACTACGAAAAATGAAGAAAGCTTTATTGGATGTTGTGTAATTCTGAACATATAAAACCTTCAAATTTTACATACAGATGGATGTAAATTAGTGTTCTAAACCGAAGTAAAATACACGAAACTCATTAAAATAATATTTAAATATTCAAATATATTTAATAAATAACTATTTATGATATCGATTGAGTTGCGAAGATCATTTAAATAGACATTTTCAACAAATATGTGCTTAGTATAATTCAACCTTGGTGTTATAAATGCAACTCTGTTAAATTGTAACAGGGTGACATTCAATGTTAAGGTTTCATGTATAAATATATAAACGTAAGATCTAATTGCGTTTTATTTGAAATTCTGACCATATTACATATCAAAACCTCTTGAAAATGTAGGATAATCACTTTGATTTTTAGAAATTTAGATCGAAATAATCTGACAAATGGCCTACGATTCTTGAATTTTCTAGCAGAACTCATGGTTTCAAGTTTTGTAATACTGAATATATTAAACCTTCAAATTTTTTTCAAACTTAGAAACTGATCTATGAGTACTTAAAGGTACACTTTCTTAGGTAACATATTTACTATAATATTTCAAAATTTCATATATTTCAAAATTATTTAAACAACAACAAATACTTCAACAAATATTTTTGGTATTTTTAAATGAAATCAATATAACGCTTTGTAAACATGGCATGTTTATGTTAAGTGGCCTATTTACACTTGCCATAGTAAGTATGTAGAATGGGGTGGCAAAGTTTTTAAATTGCAACATTTTAAACTGAAGACCAGAGTATTTTTACGACAATGTAAATGGACCTTTACATAAAAATAGAAAAACGGTAAAGTTTTATTTTTTTAAAACAATAAACATGAAAAAAATATTTAAATTATAAATTGTTATTAAATAATAAAATTACCAAATGTGGGAATAAAATTGTCATTTAAAATGGGTATTATATTGGTTGGATAATATAAAATCTAAACAAAACTTCACTACGAATACTTTGATAACTCTTCCAGCCTGTTACCTATCTCATCATAAAACCAAGTGACCCTTGCCAACTTGTAGGGGACACAGGGTCATAAAAAATGCAACCCCTTTTAGTATGTCTCTCCGACCAACAAAAAAACAAACTATTAAGGGAAAGACCGACCAGCCAAAAGAAAATGCAAGTTGTAGCCCAACATTGGATATAAATACAATTTCACTTTTTTATATTAAATTATATTGTTAAAGACAAAAAATAAGAATATTTTTTTCTTTGTTGCAAAATCTAAATTTAAATAAAAACCTTAAAAAGATTAGTTTTTTATAGAAAAAAACAAGAACAACTCATACGCCCTGTGGTCCAGTGCCAAGCCATAACCACCACGAACATTTCAATTGAGTCTCTAGCACCACTCATTGGTTTTGCTTCAGTTCGGTTCAATATGGTTTGGGTTTTTTTTAATGAAATTGTTGCCATGCAGCAAAAATAGTGGCAGCAGCGGCAGCGCCAGTATTTGCTGCTTCATACCACAATTGGGAATTTCTGTTTGCCGCAGACACACACAGACGCGCACACACACACACTCATGCACTCATTCGAGTACACTTTGGAAACATGCAACCAACCAACCAACCTTTTTATGATTATTTGTCTTGATGGCTGTGTTGTTTCGGCTGCCAAGTGAAAGGAAAATAAGTTCGTCGAAAAAAACGGCGTTATTTGAAGTAGTGAATGTTTGCGTACGTGTATGTGTGTGTGTTTAGCCGGGTTTCACAGTTCTATTATTTCCATTTGCCCGGTTTGCCCAACTGCTGCTGACCATGACCATAGAGAATTTAATTCAGTATCCACTACTCGTACGAAGCCCAACTAAATGATAGCGCACAGTGGTTCGAAAGTAAACAAAACATAACTAAATAAATTGATAATTCGAAAATACGGAAGACTCTTTTAAAAACGATTTGTGAAGAGGTTATGCTGCCCAAAATCTATTTTTCCGGATTTTCGAATTTGTTTCATAGGAAGTTGACCGGCGAAATCCGTTCAAAGGCGTATATCCGAAATTGAGTTGAAGGTCGATTTACAAATGTCTTTTTCCATACAAATTTGACATTTGTAAATCGACCTTGAGCTGAAATAGCTTGATTACGCATGAAGTCTGAAAAAGCTATTAAGGAAAAATTCATTTATGGTTGCCCTGTTTGAACACAGGGTGATTCAAATAGCATCAAAGTTAAATAGTTTTAAAATTCTTCAAAAAAAAATAAAATATATTTTTAAAATGAAATAATAAAGTAAATACAGCCCATTCCAATTCAAATTACACCACGAAATTAAATCTGATGTCTTGTTCAATAAACGTACTGACATGGCCAAAGTTCGATGAGTGTAAACACTACCTGGTACCTTCAAAGCTACTAGATTGATTGTGTCAAATTTTATTCAAAAACAAATAAAGTCAATATTTGAAATTAGTTGATATTTTTGGAATTATCCTGTTTTTTTATATAATTTGAGATATTGGAACTTCTAAGGACATTTTCTGGCAAGTAATTTCGGAGACTGACCAAAGTTTTCCCCCAATTGAAATGCAACATATATTTTTAAATTTTCCCAACCACTGTGTGACGTCAGACTGCTGCAATATGACTGACTCTGAGTGGCATAAAATTGAGGTTGATAGCTTATGCTTTTCCTCGATACACCCGTGGCTGCTGCTTGTCTTAGTTTGGCTGCGATATTCGAGTAGAGGTGGTAGAAGAGGGGCAGAACAAAACAAAAACGCCAAAAAAACTCAACTTTCTAAATGTAAGTCTGCATCTACCAAAATCAAGTTGGATAAACACAACTGGTGTATTCGTTCTTTGTGGTTAGGGCCTTACAACACACACAGTGCAACATAGTCGATATAATTTAATTTTGGCAAACATTTCACACACAAAACTGTTTACGACATGTCTTGGCCGTATTAGCCCTAAAACACACACAAACACGCCCAGCTAATATTAGCAGCAACATCCACAAAATATCCTTTATTTTAAGGACATCCATTCATTCACATTTTGTTTACTACTTCTTATTGTGTTTAATGGAACTATCACAGCTATCAAATTACAGGTCATAGTAAAAGTATTTTGTTCACTGTTGCCCAACAACTCGAGTGTTTTGTGTTTGGTCAAAATTATAGTCTTCAGTAATTGACCACCAAGTCATGTTATGCGACGTTTGGTTTGGTAATTTTTGTAGAAGGGTTTGCTGTGCTGCGACATGACAAATTGAAAGATAATTGAAAATTGCATTTAATTATTGGACTTTTACCAAAAGAAAAAAATCACCACTACTATTGACCGGCAAAATAATTAAATTGAGATGCAGAAAGGCCGAGAGAAAGAAAGAAAGGGCACGAAATTGTAATATAGATAATAGATCACTTTTTGAATTTATGCAATGATTATGGCAATGCATAGAGCGAAGGGCCAAATTCAATAGAAAGTCTTTGCAAATGAGCTTTACCAAGGATTTCGAAGATAATTTGGGTACATACATTACAATCTCCGAAATCCTTGGCAACTTTTGCCAAAGCTAATTTATCAAATAGCACAAAGTTTAAATAAATTGAAATATATAATGGCATTCAAAAACACTTTCATTGTATAGAAATTATAATTGGAAATAATTTCAAAATCTATGGACATTGGCAAAATATAGAATAAAAATAGAATTAATAGGCCTGTACGATTGGGCTTACTAGCTTACAATTAAGCGATAAGGTGGCAACATTGTTAACCATAAGAGGTATTTAAATGAATCAAAAAGAAAAATCTGGCACCACAACTAAGAAAGTAGCGAATGAATTTTGTCGACAATAACTTCAAGTTATCAACAATCAGTGAGTCTACAATTAAAAAAAAAAAAAATAAAAAGCCTAATTATTGAGAGATCGGATGTCTTTTTTTCCGGCGCTTGTTCTTTGTAAATATCTATTATCGATAATACGGACGTCGTCGATAATGTGACGACATTATCGTTATATGTTCGTTATATAGTCGTTAATTACAATTTGACTACATTGGTTACTGCTCAACTTAATGCTAATGATCTTTATGCCAATTTTGCAGAAATATTGATTATTTCAGATTTTTTTGTATATTTTTACATTAATATCTATTAGGTTGGACCACGAAAATAAATTGCTGCAGTCACCCATCAGAAATGAAGTAAGGATTATTTAATGATGATCTGTAAAATATCGTCGTCACGTTTATATTGATTTTCTGTGGTTTTTCAAATATTTTATTATTAATTCTTGGACATATTTTGTATGAAGTTTTATGTTTTGCTTTAAGCTGGTATAACAAGCTGAGATAACAAAAAAGTCAATTTTTTACTCAAAATCAAAAAAATATTTTTTTACAAATTTTCAAAAAATATATTTTGTGTTACCTTTTTTCTTTAAGCTGGTATAACAAGCTGAGATAACAAAAAAGTTAATTTTTTACTCAAAATAAAAAAAATATTTTTTTACAAATTTTCAAAAAATATATTTTGTGTTGCCTTTTTTTGACTTAGCCTCGATAATCATACATTTGACTTACACTGGATAATTATCCAGGCCAAGTCCAACATTTTTAACAAAATAATTTTTCCAAAATTTGTTTTCATACACACATCGATATTGCTGTTGGAGATAATTTAATTTTAAAAAATGATTTTTTATTTTGAGTTAAATTTTAACTTTTTATTTAGGTTTTTGTTAACGCAGCTTTGTTATCCAGTCTTAAAGAAAAACAGCACTAATATCGTTCGAATGATGACGAAACATGACGTCACTGACTCCATTTTTTGAAATAATTTAATACAAAAGATGGGTTTTCATATGATTTTATTTTTATAAAATACTACGAAAAACTTTTCAGTTGTCACTATGAAAAAACGCAAAAAATACTATAAACGTCCAATAATTCGACCAATAAGTTGCTCTAAGTAAAGAATCACAATTTATATTTAATGTGCATTCAAGGGTCTATAAAAATTTGACAAAAATACAACACAAAGAAAATTGCACGAGAAAACATAATTTTTAGGAGAGTTTTGCTCACAGATGGCTTGATCTTGGAAGGAAATATTTTGCAAATCATCATTAAACAATCCAAACTATATTTTCCATTTGTATGGACCGCGACCCTGCCTAATATATACAAAAATTTCTTCCAGAAGTTGATAAAGTATTAATATATCCGCAAAAACTTTTACGCACATTAATTTACTTCACAAAAAGTATAGTTTGCCTCAGTGTAAAATTTACAAATTATAAGTCTAGTTTACACTGAGATATATTTATCTACATATGGTATTATTAAAATATTATTATTATGGATGTATATAACATATATAGTAAAAATTGATATGTACATCTCATTACATTTTGATATACCAGGTAATGGCATATCATTACCTTTAAGATTACTGCTTATTAATAAATAATGACTGAATACTAATAACGAAATATAGACAAATCGTATTCATTCGCAAGTGTGAGCGCAAGTAGTTATTTTTCGGCATCTTGGTATGGGATGTGAGTAAGTGTTCATTTCCAATGACATTCTAACTAATTCGAGGATCAATTCCTGTAGACAGAAATTTGCCTTAATGTTGCTAAACATTATTCTGTAAGTCCTTTTTACACTGTGTTCAGTCGCACTATTAAAGTTGATGTTTTCAACTTTAGACGCTGCGGATTTAACTAGCTTCGCAGCGTCTGGCCGTGTGGAATTATGTTGGACCCTTAGAGTATAATGTTTAGCTTACACTAAGGCAGATTTTTATTCATTCATTTTTGGGGCTAAAACGCAGGAAAAGAATGCCTCAGGTTTTGTTTAAACATTGTCAAGTTTTTTTTTTGAGTTCAAGACACAATGAAACTTTCGTTTGCTGAAATGGGCTCCAGTGGAGGCAATTTTGATTTTCTGCTTACAACACACTATCACACTTGGAGTAGGGGGACGGGGCATCCACCATAACATTTCCTTGCACTCAAACTAAAAATCTGTTTGCCTTCAAATGCCCACATGCATCGATTCCTTTGGGCGGGCGACCAGAGACTTTGTGTTTGTGTGTGTGCGAAGCCTTATGATAGAGCAGGCCGACCGGCCGGCCGCCCTCATCCTCTTCATCCGATTACAACTACTATGTACGTGTACTAAGCACTAACTACACACATCACTTGGCGCGTTGTTCGTTCCTTTGTTGTCTTTGTACTGGAGCAAAAAAAAAAAACATTCCCATTTAAGTCATTGGATTAATTTGCTAATGCGAGCAAATTTGTTTAATGTGTGTGTGCGTTGGTTTCTCTTTCTCCCTCCCATTTTCGCTGTTGTCTGCTGTGACCTTCATGTCTTTTGTTCCGTCTGTTGGCGTTCTGTTTTTTTATTTTTTTCATACATATTTTTCCTTTGGTTATTTTAGTCTGCTGTGGCGGTTAAGAATTCTCATTGTATACTTAGGGTAATTCCCGCCGCCACAAAAGATGAAACGCTTTAATCTAAAAGTAAACTAAAGAATGTGCGTATGCGTGGTTTTTTGTGGGTTTTTAACTGAAGTGGAAATGTAAGTCCCATATTCATATATGGCCGGCAAAAAAACCCGTTAACGTAAGTCGTGCCGGCCGCCGTCCGCTCGTACTACGACGATTGACTTTAAATGGTTTCTGCGTAATGTGGTCAAAGAGAGAAATGTTTAAATGTAATACAAGATTGCTTTATAAGAAGTGAAGTTGGAAAAAATATTAATTTAAAATTAAATATTTTTTCCAAAAAATCGTATTCAGCAAAAATTATCATTATCGTCTTGAGCCTCATAGAGCCCCAAAGCATCAACATTTCCATGCTAAATTTCAAATCTTTTAATTACTGTTATAAAATTAAATTTCTGAAGAAAATTTAAAATTTGCGAAATCACATTTTTCCAAAATTTTAATATTTATTTTTGTATTTTTCAAAATTTTGTAATTTTCAAAATATTTTTGTATTTCAGCAAAATTTATCATTATCATCTTGAGCCTCATCGAACCCCAAAGCATCAACATTTCCATGATAAATTTCAAATCTTTTAATTACTGTTATAAAATTAAATTTCTGAAGAAAATTTAAAATTTGCGAAATCATATTTTTCCAAAATTTTAATATTTATTTTTGCATCTTTCAAATTTAGTCTTTAAATTTATGTCATTTGATGTAGGCTTCAGCCTACAATCGACTGACTTTTTTTTTCGTTGTTTGCCGTTGGGTAAAAGGACATCATTGATTCGTTGTATCCGATACGACAGACGGTGTAGTATTATTGTTGTGGTTTCTAGCTGCGAACAAGAATTAAGGCTCAAATTATTATTGTCATTATGGAGCAGTTTTAAGTAGGCTGCATTAATTCAAAAAACAGAAGAGTACGACAGTGCATGTGTATTGTGTCATACACAAAAATGGCCAAAAGCCATCCATATGCGACAGGAAGGCACAAACAAAATGTGTAGTCAATTAAAATCGGTCATGGACGAATTGGAAATGCCATTCACACACCGGAGAGGAGAAAAAAACAAGACAAAAGAAAAACGACAATATTACCAAAGTATATTATAATAAATGTAAAAAATGAGAATTGTTCAATGTCTTCTTTCTGATATGGTCATTTATTGATTTATTCCTAAATGGAATAAATAAAAAGGCCACGAAAAAAAAAACAAAGTTTGAAGATAACACAGTGCGACAAGTTTATATTTATTTTATTGGACCTAAAGAAGAACATTTACATGTGTAACTAGATGTCGTATATAGGAGAACTGTTTACTCAGTGTTTCATTTGGTGATTTTTCCTTTCCTTTTTATAGGAATTTTAATTTTCAAACGATATAGATGTTAAAATAATTTATTTTTGTACTTTTCCCAGTCATATAAAGACAACATGAGTATCAAATCAATGTGAAGAATATCTGTTAAAAATACTTCAAATTTCATGCTTCTATTTGTATAAGTTTATCATTAACGACCATTTCAAATTACCCCCTAGGTTTTTTAGTTTATTCATACTTAATTTTTAAGGGGTAAACGTGAAATGATTGTTAATGCTAAACTAATACAGATAGAAGCATGAAATTTGAAGTAGTTTTAACAGATATTCGTCTCTTTCATTTGGTGGTCATGCCAACTTTGTATGACTCGCAAAATTTTGAAAATAAATTATTAAGGCAACTATATCCTTTGGGCATTAAAATCCCTGTAAAAAGGAGAAAAGATCGTCAAATGAAAAGTGAGTACACAGTTTTTCTACATACATTTCATGTGTAAATGGTCTTGTTCAGGTCCAAAAGTACTTTCCTAGGGCTGTCAATTTTTAAAAGGGTTAATCAGATATTGTGCATCATCGTGTGCAACAGTATATTCGTGTCTTTATATGTATAGGGTCCGCCATCTAACGTTTTTTTTTTTCAACTATTCAACCTTTGGACTATTATTTGTAGGGTGCCCGATGCAGCCATTTGAATGAAATTATTTTCCATTATTAACCGGAAGGATTGTACTTTCAAATAAAAAAAGAAATTTGAGAAAATATTCAGTAGTTTTTTTTATAGCATTTTCAAAAAAAAAGTTATTTGGCGGACCCTATATTTAAAAATTCTTGTAACAAAAATAAAATCGATAGAAAGAATTACACTGTGTAAAAAAATCCAAGGACAAATTATAATACTTTCTGATGTATTACAAATTGTTATAATTTTTATATTGCAAATTTTTTAATGAATCAATTTTTTTCTTAATATTTTAATTTGCGCCGAAGGTACCTTTAAAAATTGCACTCTCATTTTGGATATAGAGTTCCGATAACACCATCTTATATGACCAATAAAAGGTAATTATAATGGCAACAAATATTGCAAAAATCACTTTCACATAGAAACAGTGGATTAGGAAAAGCATCCAAAAATTTGGCAAAAAAATTATTTATTTTCGAAAAAATCTACTTTTGCTGGAACGAAAAAATCATAAAAAATAGAAGAGAAGTGGGAAAAAAGTATTTTGTTTTATTTTTTAATAGGTAACGCTCTAACACAAATAAAGGGTGTCCCAAGAAGAACGCAATTTTTAAATCTGGCAACATTCGAAGTGTCATTGTTTGACATTTGAACAATTGTTATTGTTTGTTAGTAGAAGGTACGAGGTTAG
Source organism: Polietes domitor (assembly GCA_947397865.1). Lineage (NCBI taxonomy): Eukaryota > Metazoa > Arthropoda > Insecta > Diptera > Muscidae > Polietes > Polietes domitor. The sequence continues at coordinate 220,970,872 of OX377618.1, read as the reverse complement.
TAAAAATGGAGCGCTACACGAATGAACAACGCATTCTCATTGTGAAATTGTTTTACCAAAATGGTGAAAGTTTTGCGGCTACAGTTCGCAAATTGCGATCAATTTGGGGTCACAATAATGCTCCAAAAGAGTCAACTGTAAAGAGATTAATGGATAAATTTGCCGAAACTGGGTCTGTTAGTGATGTAAAGACAACAACGTGCCATCGACCAGGTCGATCGACCGAAAATGTCGCAGCTGTACGTGATGATGTCGCTCAAACTCCATCCACCTCAATTCGACACCGAGCTCAGCAAATTGGTGTCTCCAAATCCACTTTGCAGCGAATTTTGACGAAAGATTTGCATCTTCATGCATACTGACCATGGACAGCGAAGGGAGTTCGTTAATTGGGTATTGGAGAGACGACATGAAAATGCTGATTTTGCCGATAAAATCATCTTCAGTGACGAGGCCCATTTTCATCTTGATGGCTTCATCAATAGGCAGAATTGTCGCAGTTGGGGTGCGGAAAATCCTCGAGTGATTCACGAGAAGCAAATGCATCCTCAACGTGTCACCGTGTGGTGTGGTTTTTGGGCTGGAGGAATCATTGGACCTTTTTTTATGAAAATGAGGCAGGTCAAGCGCAAACAGTCAATGGTGTTCGGTATCGTGAAATGATAACCAGTTTTTTCTTGCCTAGAATTGAAGAAATGAATGTGAAGGGCATGTGGTTCCAACAAGACGGCGCCACATGTCATACAGCCAGAGAAACAATTCAATTGCTGCATCAGTCATTTCCCGGTCGTGTTATTTCGCGTTTTGGAGATCAGAATTGGCCGCCTAGATCGTGCGATTTAACACCATTAGATTTTTTTCTTTGGGGTTTTTTGAAGTCGATGGTTTACGCGAATAAGCCGACGACGACTCAAGCCTTATAAGACGAAATTGGACGCTGCATTAATGAAATACCGCAGCATTCATGCAAAACGGTCATTGAAAATTTCATTAAAAGATCGCGTGCATGCCAGCAAAGCCGCGGCGGCCATCTGCACGATATATTGTTCCATACATAACCTCATTCTGTCTACTTTACGATATAATAAAGTTTCACGATTTTTTTTTAAATATCTGTGTTTTATTTAAAATTAAAAAATTGCGCTCTTCTTGGGACACCCTTTATAAGGATACTCTTTGCAGATTTTTTTAAATCCCTTTATAAATTATATAAAATAATATATTGTTTTAGTTTGTAATATCTGGCTCCTTAACGAAGAAGGTAAGGCGTTTTGGAAGAAAATATATGAACAAATGTAGAATTTATGACCCTTTTTGATGAAGTAATGGCATTTTAAAAAATTTATTTAGCCATGTACTTCTAAAGAAGGACCATCATTTCTACATTTATCCGTAGATTTTCTTTGACTAGGCCTTGTTTTCTTCTTTAAGATGCCAGCTATTACAAACTAAAATAATATATTCTGTTATCTATTTTGTAGAGGGATTGTTTGTGTTATTTAAACAGAAATTGAAAAATTATGATTTAAAAACTCTTTTGCGTCTACAAAAAGTATCATAACTTCTACATTTATCAATCGATGCGTTACATATAAACATTGTTTTTTACATTACAATGTTAACTATAAATATTGAAGCAAAATACTATTTTCCGACTTTTTTCTATTTTTAGGATTTTTCCGTGCCAGCAAAGATAGATTTTTTTCGAAAAAAAAAAAAAATATTTTTTTTTTCAAAATTGTTGAAGGCTGTTCTTAAACCTCTGTTATGACCCTTTTGTTGAAGTAAGTTAAATTTAAAAAAAATCGTGTTCATTGTTTACAAATTTTTTGCTTAAATTGATTTAGTCATGCGTAAAGACGATATGTACTTCTACATTTATCCATAGATTTTCTTTAACTAGGCCCTTGTTTATTTCGTTATTACAAAATAAATAGATCAATTATGTTATTTAATTTATAAAGGGATTTTTTGTGCTATTTTAACAAAAATTATGATATTTTTAAATCGTTTGCGTCTACAAAGAGTGTAATAACTTTTACATTTATCGATAGATTTGTTACATATAAACATTGCATTAGAGTGTTAGCTATAAAAAACAAAACAAAATACTTGTTTCCTATTTTTTCTATTTTTTATGACTTTTTTCGTACCAGCAAAAATAGATTTTTTTCGAAAAAAAAAATTGTCCATTTTTTAAAAAAAATCTTTTGCTTCTACAAAGAGTGTCATAACTTTTGCAGTTCTCCTTAGATTTATTAAATATAAATATTGTTTTTTTTGTGTTAGAATGTTAGCTATAAAAAATATTATTTTTTATCATTTTTTCGTACCAAAAAAATCGAAAAAAAAAAATTTTCCCACATTTTTGAAGACTATTCCTAAACCACTCTTTTTATGTGAGAGTGTAATTCGCAATATTTGTAGCCATCATGAGTACTTTTAATTTAACATATAAACATATAACATAAAAAATGAGAGTACAAATATTTAATGTACGTTCGGCGAAAATTGAAATATTAGTAAAAAAAAATAAAAAAAATTATCATTAATTTTTTTAACATCGTTTTCAAGTTTAGAAAACCAAAATACGTCAGAAAATTTTATAAATGACCCTTCGACAAAATTTGACAAAAATAATTTAAAATGTGCTGACCAAGCAGCCATTACTTGGGGGTGGGCTGCTTATTCAGCGGCCTTTTTTTGTTTCAGAATGTTAGCTATAAAAAATAAAACAAAATACTATTTTGCTATTTTTTATATTTTTTTTGTGCCAGAAAAATCGATTTTTTTTTTCAAAAAAAATATTTTCCCCATAATTTTGAAGACTGCTCCTAAACCACTGTGAAAGTGTCATTCATGGTATTTGTCATCAGTACCCTTAATTGTTATCGGACTTATATTTTCAAAATGAGAGTACAAATATTTAAGGTGCCTGCTTTCGTCGAAAATTGGAATTTTAGTATTTTTTTATATCATTGTTGAGTTTAGAAATCCAAAATACATCAGAAAATTTTATTTGTGAACCTTTGACAAAATTTTGTATTTGTGTAAAATGTGTATCATAGTGTTTGTATTTGACAAAAAATATTTACAATCGTCTGACCTAGGAGCCTTTACTTGTAGGTGGGCTGCTTATTAAACAACCATCCTATGTTACCAATAACTGCACTCCAATAATGTGCTTAAGGCCAAGAATCGTTAGTGGATTACCCGCATAACATCTTGCACGTTTACCCAAAAAGAAGAACTCCAAAGGCGTAAAATATTTAAAAATAAACTCGCATTTGCATCACCCTGATCAGACTTTGCCTTATGAAAAAAAACGTTTAAAGCATAAAACTGTTCCGATTTGGTTTTTTGTCACCTCTAGCTAGCTGCATGTTGCCATGTTGCCAACCAAAACTCATGGTAACGGCGGCTAACATCCTGAAACCTTGAGGTTACCCTCGCCGGCGCGTAAAAAAGAGAAACCTTAAAAATACCCACACACATTTGCCTTAACAACACACACTTCAGAGTCAAGTCTTAAGTCTTGTTTATCTTTTTTTGTCAGCATTGCCTTTATCAAAAACCATGCTATAAAATATATTCAAAACCTACACTCCATATCTGAAAGAAAGAAGAAAAAAAAGACCAACGACGACAACTACACTTCAATCAAAAAAGCAAAATAAATAAAAAAAAAAACAAAAAAAAAACGCAAATGAACTGCTAAAAAAGTACTTAACACACACATACACCCAGCAATCAAACAACTCAATTTTGGCAAGTACTCTGACACCATATAAGGGTTAAAGATATTGAACAGTCGGAAAAAAAATTACCCAAAAAATTATATGTTCATATGAACTTATTTATTATCATTTTTTTGTTAATTTAATTTTGTGAAACAAAAGAAAGTTGTTTGTTTGTAACGAGGTGGTGCTGGTGGTGGTTGGTGGTGGCAGGAGTGGGTGTTTAACGATTTTAAGGAAAAATAATGGAGGTTCCAAAGAAAAGCACAAGACACAACAACAACTAAACCAACAACTTAAATATATGCGTACGCGTCAAACATATTGGGGCGTATGAAAAATGAGGTCACTTTTAAGTGAAGCACTCGTGGTAGGAGTACAACTGCGCATTTGATATCAGCCAAAAAGTAACAGAAATAACAACAAATCACCCCTTTTTTCTGGTTGGCCATTTGTGTAATTTGAGTTTATATATTCGGGGGAAATTAAACCTTTCTAATGGCTTTTTAATTCCCTTTAAATTCTGAATGCACGTCACTTGAGGTTTTTGCGCTGATAAAAGAAACGAATATTATTTGGCCAGTCAGTGTATATATTTTCATATCCTCTAGTTGGCGAGAATTTTTAATAAAATCCATAACATGGCTTAAACTAAACACACACGCGCACACACTGCAAATAATAACCCCCCGCACAAGTAGTGCTGGGCCAAAACAGGAGGCCATTAGTTCGAGCCACCACCTGCTGCAATGTTAGTTAAACAATTAAGGATTAGGCCAGAGTTTAACAGGCATTCTAAATCGAGGGTCGCCGTCGTTGTCGTCGTTGTGTTAGCAAATTAAAACGAAGAAGAAGAAAAAAACATAAAAGGAACATGATATCAAATAACTTAAAAACAAGGGTGAAACATGTGAATATATTTATAAATATTTCTCGTTATATTTGCAGTCTTTTTTCTGCATTAACCCCTCAAATAGTGTATGTGTGGCCGGTGCAAAAGATGAATGGCATGGCATGAAAGTCACAAGCCGGGCACGTGCTCCGATCATTTTTCAAAAACAAAACCCGACCAAAACAACATCGACCGACCGAACGAACGACCTTTTGAATGTTTTATAAGCTGAATTTTGCTTAATTTGGAAAATATGTTGTTAAAACAATCCACACAAAGTGCCACTCTTTATGGTTGGCCTTAAGTTATTTATTAGGGGTAGGAATTTGTTTTCAGCAACAGCACACACTCCCTCAACATGATATCATTATTGTGCCAATATTTGCAACAACAAAAACAATTTCATTTTATTCTCATTCAATGTACGAATTTTAATTGTTCGATTTGGATTTAATACTCTAAGGACTAATTTTGAAGTCAAAAGATCATTAATGTCAGGGGTTTAAATCGAAAGCGGAGCAACTTGACAGGGTTATTGGGAATTTAGGAATTACGTTTATAATTGTTTTAGAGTAACTATCAGGAACACCATCATGCAACTTAGGGAGAGTCTTTTCTACACTAGACACTATTAATAAAATGTATTTTGCAAAAATCGAAGGAATATTTATTGTTTATAAAATAAATACAAAAAAAAATAAGAAAAAAATATTTTTTAAGATTTAACAATTTTCTGTAAAACGACAAGAAATTTGCTTGAAATTAAAAAATATATACACTCGTACCTCATACCAAAAAATAAGTAAAAAAAAAATAAAAAATATTTTTTAGTATTTGGCTGTACCTCATACCAAAAAATAAATAAGAAAAATAAAAAAAAAATATTTTTTAGTATTTAACTGTAAAATAAATTTGCTTGAAATTAAGAAAAAATATATTTGTATCGCAAAAAAAAATATTTTTTTTTAAATTACCTTTTGACAAAACTACTGCTACTACTACTTTATTTTATATCAACCCTAGTGTTTTATTTTTGGAAGAATGGGAAATACAGCCTTATAGAAAAGTACATAATTGGAAAAATTCATCAAAATCGTAGAGAAGAGGCATAATGTGTGTGTGTATGTGTGATCACTTCACATGAAATTACTTTTATATAAAAATAATTCTATCCAAATATAAAAATTTTTAGTTGCGAACTAAATATATATTTTCATATAAGTATGGGTTTTCCAACAAGATGTGTTATTTTGGTATTCAAAGAAAAAGGCAATTTTTTGAGATAAATGATCGGATGTTTATTTCATAATAAAGCGGAAGGTATGCCGTTAATAATGAAAAACAACATCATCATGAATTTTTCCATAACCAAATAGGAAAGTGGCTGCCCTATGTCCTCGATAGCCTCACGAATTCTATCTTTGAGGTCTTGAATCGACACTGGGCTGTTGGCGTAGACCTTATCTTTCACGTGGCCCCAAAGGAAGAAGTCGCAAGGTGTTAAATTACAAGATCTCGGTAGCCAATTGTGATCACCCTCTTCGAGAGATAACACGGCCCGGAAACTTTTCCCGTGAAAGAGCAATGTTTCGTTGCTTGTGTGGCACGTAGCGCCGTCTTGTTGAAAGTTTACGTCCAACCATCCAACTCCGACCATAAAAAATCATTAATCATCTCGCGATAGCGCAATCCATTCACCGTAACTGTTGATCCAACCTCATTTTCGAAAAAGTAAGGTCCAATGACCCCGCCGGACCATAAACCGCACCAAACAGTCACACGATGAGGATGGAGAGGCTTCTCAACAATAACTCTTGGGTTTTCCGAGCCCCAGATGCAATAATTTTGCTTGTTGACGTAGCCACCGAGGTGGAAATGGGCCTCATCAGTCAAGATGATTTTTCTATGGAATTCCGGATCATTTTCATTCATGAATTTTAATAATTTCAATGCGTTGTTGAAGCGTGTATCGTTCCATAGTTTCTACTTGTCAAATGTCATATAATAAAAGCTTCAAAAGTGACAGCTACCGAAATACCGGGAGATTCAAAATAACATCTCTTGTTGCCAAACCCTGTATAAGGAAATTATTTTTAGGTTGTTGAAATATAAGACCACATGATCTATTTTAATTGCCATGCTCAGGTCGAGTTTAAACATCTCAAATTAATTTCGCCATTGGGAATCATTTGTAAATACAGTTCAATCAAGAGGAAGTGTAAATTGGCCTAAAAATACCCCAAAAGTTGAGTGGCCTCAAATAAAATATTATTTGTTTAATTCTAGAGCCTTTTTCGGTAAATTGGGATTTAAATTATTGCAGTTGCACCTCAATCATGAAGAAGTGTAAAAACGCCCCAATAATTGTTTTTCAGTGTTTTCTAGGACCTTTTCCAGTAATATAAGGCCGTCTGACGCTAAAAGCCGGTAACTGACCTATCCAATAAAATCGTATAACTCTAAGTCTGGCTGTATGAGGATTACTCTGTGTACCGCAGAGCGAAGTAATCTCAATGACTCTCTTGAACTATGAGAAATCATCTTATATATCGAATAGGAGTCGATAAGGTCATCGAAGGTGAACCCTAAGTAGTAGAGTCGATAGTCTAGTCTTGCAGTCCTTTACAAGAACTTAAAAGGTACTGCATTGATTGATTCCCCCTCTTCTTCAACTAAACAACTGAATCCCACCTTCAACTAGATTCTCTTGCAGCCATTTCGTCGACATAGTTCGCAATTTCCACGAACAGAATGCGCACGTCCTGGGTTGCGATTTGTAATAATACATTGGAGTCTAACCTGATGTGTTCTACAGGGTGATTTTTTAAGAGCTTGATAACTTTTTTTTAAAAAAAAACGCATAAAATTTGCAAAATCTCATCGGTTCTTTATTTGAAACGTTAGATTGGTCCATGACATTTACTTTTTGAAGATAATTTCATTTAAATGTTGACCGCGGCTGCGTCTTAGGTGGTCCATCCGCTTAGTCCAATTTTGGCATTTCCACGTTTTTGAGTAACAGAGACCCAATTGGTGCGAACGGCGACGAATCGAAAATTGGTGGTCATCATTAACACTGGCCGATACAGCTGCGATATTTTCTTCAGTTCGCACTCTACGTAAGCGTGTTGGTGGTTTAATGTCCAACAATGTAAATTTGGTGCGAAATTTAGTCACAATAGCCCGAATAGCCGCTTCAGTGGGTCGATTAAACTGACCATAAAATGGAAGCGCGCAATGAACTTTCTTAACAGAGCACGCATTTTGATAATAAAATTCAATAATTTGCAAGCGTTGTTCGTTTGTAAGACGATTCATGATGAAATGTCAAAGCATACTGAGCATCTTTCTCTTTGACACCATGTCTGAATTCCCACGTGATCTGTCAAATACTAATGCATGAAAATCCTAACCTCAAAAAAATCACTCTTTAGTAGCCTGCAGAGCATGATGGCATGTGCCTGAATTTGGCTTAGTGAAAGCAAGCAGTTCATGGTGCATCGTGATTTTATGGTTTTCAAGTCTAAGGCCTTGAGAGCTAAATGATTGATGATATAGAAATTTATTCAGAGGTATATCCCTTTCCAAAATCTGGCCTATATATCTGCCTGTAAGATATTTGAACTACCGAGATTACTTTGACTTTGACAGGTAGAATAACATTCATTTTTATTTTCAGGTTTATGTTTGATATGTGCAAAGTGGCACGTTTTAAACTCGAAGAAAATTGGGAAATATTAAAAATTTACTTCCAAAGTAGTGAGTCTTTAACGTAAACTGTAAGAAATTTACGTGGAGAGATTTTCTTTCGAAAATTTTCAGTTCAGCCTTCATGAAGCTCGTTTTCATCTCGGTGGCTATGTCAATAAGCAAAATTTCCGCATATGGGGTTGAGAGAACCCACACGTGACTATTGAGAAGCCAACGCATCCACAACGTGTCACTGTTTGGTGTGGATTTTGGGCTGTACTGAAAAACTGGGTTGATCGGATGAGGTACTGCTGAGCCAGTCCTGGTAGTCATATGAATGATATTGTCGTCCATTATTAAATGACAATAAAGCCAGAAATTAAAAAAAAAATAATCAGTACTTTTTTATAGCAGATTCTAATTTAAATGGCCCACCCTATATGACGCTGTCCCTGATGTCCCATCTTCGCGGCTGGATATAGTTATTTTAAAGGTAATCTTTAGTACTTTTTAGTAATTATTTTGTTGGTACGTGATGAAATATGTCGACTATATATTTTATTTTGGCGTAGCTAGAACAATTGTGTACTTAACTTCTACAAATATTTTTTTAATTAAAAATTTCCATTTTTTTGAGTTGTGCTTCTCGTTCGTTTGTGAGAATCATTTCATTTTATAGAGGCCGGGTTTGATGTTGAAAAGTCGCTGCGAAGCCACTTGAAAAGACCTTTGACATGGTCGAAATCATGATCGTGGTAGTCTGCAGCCAATTAATAAATGTCACCATGCCATTTGTAAATAAATTTGCATTCTATTAAATATAGATGCAAAATGGTCAGGACAATATCCCAGTTCAAATCAAATTTCTATTTTTAATTGAGATTACCCACAATATTTTTGGTATTATTCCGATTGATAGTTGATTAAAACCTCCTCTCTTCCAGATGGAAGTGCAAGCAACTGTTTCACGTGTCAAAAGACCAGAAAAAATGCTCAGAAATCATCTACATGACTCCCTGGAGAGAAGGGCCAACTTATTGATGTGACTACCCACTGTTTATTGTAAACATGATGATGGCGGTGATGATGATGATCATGATTATGTTTATCTCAAGTGGATCAATGGAAGGAAGCCCACATCATAAAAAAGAGTGCCAAACAAAAGACTAGCAATTAATTAAAATTTCTCAAGCGAGACCATTAACTAAGCCCGGCACCTAAGATGCCAAAGGGAGGAGGTATTCTCATCTGCTCGCACCACAACAAAGACGTACTTAGTTAGTTAGCTGAGAGCAGGCAGGCGGAGGCAAACAAACGCATTTGTCGTTGTAGCTGTCTTTTAAAATAACTTAAAACTCAAATACGATAATTGTTCTTTTTTAGCGATAAGTACGAGTATTTTTAACAATTGCCGTATTTTTCGCCCATATAAGTTGCTCGGTCGGTTGGACGATGGTGGTGGTGTGTGTGTGAGTTGCTACGTTTGCACAACGCAAACTGAACTGAACTGAGCTGAAAATGTTGGGGATTTATGGCTTTAAAAATAACACACAGTGGTGGTGGTGGTGGTGCGGTGGCAATGATAAAAAACACATGAGCACCGCACCGCAACGCATCGAGCAGCAACTTGCAGTCCTATAATTCGAGTTTATGGGATTGTCCGTTTTTTGTGTTAATTTTATAAAATAAAATTTCTTAAGAAATAATTATAGATATAAATACACAATTATGTATATCACAATTTCATTTTCTGATAAAATGCAAACTTTTCTTTTCTTTCGCCCTTCTTTTTTCGATTCAAATTTTCAAAACACTTTGTGTTAATTGTTTGAAAAAAAAAAGAAACGTACACGAAGGAATACAATGAATTTCTTTGTATGACAAAAATAAACAACATTTTTATCTGCTGTCTTTCTTTCTAGCTTGTTTCAGTCTAGAAATTTCACGTCACAGATAAGAGGTTTTTTTGCCAAGTACACAAAAACTCAACACCACTCTCCTCCTCTTTTTCTTGGTAGTCGAAATGATAAAATTCCTACGCATATTTGTGTGTGGTTGTTTTTTGAAAATAGTTTGCCTTTTTTGGTTAGAGTAGACACAAAAATGCTAAAATATCTTAGCAAAGTTTTATGGTTTGTAAGTAAATGTTTTTTGTTTTTGTTTTTCTTCTTAGCCTTAATTCGAAGCCGGCGTCATGTATTTTTATGGTGCTAAGGCAAATTATTCTTTTATTACTTCCAGTAGATTTTCTTTCGTAGTATGTACGTATATTTGCTAGTATGGCCTTCACCAGCATATACAAAAGCGAAACGATTGATTTGAGGGAGGAATCAAGCTATATGCGATATGTGTGCAAATTTAACTAAATCTTTGAGCAATCATAACAGGAGGAAATAATGTAGATAACAAAAGTTGGTTAAAATGCCACAACTTTAGAGATTATCCCTGGACTTTTTTCAAAAACATGTTATTACAAAACATTAATTACCCCATGAAAAACACAAAATTTCGGGGTTATTTTCATTGTAAATTTGTGGATCATATTCACATATGATTGGGATATTTTTCAATTAAAGTAGATCGCAGTTTTTGATTATCTTTTCTTAGTGAGTAGGGACATATGCCCACAAATGATCCCATAAGATTGTTGACTACTCAAAACCCATAAAACCTTTTTTTGCATAGTCGGCTCTGAAAATACCCAAGAGGAGAAAATCTTCAAGCTTTCAAAACAGCCCACATGAGTCAATCTTTACGACCTTCATTAGGCAAACGAAAACATATTTACTTAGATTAGCCGGTATTCGTTATTCAAATTTCAAGTATACCCTGAGATTTCATCCATTGGTCTCTCTCAGAAATTGTAGGTAAAATATAAATTTGTGATATTACTTAAAAGTATTCTATGGAAAAATTTTAAGATTTTTTTCAAGTTTATCGGCATCTGATTTGAAATTAGTTCCCCTAATGTATTAAATATCTATTTGATTTTGTATCAAAAACCTTCGATTGTTTTGAATATTTACCAATTGCTGGCATATTCTTTGACAATAAACGAAGCAAAATGGTGCCGACTTGACTATCCCGCGAGAGCGGCCACGTAAACCAAAGAAGTAAACTGAAATTTTGTATTTGTTATTGTTTAGAAATATTGTACACAAAAATTAAATTAAAATTAATTACCGCAAAATCGTTAAAAATTAGCTGGTCACTAAAATTGCTTTCGAATATACACCGAAAATCCCATTTTTCCAGATTTTTTTATTGTTTATACGGAGTTTAACAAGGAGGACTTTGAGCACATGTCCAAATGCAGTATAATGTATTAAATAACATTCGATTTTGCATCAAATAACTTCGAAAGCTGTCGATTTTCTTGGATAGTTTTTTCCATCCTTGGCAAGATATGGTTGAATAAGTACATTTCGTGGTGATTAGGCTTGTTTACACGCACATCAATTCATCATCTAATAAGGATGATAAATTGTCCGATCTAAAAGAGATCTCAACGTGCCAAATCTTGCCATCTTCAAGTACATTTTATGGTGATCAGGCTTGTTTACACAGACAATAATTTATGGTACCAGTAGGGTCCTTCACCCTCATACCAAAATCACTAAACGTAATCTAAATGAATGGAAATCGTAGTTTGCCGAGATTTAAATATCAGAACTTTGGATTGGGCAAACCTGGATGATTTTATGTGTTTTTTAATGCCAGCTACATTCGAATGCCAGCTATGTCGATCAAGTTCTTCTTCGTACGAAGGAAATTTTGTGTTTGATGGTATCCTGTGTGGGAATAACCCATCAGTGGATCTTCTGTATAGAGTGCTTGCATATATATACAATAGTTTTTGGAAAATTACATATGCGTTATACATATACACCAGAAAATATGATCCACCTGAATCCTTTCGCATTAACATTGACTTGACTGTATGCTTTTCAGCACTATACAGCTTTCGTTTAGACATAGTAAAATATGAATGGTAAGTGTTTTTTGTTATAGAGTCGTAAATAAGCGCCTTTCTTATTGTGTTATTATTGTGACAACAAATTTTGTTAGAATGTATAGCACCTTATGGACAGATATTTCTGCAAATATTTGGACAAAAAAAGTGTTGCGCAAAATTTAAGATAATACGTTTTACATACTCTGTGTGGCCCCCAGAGTAGCACGGGATTTAAATATAAAAAAATTACGTTATCTACTGTAAAAAGAGCATACATTAGATGAGATTAGTTCCAATCATGTCGACATCCTATTTGTTTTACTTCTTTCGCAGAAAATATAAATTGAAATGATAAATTGATAACTTCTCGACATAGAGTCCCGTGATTAGGCACCAGCAGTTGCACCATAAATGTCTAAAAAGGCCTTTATATAGAATTTTGCGAATGCCAAAATATGGCATGTTAAGGCCTTTTTACACAAAAATATGTGTAAAACGTAACGTGAGTTACCTCCCGATTTGCGCAAACTGTTTTTGTACAAATATTTGATGTGTCTAAACCCCCTAAAGGCCATATTATATTTAACACACAAAATATTTGGGCAAATGCACAAAATTTTGCATCAGCGTATGTAATATCTGATGCTGCCCACCTATGATCTTACTATGGATCTATAAATCAACTTTCGACTAATCGATTAATCGACTTTTGGGAGGAAAAATCGACTTATTAAATACCGATTTTACTTTTTTCGCTCCTTTATCCGATTTTCTTCAAATTTGGCACAGCAACTAGAAACATCTGTGCAAAAAGTGGGTAAGATCGGTTCAGATTTATATATCCAATATAAATGTCTCTCTATTTGGTCTATTCGTCTTTTCATTCATTTGCAATGTCATCTATTTCAGTCGATTTTTCAAAAGTAGAAAAGTCGACTTTTCATATATTTGCAAAAGTCGAAAAATCGACTATTCATGTATTTCCAAAATCGGCTTTTTGCTCCAACTATACATCCCTAGATCTTACCCAAATTAAAAACAATAACCATTTCCTCTAAAAATGCTAAAGAATTATCCGCTGGAGGAATTGCCACTTTACACTATAGGATTTGTTGGGCCAACGTATTTTTGTGGCAAATAATATATAAATCAGAATCATTGAGGTGTTTTGAATGTAATACATTCGAATTCCAGCTATTTCGATCAAGTTTTTTCTTCTTACGAAGCAAATTTTTGATTTTTTTATAAATTGGCCAGACTATTTGTTGATCCAACTATTTCCTACAGTGTAAGTTCGACTTAAGATTACCCATTACCGTTCTCTGTCCCCACATGAGGACACCTGTTAAGTGCGGGACATTTGAACAACAGTTTTTTTCTGGGCGTTAATGGTTTAAAGGAAATTTCTCCGCTAATTCAAATATTGCATTTATTTCATGAGCTAATTATTCAGGAGTTTATTATACGGAGTTTTTTCTGTAAAGACAACGCACAAAATATTTTCACAAAAGCCGATTTGTGGGATAAGTCTTGATCATGCGAAACGAATTATATCGGTCATTGGACAATATATTTTTGCACAAATATTTAGTATTGTTAAAACCCCACAAGTTGCCGGGTCAAGGACAGGTGACAAATTGTTGCATTTCTTGGCAGAAAAACATCATAATATTCGGCTGTTACTAGTATCTTTTCAAAATGACGACGTCATGGATAATTGCATTTGTAAAATACGTAATAATTTATTGTATTTTCCTAGAAATACCACTTAAAATTCTTCCAATTGCGCGATGCGATAACAAAATCGAAAACAAAAACACAACAACAACAAGTCGAAAGAAAAAAACACTTACCACTTTTGGTAATGGCGATAGCGGCATATTAAATGGTAGATTGAGATATTCATCGCTAAATATATTATAATTGTCCAGTGTCATTTTGAAATTTTCAATTTATGATATTCTTTTGGTCGGCGGCGACGACAACAACTAAACTAGTTTTTATATTTTTTTGCTGGCAAAAATTCGATTTTTTTATTTTGCAGATATATTCACGATCAAATCAAAACAATGAAAATAAAAACACACGCGACTGGCTGGCTGAGAGCAACGTGTTTGCTGGCTGTTGGAGGTGGTGGTGTTGGTGATGGCGATACGAAAACGTTAAATTAAGTGATGATTCAATGTAAATTTCACGAGAAATCCAACATCATAGGGTATACAAATTTGTTGGCGTATAGAATAGAGCACGGCCACACATGTGTTATAGATCACAAAACACGGCGAGGCGAGCGAGCACACGTAAATAAATATAAACAAATTAGTTTAGTGTCAGATAAACAAGACGTCAAGCGACCGATCGTGGACGGCTGGCCGTCAATTGGACACGATTTTTCTGTTTTTTTTCAGCTGTTCAGCTTGAGGGGCGGCAATTTATTTGCAACAGCACTGTTTTGGGTTCTCCACTTTAGTTAATTCTCACTTTGTGACTATAAATTATGGTGCTTAGATTTAGAATAAATAAGATTTAATTTATGTTTTGGTATTTTTTTTGCAATTTCCCGGTTTGTTTGTTTTTAATGCTTCTTCTTTTTTGCAATTTTCAAAATTGAGTTCTTTTTTCTTTTGCTATGACTTTTTCAAAACAATTTTCCAATTGAGTTTTTTTTTTGCTGGTTGGTTTACGTAAAATACTATTCCGTGTTGCGGGCGAAAAACGCTGGCGAATTTCTTTTTTGTTTGTTTGGAACTTGTGGAACTTGCGTTCACTGTTGTATAGACTTGTTTAGACTGAATGCGTCATCGTCATAAATTTTGTTTTTATATAAAACACTCAACCGCAGGCCAACGAAATGAGTTAAAACCGCCACAGAGCAACTCAATCTGTCGGATACTTTAGCCAACCAACACCGCCAATGAGTATAATTTCGCAGAGAGAGAGAGAGGGAGCTCTAAAAAGAGACTTTCTCAATAAAGAGCTCACGAGGGAGGCATGCATGCAAGAGAGCGCCAAATTACACTAGCATATTTGAAGTCATTGTGGGCTCTGTGTGTTGTGTGTGCGTGTGTGTTATTGTTGTATGGGAATTTCCTTTTTGGTCGTTCGTGTTTATCTTTTTTCTTTCTTTCATATTTATTGTTCGCTCTTTTGTGTTTACAACAAAACAAGTCAAAGTAAAAATCACTCATACGTTTTTCTGCGGAATCCACGACGAACGACGGCAATATCTCTGCGAATACAAAAGACTGTTGGGGGAGGGGAGACGAAGAAGAGGGGCGAAATATGGCCTGCAGTTTCTTGCATTTCGGTTTTCAAGTTTATTTTATCATATTTTTATTGTTATTCGTGTTGTAGCTAGTTGTTATTGCTGTTCATTTCTCAATATTTATTTAAGTGTATCTGTCTGTCTGTCTATGCACGAATTGAATTTGTGCATTGTGGTGCATCTCAAGCTGGCTTCGCCGTCGCCGCTGTAGCCATAAAATTGGTCTAGATAAAGTTTTATATAAAAAATAGAGTCGCGTGATATTTTCAAGGGTTTTCCCCTTTTCTACAGCAAGCATTTACACACACTTATACATAGGTATTTGTTGAGTATGTCATAAAGGTCTGTACGAGTGTGTCTGCTCTCATTGCGAGGGGTGGGTGGGGTCAGAGTAGATGCTCTGTGTGTGTGTGTTTGAGAAGAATGGTGGGGATACAGGCAATTTCATACTCTGTTTACTTGTTTGTTCATCGTCCTATTCTCATCCTAATGCAAGGTCATCGTCGCCATCATTTATTATAAGGCAAAGATGCAGATCAAGGTCATACACAAACATATGTATGTATGTATGTGTTAAGTGTTTGTGTCGTTTGTCAAGGGTTAAAGCCAGAAAGAATGCAGTGAAAAGACATGCACGAAAGAGGGCACTTTCTTCCAAGTGGATTTTGAAACAGATGAGAGAACCCCGAAGTTGCTAATTGAGCATGAAACGTTATTATTATGACAGGTCAAGAACAACACTGCACACAGTGCACTTTCAAACATAAGAAGTGTCAATAGCACACGACACAATCAAAATTAAATAACATACTTTTCTAATCACAAAAGTGGTATTTCTATGGCATTTAAAAAACATATACGAAGCAATGACCTCTCATGTGATGTGATAATGAGACGACACCTTATTAAAAATCATACGCCCCATATTCCATTCGCGCACAGACAAAAATAATGAGCCAAGATTTAAGTTATTTTAATTAAAAAAGCAAGTAAGAAAGCTTCAGTCGGCTAAACCGACTTATATAGGGTGATTTTTTAAGAGCTTGATAACTTTTTTTTTAAAAAAAACGCATAAAATTTGCAAAATCTCATCGGTTCTTTATTTGAAACGTTAGATTGGTCCATGACATTTACTTTTTGAAGATAATTTCATTTAAATGTTGACCGCGGCTGCGTCTTAGGTGGTCCATCCGCTTAGTCCAATTTTGGCATTTCCACGTTTTTGAGTAACAGAGACCCAATTGGTGCGAACGGCGACGAATCGAAAATTGGTGGTCATCATTAACACTGGCCGATACAGCTGCGATATTTTCTTCAGTTCGCACTCTACGTAAGCGTGTTGGTGGTTTAATGTCCAACAATGTAAATTTGGTGCGAAATTTAGTCACAATAGCCCGAATAGCCGCTCGATGGGTCGATTAAACTGACCATAAAATGGACGCGCGCAATGAACTTTCTTAACAGAGCACGCATTTTGATAATAAAATTCAATAATTTGCAAGCGTTGTTCGTTTGTAAGACGATTCATGATGAAATGTCAAAGCATACTGAGCATCTTTCTCTTTGACACCATGTCTGAAATCCCACGTGATCTGTCAAATACTAATGCATGAAAATCCTAACCTCAAAAAATCACTCTGTATATACCCTCACTCTCAGAGAACATGTCGTTACCAAAATATAAAAAAGGCTGAACTAACATTTTTTTTGTAAATCGAGATTTTTGGCTATTTTAACAAAACACAACAACTTCGGTCATAAGAAACAAAAATATCGATTTGCAAGAAAATGTTAGTTGAGTCTTTTTTATATTTTGGTAATTTTTTAATTTTGTATATACGGAAGTTATTAGGAATTGAATTTAACATAGGGTAGGATAATGTGTGTGGTACTAGGAGGTTCGTATCACATGGTCCCAGCATCCACATTTATAAAACAAATGTAAAAACATTATCAACTATCAAGTCATAGTGGAATCCATGCTCCAGTATAGAAGTTATGATGGATTTAATATTAGCTAGGATACAGACAATTGTGTGGGCGGCACAAGAAGGGGCGTGGCTAAATCATAAATATTTTTTAGGTTTAAAGTGATTATAAAAACATTTTCCAATATCAAATTGCAAATGATTTTGACTACCCTTATATATATTATATCGGTTTTATTGTAACCAAAGTTTATGCCACTTTGAGTGGGAGGTACCAGAAGGGGTGTGGCAATATCGCTCATATTCCATTCGAATTTAACCACTATAAAAGCGTTGCTACATATCAAATTTCAAAGTATTGCGATCATCAGTATAGAAGTTATAACAGCTTTAATTTTACGTAGTTTTGCGTGATTTGTGTGGGAGGTATTGGGAGGGGCGTGGCAAAACCTGCCATATTTAGTACACTTAAAGTGATTATTAAAACATTATCAAATACCAAAATATAGCTGATTTCGAATATCCGTGTAGAAGTTACATGGATTTTAATTTAACATTGGAATATGGGATATTTGTGTGGGAGGTACCAGAAGGGGCGTGGCAATCTTCGAACTTAAACTAAGTTTGGGAAAAATATTACCATATGCATAGTTTGAAAGGACTTTTTAACTCCTTTCGAGAGTTATCGTGTACACCAGCCAAACGGACATGGATCAAACGCCTTAGAAAATTTGGTCCAAAGATACTTAGGGTCTTAAGACACTCCTTCAATGCGTTACACTTTTTTCTGTCCCAAATGATATATACCCTCCTACTCTGTAGAGTGAGCATTTTTGGAACAGAGTAGTGACCTTATAATTCTGAATGGACACGTTGAGTAGATCAATTTTGTAGAATAAACTTATAGTCCAGCTGGTCTGAGTTTCTATTTACAGTGGGTAAAAATTTTCATTTTTGATCGAAGAGAGAAGTGAAAAAAGTGTTGCAAGCCAATGTCTAAGAGAATTCTTATTGTCAAAACTATATTTTGGAATTATATGAGGATAATTTTTGTGGAAGATCTTAACTCTCTAGTTCCCCCCTATATGGGTCAATTAGACGCCTTTTTTCGGAAAAATCAATAAAGTTCGTGTTGAAAAAGTTTTCTAGATTTCCTAAATGGTTATTTGTTCATAGGAAAAATAACACCTTTCTGTAAATAGGATGGTGTTAAGTATAATGTATATAATTGGATATTCAAACAAGAATTTATGGCTCGGGTTTCCATATTTTCAAAAAGCACGGCAGAAGTATTGCTGGGTAACTATACCTGCATATACACATACTTACATATGCCACTCAATGAGATGCTTGCATTCTATAAAATATAGAAGCAAAATGGTCTTGAGCCAGGAGAATATCCAGTTCAAATCAAATATTGATTACATACCAAAATAAAACAAACAAAAAAACTAAAATTAATTAAAATTCATTTTTCATAATTACTGTAATAAATTATTAGCATTATTTTAACATAATTTGAACATTCGGAACATTTGTAGCCATCATAATAATCTTTAATTTAGTGGGTAACCAGGAATGATTGGACTTATACCCTCAAGAGTATAGTGCAATTACTGAAGATACTTTCAATGCAAATTGGAAAAAAGTTACACATAAAATTGTTTAATGATTAGATAAAAACGGTCTCTTCGAGAAATTTTCCACATATGTACTTTTCTATATGGTGAATAAAGCTGCATTCACCGATTTCGATGTGTATCGAAAATAAAGTATTTTTGTCATAAGATGATTTTAAAAAATTTTAAAAAAAATATATTTTTTTAAGAAATTTAAAAATTTAACTGTGGTACAAATACGAATATATTTTTTATATCCTCCACTAGGGTATTATGTATTTGTACAATTGTTTGTCACACCCAAAAGGAAACGAGATAGACCCATCGTTCATTATGTAGATCGGCTTAGAATCACTTTCTGAATCGATTTAACAATGTCCGCTCGTCTGTCTGCCCGTCCGTCCTTCTATTCTTGTGGTCAGCGTACAGGTCGCAATTATTGTCCGATCTTAACAAAAATTTGGCAAATCGGTTCAGATTTAGATATAGCTCCCGTACAAATTTTGCTCTCGATTTGACTTTTTCCGCTATAGAGACCACATATTTTAACCGATTTCCTTCAAATTTGGCACACCACCCTACATTACAATCACAAACACAAACAGTCGTCCGGATCGGTTCTGATTTATATATAGCTCCCATACATAATTCGATCTCGATTTGACTTTTTTCGGTCATATCGGTTCAGATTTATATAGCTCCCATACATATTTCGCTCTCGATTTTACTTTTTCCATATATGTGGTATATATGGTAAATATACAAAATTCGTTCCCGATATTACTTTTCTCCCCGAATTGTAATGTGGTAGAAAGTGGAGGGTATCATAAAGTCGGCCGTTGTTTCTAATTGCAAGCAAATTTCCTTTACTATCACGGAAATTTGTCAAATCTTAAATAATATTTTCTTATTTGATACCTTCGGTTTTTGTAAAATAATTTTTATTAATAGACACAAATGGTAATGCCGAAACTAACCAAAGATTCATAATAGTCGGGGACATCCACAACTTTTTTGAAGTCAGCTTAAAATAAGTTATTTTATTTACTTCTATTAAATATATTTAACTTCCGCAGCAATCACCTTTTATATTATTTTTAGAGTAAATACCAAGAACACCATGAAACTTGAAACTGTGAACTATTAATAAAAATTATCGGGGGTATATTTCGGTTTATAAAATAAATAAGGAAAAATATAAAAAATATATATTTTGAATTTGAATTTTACAAAAACCGACATTTTTATAAATAAATAAATATATAAGAAAAAAATAAAAAAAAACATATTTTTATGATTTAACAAATTTTCTGTAAAACTATAAGAAATTTGATTTAAATTTGGAAAAAATTTGTATTTATATCTCATACCTCAAAAACGTTACATTTAAAAAAAAAAACAAATATGGAGTGGCATTTTTATGGGGGTTATATCTAAAACTGAACCGATGTGTTATTTTGCTTATTATTATTTTTATTTTTTATTATTTTTATTTTTTACCATATGAAACCCCCCAAAAATCGATAAATGTATTTTAACATTCTTCATGGTATCCGGTAGATTCAGATTATTTTTTGAAATGAATCTGTTGTGCTGATTTTATATCAGGTTCATTTCCTTAATTATTAATAATATATTAATAATAATTGCCTGGATAAATTCAATAATCCTCTATAATTGGTTGGATATCGGATACAACATCATTCGAATATCGGCTTTGTGCTCGCTAAAAATACGAAAATGTTATTTAATTTTGCAATAAAAAATATGTGCTGGTGGAGTCCCACCTTCGATCGATCGCTATTGCGTTGTTCGCCGCAAATGCGTTGTTCAATTGCATTTTCATTATTTCGAAATTATTTCATAATAAATTCCGAATATAATTGTTTTGTTATTTCTGTATATCGCCCTGCAAAAAAAAAAACATGCCTGCAATGTTTTAACAAAACAGCACTCCACGCAGCAATTTGAAGACCAACCTTTATTTATTAAATAAAAAAATCTTTTTTTTTTTACCGGTAATTCTTATCAATTTCATTCCACGTCCAAAGTATAACAACTAAGAAAGACTAGCAATAAATTGAAATTGTGAAAAAGAGTCAACAACAGATATATGTACGTTCGAACGTCTGTATATATCCACGCCAAAGAAAACCACCACAAATTATTTATACCAATGACATGAGAGCCTTAGACCTAATATTCATATTTTCTTTCGAATTTACAAAATTTATTAGAATTTATTTTTGTTATGGAGGTATGCAAAATGAGGCCAACATACTTCCCAAACACCAAAACCTTAGAAGTTATTCCGAAGACGCCACGAAAGGTGTGGGGGGATGGGGGAAATGATCAAATTGATAACCCAAAACCAAAAAATAAAAGATAACAAAAGTTATCACAAAGTCAATAAG
This sequence comes from Polietes domitor, assembly GCA_947397865.1. Lineage (NCBI taxonomy): Eukaryota > Metazoa > Arthropoda > Insecta > Diptera > Muscidae > Polietes > Polietes domitor. The sequence goes on along the minus strand of OX377618.1, from coordinate 220,949,372 downwards.
AAAATGAAAAATACGATACAAGCGCACAGACAGTTTCGTAATGGAGAAAATTAGGTGGGAAATATAAAAGAACTAATTATGATATTAAGACCTAATCCCCCCATTACATGCATGCCTACCACACCACACCAAAATAAATGCAAGATAAACACTCATATGGAATTCAAAAACTCGTTGCCCTAGCCGGACATTGTCCAGTTTGGAGTGGAGTTATTTAATATTTTGTGGGACGTAGTTTCTATGCTCTGCTCTGGAATAGAGTTGTTAAAAACATCATTCGTCCAATTTAATCAAATTTACAATAAATAATATAGTGTGAATCCCCTCACTGGTGGCGTTTCGTTTATTGACTTCATTTAAATTTGGTAGTTGAAAAAAAAAAAACAAATAATTTGACCGGTTCCACATTGTCGCCCACTTTATTACGTTTTAAGTACATACATCCAAATAAAAAGCTTAAACGTTTTCACTCGCATTGTTTGTCTGCCTCTCTTTATCAGAGTCGCACATTGTGATTGTGTACGTACGTGCTACAGTGGGTGTTCAAGTGCGAGCGACTACTTTTCTATTTCTATGTTCAAATCGGTTATATTTTCGGAATAGGTTTTGTGGTAAGGTCCGCTGTGCTCGATAGTGTAAGTGTGTTTATGTGTGTGCCCGCGTCTATTATTATTATTTGTAATAATGCGATTCCAGTTAAAACCACAGTATTTGTTTGACTTGAAATGATTGATGCTTTAATAGAACTAACCACAGTGGCGTAAACCACAAAAAGTGGGGCGAAAGAAAGCAATGGACAGAAGCAATAAGGGAAACATTGAATAATTCGAATAATTCAAATACATAATTCAAGTATATCGAATCAAATAATTTAAATTAATCAAATAGTTCGGATAATTCCAATAATCTAAAAAAATCAAATAATCCAAATATTTCAAATGATAAATCAAATAATTGAAATTTCTTTATTTTCAAAAAATAAGAAATTGTAGACACTAGGGTGTATCGAATAAGAAAAGATTTTTTTCATAAGGTTATTTTATTTTTATACCCTCCAACTAAGGATGGGGTATATTCATTTTGTCATTCCGTTTGTAACACCTTGAAATATTCATCGGAGACCCCATAAAGTATATATATTCTGAATCGTGGTAAAATTCTAAGACGATCTAGCCATGTCCACGCTAGCTGCCGAAAGAAATGAGCAAGGAGGTTCAAATTGTCCCTAAACGTCTCTCGTGGTTGCAAATAGGTTGGGATTGAAAGTGGACGAAATCGGCCCAGAGGGAATTTTTTCCCTAACCAAGACTGAAAATACCTCCTAATATTTGGATTATTTAAGCAAATATAGAAAATTTCTGCTTCGCATGTACATGATATTTGGTACGGACTTTCCTTCTGTAACTTTAAAGCACCAAAAATTAAAATAAAAAATGCGTCCGAAATGGGACAAATAGGGATAAAAATAGTACCTTTGATACGACAAAAGCTAGAAACATGAAATTCGTTGTGTACATCCCTATAATTACGTAGACTCGTAAAATAGAGGAATTTTTCGAAAATGGAAAAGAGGGATAAAAATAGTGCCAATCAAACCGATTAAGTGGAAATCATGAAACTTGCTGTATGCATTCATCTGAATGTGTAGACGCGAAACATAAAGGAAATTTTCGAAATTTATCCGTTTAGGCCCGAAATGGGGTGAAGGGGATACAAATAGTACCAACCATACCGCTGAAGTTCAAACCTTGCAATTTCGAGTATGCATTCCTCTGACTGTGTAGACGCGAAATAGAAAATAATGTTTTAAAATGTGTACTTTTAGGCAGAAAATTGGGCGAAAGGGGATAGAAATGGTACCAACTCGACGGCTGCAGTTAGAATAGTGAAATTCAATGTGTACATTGCTTTGACTACGTAGACATGAACCAAAAGATATCTTTTGACATTCGTACCTTTTGGATAAAAATTGGATAAAGTTGTTACCAACTAAGCGACTGTTGCTAGAATCATGAAATTCCGTGTTTACACTCGTCTGGCTGCGCAGACCTGCAAAACAAAGAGGGTTTTCCCAAATTCGTACTTATAGGGTCAAAATGGAAAAAGGAATAAAACTGGTACCAAGCAAACGGCTGTAGCTAAAGAGTGATTTTTTTGAGGTTAGGATTTTCATGCATTAGTATTTGACAGATCACGTGGGATTTCAGACATGGTGTCAAAGAGAAAGATGCTCAGTATGCTTTGACATTTCATCATGAATCGTCTTACAAACGAACAACGCTTGCAAATTATTGAATTTTATTATCAAAATGCGTGCTCTGTTAAGAAAGTTCATTGCGCGCTTCCATTTTATGGTCAGTTTAATCGACCCACTGAAGCGGCTATTCGGGCTATTGTGACTAAATTTCGCACCAAATTTACATTGTTGGACATTAAACCACCAACACGCTTACGTAGAGTGCGAACTGAAGAAAATATCGCAGCTGTATCGGCCAGTGTTAATGATGACCACCAATTTTCGATTCGTCGCCGTTCGCACCAATTGGGTCTCTGTTACTCAAAAACGTGGAAATGCCAAAATTGGACTAAGCGGATGGACCACCTAAGACGCAGCCGCGGTCAACATTTAAATGAAATTATCTTCAAAAAGTAAATGTCATGGACCAATCTAACGTTTCAAATAAAGAACCGATGAGATTTTGCAAATTTTATGCGTTTTTTTTTAAAAAAAAGTTATCAAGCTCTTAAAAAATCACCCTTTAGAATCATGAAATTAGGTTCGTACATTCCACTGTGGACGCGAGACATAATGGATATTAGTACTTTTCGTATAAAAATAGTACAGACATTTGATCTGTAGCTGAAATCAAGATATTCAGCTGGAGGAAATCGGCCTCGAGGGAATGAATGATTAGTAAAGCATCGTAATTTATTTAAAGCAATGGACATAATAAATATGCCTTGTAGTTTGAAATAGTAAACAAATATCGTAATGTTTATAAAAATATAACAATTTTCCTCACTTCTATTTAAAGTCGGCAGCCTCTATTCTGTTGGCAATACTGTGGAATATATTCCGTGGCGGAGGGTATATAAGATTCGGCCCGGCCGAACTTAAATTCTTTTTACTGTTTTTTTTTTTAAATAATTTAAATAATTCAAATAATTTAAATAATTTAAATAATTTAAATAATTTAAATAATTTAAATAATTTAAATAATTTAAATAATTTAAATAATTTAAATAGTTTAAATAATTTAAATAACTTAAATAATTTAAATAACTTAAATAATTCAAATAATTGAAATAATTTAAATAATTTAAATAATTTAAATAATTTAAATAATTTAAATAATTTAAATAATTTAAATAATTTAAATAATTTAAATAATTTAAATAATTTAAATAATTTAAATAATTTAAATAATTTAAATAATTTAAATAATTTAAATAATTTAAATAATTTAAATAATTTAAATAATTTAAATAATTTAAATAATTTAAATAATTTAAATAATTTAAATAATTTAAATAATTTAAATAATTTAAATAATTTAAATAATTTAAATAATTTAAATAATTTAAATAATTTAAATAATTTAAATACTTCAAATAAATCAAATAATTCAAACAATTCAAATAATTAAAAAAATTGAAAAAATAATTTAAAAATTTCAAATAATTGAAAAAATAATTCAAATAAATCAAAAAATTCAAATATTTTTTTTCGGACATAAAATGTTTAGTACACTATGCAACAAAAATTTTGTCGAAACATCTGATGTATTTTAACTTCCTAAGCTCAAAAACGATATTATTGTTTTTATTTTTATTAAAATTCCAATTTTCGTCGAAGGAAAAAATCTTTTTTTTTTTTGAAAAATTTCTATTTTTGCTGGTAATAAATACAAAAAAGACGGAAAAATATTTCGTTTTATTTTTTAATAGCTTACATTTTAACGCAAAAACAGTGCTTATATTGTTAATAAAATAAAAAAAGACTCAACATTTTTTTGCAAATCGAGATTTTTGCTTATTTTAACAAAACACAACAACTTCGGTCATAATAAACAAAAATATCGATTTGCAAAAAAATTTTAGTTAAGTCTTTTTATATTTTGGAAACGATATGTAAACAATCTATGGATAAATGTACAAGTTATGATACTCTTTGTAGACGCAAAATATTTTTTTAAAAATATTATATATTATATTTAAAAATATCCGAAATGAGAGTACAAATATTAAAGGTACCTACGATGATAATTTTAAATTTAGTAAAAAAATTAAACTAAATTATACATAAAAAATTGATTTTGTGAATCAGCTTGTCTCAATGCACACAAAAAATATTTTTTTCAGCTTGGACACACCAGTTTCTTTTTTCTGTTGCATAGTGATATCTGCCAAATTTGAATTATTCGAATATTTAAATAATTGCACAACTAATTGCTTATCGTCATATTATTTTATCGTGTCCCACTGTAACTCATATCACATTCACTTGCACAAATCCGCATTTCACAGTGTTATTACAATTGTTCCTTTTTATTCTTTCTTTTGTTTTTATAAAAATAAATCTTATTGAAAACGTATTTCCTTTTAGAAACCAAATGTTTTTGTGTTCAGTGTGTGATAAGTATTCATGTACTCGCCTGCATCGATTGCAGGCGATATGACCAAACAGAGATTATAAAATACGACATGGCATATACTCACTACATTAATTGTTAGCAATTGATTTTTGAACACTTACCTAAAAAGAAAGAAAGAAATGGGAAATGTTATTAAGTATTGGCGAATAAATGTTTTGATATTTCTATATCTATATATATATATAAATCAATATGTGTCTGTACGTTCCGTATAGGTCGCCAAACCGCTGGACCTGTAGTTTACTGTAGTTAACTTCTGGACGGGGAATGGTTCTAGGTCATTATATGACAAAGGGGTGTTGTACTGCCCACACAAACTATATTTTAAAACTATAAATTTTCCATTTTATCTTCAAAATCATATGATGTAGTGGAATAGGGAAGAATGAATTCTTGCAACGAAAGGTAAAAAAGATAGTAAAAATATAAATAAGAAATTATTCAGGATACAAAGTATACAAATATTAGTATGGACACCATAGTAATAAACATTTAATTGTTTATCTCTGTCTTCAGTGGTTTGAGATGATTATAAAGCAGGGTGTACTTATTGCTCCTAGCCTACATGACACTGGAGCTTCTTATAATGTATTATATAAAATTTAGTTCTTTATTACGACATATATTTGCCACGCATACATATATATGGCATTTATTGTATTATTCAATAAATAATACATATAAATCAACATTAGTTTAGTACTGAAGCGTGTTATTTGAAACTCATTATAAAACCTTCAAAACACATTGCAGTGGCGTTTGCGGGTATATTTGCAAAAATTTAAATACAGCGTTTTCCAACAAGAGGTGTTATTTTGGTATTCAAAGAAAAATTTCATTTTTTGAGATAAATGATCGGATATTTATTTCATAATAAAGAGCAAGGTATAATGAAAGGCAACATCAGCCAAATGGCCACCACGACCATGCTTACAGGACCATATCCTTTTCTTGAAAATTTCCATAACCAAATCGCAAAGTGGCTGCCCAATGTCCTCGATAGCAGCACGGATTCTATCTTTGAGGTCTTGAATCGATGCTGGGCCGTTGGCGTAGACTTTGTCTTTCAAGTGCCCCTAAAGGAAGAAGTCGCAAGGTGTTAAATCACAAGATCTCGTTGGCCAATTGTGATCTCCTCTGCGAGAGATAATACGGTCCGGAAACTTTTCCCATAAAAGAGCAATGGTTTCGTTGCTTGTGTGGCACGTAGCGCCGTCTTGTTGAAAGTAAACGTTGTCCAGATCAATACCATCCAACTCCGACCATAAAAAATCATTAATCATCTCTCGATAGCGCAATCCATTCACCGTAACAGTTGATCCAACCTCATTTTGCGAAAAAGTAAGGTCCAATGACCCCGCCGGACCATAAACCGCACCAAACAGTCACAAGATGTGAATGGAGAGGCTTCTCAACAATAACTCTTGGGTTTTCCGAGCCCCAGATTCGACAATTTTGCTTGTTGATGTAGCCACCGAGGTGGAAATGGGCCTCATCACTCAAGATGATTTTTCGATGGAATTCCGGATAATTTTCATTCCTCTCAAGGACCCAATCAGCAAAGACACGACGTTGTTGATGATCGGCCGGCTTGAGTTCTTGTGTTTATAAGCTTAAGACCCAAGTCTTTATGCAGAATACGGTGTAATGAAGTTTGTGGAATGCCCAATTCCAAAGAACAACGAGGAATGGACAAACCTGGGATTTCTTCAACACTTTGGGCTACAGCAGCAATATTCGCAGCAGTTCTTGAGCGACGTGCACGTGGGTTTTATTCTTCACATCACTAACTTGTCCCAACAGCTCGAATTTTTCCACCAATTTCTGTATTGCGGTCCGGCAAGGTGCTTCACGTCGATCCAAAAACGCTTTAGTTTTGCGAACTGTGACTGCAAGATTTTCACCATTTTTGTAGTGATTTTTAATAATTTCAATGCGTTGATGAAGTGTGTATCGTTCCATTTTTATACCCTCCACCTCCAGGATGGGGGTATACTAACTTTGTCATTCCGTTTGTAACACCTTGAAATATCGACCTGAGACCCTCTAAAGTATATATATTCTTGATCGTCATAAAATTCTAAGACGATCTAGCCATGTCCGTCCGTCTGTCCGTCTGTTGAAAGCACGCTAGCATCTAAACGAAAGGAGGTAGAAAGTTCAAATTTTCCATAAATGCGTCTTATAGTCGTAGATCGGTTGCGATTGAAATCGGCCCAAAGGGAAAAGTTTTTCCCTCACAAGGACTAAAAATATCCATAATAATCCCTAATATTTTAGCGTATTTAAGCATGTTTTTTGAATATGTCTGTTTATATTTGCTTGATATTTGGTATGCGCATTTCCCTTATAGCAAAAACGTGTACCATAAAGTGATTCTTATTTGTAGGGGGTGAAATGGGCAAAAAAAGGATAAAAAAGGTACATATTAAACGACAACAGCTAGAAACACGAAATTCGGTGTGTACATTCCTCTAATTGAGTAGATATATAATATAAAAGTATTTTTTCCAAATTCGTACTTTTAAGGGGTAAAATGGGAATAGAGGGATAAAAATGGTACCAACCAAACGGCTGTACCTAGAGTAATGAAATTCGGTGTATACATTCCTCTGATTGCATAGACAAGTAAAATACACGGATTTTTCAAAATTCGTACTTTTTGGGGTTAAAATGAAAAAAGGGGATAAAAATAGTACCAATCAAATGATCGCAGCTAGAGTCATGAAATTCGGAGTATACATTCCTCTGACTGTCTAGACACGGAAAATAAACTGATTTTTCGAAATTCGTACATTTTGGGGTCAAAATAGAAAAAGGGGATGAAAATAGTACCAACCAAATGACCGCAGCTAGAGTCATGAAATTCAGAGTATACATTCCTCTGACTGCGTAGACACGGAAAATAAACGGATTTTTCAAAATTCGCATTTTCAAGGAATACAATGGTACAGAGGGATAAAAATAGTACCAACTAAACGACTATAGCTAAAATGATGAAATTCTAATTGAGTAGAAACGTCAAGAGGGAAATCATGGAATTCAGTGTATACATTCCTCTGTCTGCATATATAATAATAATAATTTTTTCCAAATTCGTACTTTTTCTTTTACGGCAAAAATTGGTAGAATCATGAAGTTAGGTTATTTTGCACTATGTACGTCTAATAATGGATTTTCAAAATTTGTACTTTTGGAATTAAAATAGGTGGTGGGTATATAAAGTTCGGCCCGGCTGAACTTAACGCCGTTTTTACTTGTTAGTAATGGCGTAGTTTCTATTTGTCAAATGTCAAAGAATAAAAGCATCAAAAGTGACAGCTACCGAAATACCGGGTGATTCAAAATTACACCTCTTGTTGGAAAACCCTGTACATATACAGCTGATAACAGCATGGTAACACCAAGCACTCTAACACAAGCTGCGCTGATGAGTTAGCCCCACACGGGATATGATATATGTAAAGCATATGTAAATATATGGCTGATAACAGCCACAGAAGCTCCACTGATGAGTTATTCTCACATAGGATATGAAATACGTATATGACCAAAATGTGTTTACTTGAGTTTGGTTCTCCTCCTTTCCATTACCAATAATAATCATTACTAATATCCAAATAACACAACAACTAAGAAACCATCTTTAAGAAAACCAATATTTAATATGCCAACATTTTTTACAAATATAATAGAATGTGAAGTGGGAAGAATATATCGTCAACACAGGAAATACTTTCTTCCATATCATAACGGACGTAACCGTCTTTTGCTTAGATTATTTGACATTATCATGATCTTTTTATCAAAACTTTTTACCTCTGAAGGCTGAAAAGCTTATTAAAAGTACACCATTATTTTGAACTATTATCAGATTTTACTAACTTTATTATTATTCATGTTATGTATGTACGTTTCTACAATATATAAGGAAATTATTGCAAAGTTTACACGAAATAAACGAAATATATGTCGCATACATCACTTCCAAAGAATTCTCATTTATAGATAACACATGACTGCAATTTCTCTAGAAAAAAAAAGTTCGTTATGAAATCAAGTGCTAAGCCTTTCCAACGAAAGAACCTTGCTAAACTGTTCATGAACATATCTTTAATTTCATAAGAAACATTTTTTAATAACTACCAATTTCTTGTAATTGTCTTATCAAAATTGGAAAATGTTTTATTTGGGAGGTACTTTTGTGGCGAATGCTGATTTAATTTATTTAATGAGTAGGAACTTCTTGCAGATTCAATTCTAATGAATGATTTGCGATATGATTAACTACCAAAAAATATCACTAGCTACTCGTCAAACTACCACGATGCGTTTGAGAGGAGAATTTAACATGGACAAGTCACTGAAGGTAGTCAGTACCCTATATATAACCTTGTACTAACGAATTCGCTACCGACATATGACTAGTAAAATCTGAGTGAGTTCTTTTTAGGAAGACTGTTGTTTCCGGATATATTAGTATTCGAATTAGATATTTTTGAGTTCAAAAATAAAATTACGAATTCAAAATAAGGCTTCTGTTTTACAGTGACCCTATTAAACGGTATTCGTTGTAAGAAAATTAAGCTCCGATAACAAAACTAAGCTCCAATAACAAAAGCGAAAATAAAAGGTGAAATGTTCACTCAAAAAAAGCAATAATTGTTTACATTGTCATCAACAACAATATAAAGATGATAACAAAAAAAAATAATTTTATAAAAAGTATGGATAAATATCCAGTATAAATGCTATTTATATCTATCGAAACATATTTCTTTTTTTTTCAAATTTGTTTTAATACAAAAAATATATTTATTTTCGAGTAAAAAATTAACTCTTTAGTAACGTTTTTGTTATCGCAGCATGTTCTCCAGGCTTAAAGAAAAACAGCCCTTTTATTTCCAAGGGGTCAATTATTATTTGTGTTTACCGCGACCCAGCCTAATGTACATCCGATTATAAAACATGTGGACAAATAAATTACATTGGTTCTATTAACATTAGCGCTCGTTTTCATGTAGCTCCGTTAGAGTTAACCAAGACATGTCAATATTCACACAAACTGACATCTATAACACTCGGTTAGTCCTAACTTTATGTTAACGGAGCTACATGACAATATTTAATATAGTTTCCAAAAATGTTCTTTCAAATAAAAAAATATTAAAAAACTAAGGCCATTACGGTCTTCTTGAATGTACTGTGTGAATGACTTTCAAAAATAATAATCAACGCTTGATTGATAGAATTCTAAGAAAATGCAATTTTAAAATCCACTCATGCAGATAGCAAGATAAGCAACCATCAGGTGTAGTATTGTCGCTCAACCTCTGTTAATGGGGCAACAAATAAAAAAAGCTGCGATTAGATTTGGATACCTATACTTTGGTAGGCAACGGTTTGTGCAACCAATCCGAAAAAATCAAGTGAAGAAAGTAGGCAAGTTTTCTATTCGGGGGGAATTCATTAGTGGAGTTTGATGGTTTGATGATGATATTATTTTTCTGGTAGGTATTGTCGAGTAGCACAAGAATCTGTATTTGAAATTGGCCAGACACCTTCAAATCTTCAGTTACGTGTAAAAAACCGGTTTTCGTACTTTGCACACTTATAAGCCTGCTGGTAAGTTGGTTAACAACCGATATTTGCTTACGGATTTTAAAAGAAGAAACCCGGAGCTTTCGAGAGATATAAAGGGTGATTTTTTAAGAGCTTGATAACTTTTTTTTTAAAAAAACGCATAAAATTTGTAAAATCTCATCGGTTCTTTATTTGAAACGTTAGATTGGTCCATGACATTTACTTTTTGAAGATAATTTCATTTAAATGTTGACCGCGGCTGCGTCTTAGGTGGTCCATCCGCTTAGTCCAATTTTGGCATTTCCACGTTTTTGAGTAACAGAGACCCAATTGGAGCGAACGGCGACGAATCGAAAATTGGTGGTCATCATTAACACTGGCCGATACAGCTGCGATATTTTCTTCAGTTCGCACTCTACGTAAGCGTGTTGGTGGTTTAATGTCCAACAATGTAAATTTGGTGCGAAATTTAGTCACAATAGCCCGAATAGCCGCTTCAGTGGGTCGATTAAACTGACCATAAAATGGAAGCGCGCAATGAACTTTCTTAACAGAGCACGCATTTTGATAATAAAATTCAATAATTTGCAAGCGTTGTTCGTTTGTAAGACGATTCATGATGAAATGTCAAAGCATACTGAGCATCTTTCTCTTTGACACCATGTCTGAAATCCCACGTGATCTGTCAAATACTAATGCATGAAAATCCTAACCTCAAAAAAATCACTCTTTACATATTTATATAGGGTCCGCCAAATAAATTTTTTTTTGAAAATGCTATAAAAAAAACTACTGAATATTTTCTCAAATTTCTTTTTTATTTGAAAGTACAATCCTTCCGGTTAATAATGGAAAATAATTTCATTCAAATGGCTACCTCGGCTCCCCACAAATAATAGTCCAACGGTTGAATAGTTGAATTAAAGTTAGATGGCGGACCCTATATAATATATATATATAAAAAATCTGTGTGTTTTTGTCCAGCAAACACATTTTCTTAAACAATTTTTGGGAATTTTTCAAATTTGGCAATGTCTGTGCACATTATTTTGTTTGGTAACCGTACCACTTGTAAGTTTATTTTTAACTAAGCGGAGTATAACGCCGCTTAGTTTTTTTAAAAAATTTATTAATAATTGACTAATTTATTGAAGTTTTTATTAATACTAAATTTTTCTAAAAATACAAGTTTTGGTCATTCCACTTAACGGGTCTCATTATTTTACGAATTAAAGCCCATTAAACATACCTAAAATTCAACAAAGCAGATAAAAACGCTGAACAAAATGCTAGATTTTCCATGTTTACAAAAATATACCCGAATTCCCAAAGTGGGGAAAATGTGTTCCAAAGTTGTGGATTCGAAAATTTATGTGCTCTACAAGTAAATATATCATTGGTTATTTCCACTCCTGTATGCTTGAATTTTATCTAAAACACTTGCCTTGATCCATAGCAAAACTATGAATGGCTTTTGAATAGTCTTTTTGCTGATTCCATATGTATGCTTTTATGCACAATAGGATGGGTCACGAACCAGAAATGAAGATTGGATTGTTTAATGATGATCTGCAAAATATTTCGCCGTTGGGTCAAGCCAACTGTGAGCTAAACGCTCCTGAAAACAACTCTAAATATCATATTTTCCCCTACACCACAGGGTATAATGTCTTTGTGCATTTGTTTGTAACACCCTAAAGGAGACGATATAGACCCATCGTATATTATACCGATCAACATTGAATCACCTTTTGAATCGATTTAACCATGTCCGTCTGCCTGTCTGTCCATCTATTCTTGTAATCACGATACAGGTCGCAATTATTGTCCGATTCTAACGAAATTTGACACAAACGATTTTTGCATTCCGAAGACGGACGCTATTTCATTTGAAGCAAATCGATTCAGATTTAGATATAGCTCCCATACAAATGTTGCTCCCGATTTGATTTTTTCTGCTATAGAAGCCACATAATTGAAGCGATTTTGATAAAATTTTCAACAACGGCTTATATCTAAGTTAGAAACATCTGTGGTGAAAATGGGTCAAATTGGTTTAGATTTAGATACAGCCACAATACATATTTCGCTTCCTATTTGACATTTTTTCGGTGTAGAAACCGTAAATTTAAACAGATTTTGTACAAATTTGGCTCAACACCTTATATTTCAACTAGAAACATTTCTTGAGAAAATGGGTCAAAACGGCTCAGATTTATATATAGCTCTCATACAAATGTCGCCCCCGATTTGAGGTTAACCGCTGAAGAAAACACATACCTGAACCGATTTTCTTCAACTAGAAACATTTCTTGAGAAAATGGGTCAAAACGGCTCAGATTTATATATAGCTCTCATACAAATGTCGCCCCCGATTTGAGGTTAACCGCTGAAGATACCACATAACTGAACCGATTTTCTTCAAATTCGGCAGGTCAACTAATATTTACTCTAGAAACATCTATAGTAAAAGAGGGTGAGATCGGTTCAGATTTATATATTGCTCCCATACAAATGGCATTCACGATTTTCACCGAATTGTGTGAATAGCGGAATAGCAAGTGTATGGTATCATATAGTCGGCCCGATCGACTTTAGACTTTCCTTACTTGTTTTTATGTTGCATACCCTATAATATTTATGTTTGTCTGAATTAATAGGCACTTAGAAGCACTTTAAATATAAATTTGTATTTTTGTCTTAGAATAACCCATTGGTCGCATTTTTAGACGTTTAGTTAGATTTTTTTGTGGTTTTTTCGAAGTGACAGCTAAAAATTCATATTTCTTGGTAACAATTTATAAAAGATGTTATGAATGACGTCACCGGCTCCACTTTTGTTAAATAATTTAATGCAGGGTTGGTTTTCAGAGGCAACATTTTCAAACTCTTTTTACAAAAATGAGCACTGTGAGGTCGATTTTCATCATTTCGGTATTATTCGAAATACTATCACCAAATACAAAAATGTTTTCAGTTGTCAATATGAAAAAAACACCCCAAAAATACTATAAACGTCCAATAATTCGACTAACAAGTTACTCTAAGACGAGAATCAAAATTAACATTTAAAGCGCTTTCAGGGGTCTATTATTTCAGAAAAAATCGACAAAAATTAAAGACAGAAAAATTACACGGGAAAAACATAATCTAGAAACGAAATATTTTACAAAACATCCAAACTTTATTTTAGGGTGACTGGAAATAGTTTTTTCATGTCAGCCTAATGTATAAATATCAATCTTTTACGGTCGGTCATTGTCTAATACAGACCACCCTCCTCCACTAATCATTTGGATTTGTTTTCATTTTTTTGTTGTTTATGTTTCGAGGGGAAACATATGTTGTTTCAAATGTAATATCATCTTTGGTATTGTCGTTTTTGTCCATTTCAACAATCGCTGATAAATATTATTCCAATGAAAACGCAAATGTACCCAGACCATGTTCAAAATGAATGTATATATGGATTTCAAGTGTAGACGCTTCCAAAGAACCAGCGGAATAGAGTCATACACTACCGACCGAATCACCACACCAGCCACCGAACCCACAAAGTGCTGACGTCAAAGCGAAAATTTTTAGATAAATGACACTGGCCGGTGTGAGTTTAAAATCGGAAGTAGGAAATAAAACTGAAACTGATAAGAAACACAAATTCATTCATAGAATTGAAAATTTTCACAAATAAAAAAGAAAAGATTATTAAACGAAACAGTCAGTACTTGGGAGTGTTGTGTGTAAGGGAGGGGTGTTAACGAGTTAAATGAATGTAGAATAGGGTGTAAGGGAAAAATTTTTATTAAAGAATATCAAATTTTTAATATAATAGTTCAAATTAAATAATCGGATGACAGGAGGTCTGTGGTTCTGAACCTGTAAACACAAATTTATTTACAAATGACAGAGTGACATTTATTAAATAAGTTATTTTTATACAAAGATTTTGCAATACACCCTAATATAGCAACGCATTACTTGTCTAACTCAAATTAATTAAAATTAATAAAAAATTAATTAAATGGCATAATGACATTTATTAAATAAATTTAGCAGTACACCCTAATATAGCACCACATTACCTGTCGACGAGTCATATGAAATGTCACTCATAAAACTCAATTGTTTGCAAAAATCATAATTCAATTTTTAGTTTTATATGGGTCTGGCTTAACCCCTTGAGAAACTACGAAATGTTGGCATTTACAAAGTTGATGGCTCTTAAAAAACAATACAATATCTGATTAGGTCATTAAGAATTGTTTAGAGCCATCATTGTTAGTCCATCAAAAAGATACATATTTTAGAAAATTAACAAAGCCTATTCAATGTCACCAAACACCAAAAATAAAACATTCATAAGTTTATTTAAAATAGATGAATAACTTGAAGCTTAGCATATTCTTACAAACATACATATATATGTATGTATTCTTGTATATTCTTTGGTCATTTGACAGTAGACAAGCTCGGGAGATTAAGCCAAACACGGATTTTATTTTAGGCAGTCTTCAAAATGAAACTATCTTTGATCACTTCATGGTGGTTAATATAATTAGGGTATCTCTTGAAATAATATTTTGAAATCGTTTCCTGCTCGAAATATTAACTGGAAGACAATGTCTCATCTGCATTTCGAAATCTATGCTCGATTAATTTAGACTTCGAAAAATTTGTGAAGGTTTAACCTGCCCAAAGCCCCCTTTATTAAGATGATCTTCCTCTTCTCCCTTCGGGGATGTTTGAGCGATAATTTGTATTTTTGCGAAGAAAAGGAAAACAGAGTAGAATAATGAATGTAAATTTGTCAGAAGACAACATACGGAGATTTAGCCAAACATGGATTTTGCTTTAGACAATTTTCAAAATGAAACTATCTATGATCGTGGGGTGTCTCTTAAACTCATATTTTTGCACTATATCCTGTTCGAAATATTGTTTGGAAGACTGTGTCTACATTTCGAAATCTATACTTGATTAATATTGACTTCGAAAATGTTGGGACGGTTGATCCTGCTTACAGCCTTCTTATTAAGATGATCTTCCTCTTCTCCTTTCCGGGATATTTGCGCGATAACTTGTATCTTATGTATAAAAGGAAAAAGCAACAATTTTTTTTTTAAGAAAAATGTATGTAAATGCTTCTAAAAGGCAATATGTCTGGTTGCACGACGTATATTTCATGATATTTCAATTCATATTTCATTTCATATTTTAAAAGTAAATCTACCATTTACACAGTGTCTATATTGTCCACTGAGATTTATGGAAATTCAATGCAAACTGGAATTGTTCAACAAAGCAAAACAAATATGATACACATTGTTATGGGAATTGTATTAAACTATTAATATTAATAATTACCCATGGGTTAAATACTTCCTTATTGTATTTTTTCTGCCGATTGTTTGCAACGGCAACAACAGCTCCTATATTCATATGACTAAATAATAAAGACAATTCATTTGAAAACTACACACACGAGTGTCAAGAGTCACAAAGGATTGAAAAGATTAACTATTGCTTAACAAAAAATGTAGGAGGAGTATGTCATACTTTTTTCTTTGTTTGATTGTTAACAATTGTTGTTGTTGTTGTTTTTCGTTTTTGTTTTATTATTTGTTAACTGTTCTTATCTCGATGTCATTTCTCGAAAAAAAAAACAAATCTTTAATCGCAAACGATTGCAAAAAAAACACAAATAAAAAGAGTTGATGTAAATGTTTAAAAATATAACATTTACGAATGCATTCTCGTCATATTCATATTTATTTCATTCATTCATTCATATGTTGCTTAATTTATTATTATTTGTTAAGACCACTTAAACGTACCATTCCGCCAGTCATTCATTCACAATCACATTTTCACTTTTCCGTTTAGATAAAATTGAAATTGTTGTAGTTGTTGTTGGTCTTGTGCAGAAACGGCCAACGAAACAGGTAAACACATATCCCTTTTTAAACGGAAATTGCGCAGAGGCAGCTATACTTTTTATTATTATTATAAGTATTTTGCACATTTCCGTTGTCAAAAAACAACAAGCCAAGTGTTTGAGTTGTTATCGGCCATACGTTGTTTTGTTTTTTTTTCTGTTTTTTTTTTTTGGCCATAAAGTGACATTGAAATATTGTTAACATTGTTTTTACTACCACTACGTGGAATTCATTAATAATTGAGAACCCGACAAATTCGATATTTTTGGAGGGGTTTCTGGAAAAGGGCTTATTTAGCTTATTAGTAGCATGGCTAGTTAGTTGGAGTTCATTCACTGGAACTAAGCGATTTGTTGCAGTGGTCATAAGATTCATACATGTGTAATTGATTCATCGAAACTTATCATAATTTGTACTACAACAAATGACACACACTCAGAGAAATTTGGATATACTTCCTAAAGTTTTGATGACTGCTAGAATGCTAGAAATCATGGCAGAATTCGGGAAAATGATAGGCAATTGATAGGAATGGAAGGAGCAGGACTTCGATTTGCTTAAGACGGTGGCAGAGATTTTCCATAAATATGGCGTCAACATTATTCTGGGCCATTCCATGGATTGTGTTGAAATCGATCATACGGACTATTTATTAGACTAGTATGTGAAAACGAAATATTGCGAAGGACATAAAATCCGTAACGGATAATTTAATGGGGTTTTTGGACATGGTCAAGGAAATTGTCATTAAAGTTACCAGACAGATTGCCAAGTTCGCCAGTAAACTAGCGGTAGCCAGTAATGATGAGGAAATTTCCATGGATGACATGCACACGAAATATTTAACCGACTTGGATGTTCATTCTAATTTTATAGAAAATTTCAATTTTATGGAAAATTTCGTCTAAATTTCAATTTTATAGAAAATTTCGTTGAAATTTCAATTTTATAGAAAATTTCGCCGAAATTTCAATTTTATAGAAAATTTCGTCGAAATTTCATTTTTATAGCAAATTTCGTCGAAATTTCATTTTTATAGCAAATTTCGTCGAAATTTCAATTTTATAGAAAATTTCGTCGAAATGTCAATTTTATAGAAAATTTCGTCGAAATTTCAATTTTATAGAAAATTTCGTCGAAATGTCAATTTTATAGAAAATTTCGTCGAAATGTCAATTTTATAGAAAATTTCGTCGAAATGTAAATTTTATAGAAAATTTTGTCGAAATTTCAATTTTATAGAAAATTTCGTCGAAATTTCAATTTTATAGAAAATTTCGTCGAAATTTCAATTTTATAGAAAATTTCGTCGAAATTTCAATTTTATAGAAAATTTCGTCGAAATTTCAATTTTATAGAAAATTTCGTCGAAATTTCAATTTTATAGAAAATTTCGTCGAAATTTCAATTTTAGAGAAAATTTCGTCGAAATTTCAATTTTATAGAAAATCTCGTCGAAATTTCAATTTTATAGAAGATTTAGTCGAAATTTGATTTCTTTATAAAATGTTTGCAGAAACTTTTGCCGAAATTTGATTTTGTACAGAAAATTTTAAAAATAAAGTAGTCGAATTTTATTTTTCTATTGAAAATTTATTTTTTTCTATAGAAAATTTCGTCGAAATTATATTTTTTTCTATAGAAAATTGCGTCGAAATTATATTTTTTTCTATAGAAAATTTCGTCGAAATTATATTTTTTTCTATAGAAAATTTCGTCGAAATTTTATTTTTTCTATAGAAAATTTCGTCGAAATTTTATTTTTTCTATAGAAAATTTCGTCGAAATTTTATTTTTCGTCGATTTTTGATTTTTCTATAGAAAATACCGTGGAAATTTATTTTTCTATAGAAAATTTCGTGGAAATTTTATTTTTCTATAGAAAATTTCGTGGAAAATTTATTTTTCTATAGAAAATTTCATGGAAATTTTATTTTTCTATAGAAAATTTCGTCGAAATTATTTTTTTTTTCTATAGAAAATTTCGTCGAAATTATTTTTTTTCTATAGAAAATTTCGTCGAAATTATTTTTTTTTATAGAAAATTTCATCGAAATTTTATTTGTCTATAGAAAATTTCATCGAAATTTTATTTTTCTATAGAAAATTTTATCGAAATTTTATTTTTCTATAGAAAATTTCGTCGAAATTTTATTTTTCTATAGAAAATTTCGTCGATATTTTATTTTTCTATAGAAAATTTCGTGGAAATTTTATTTTTCTATAGAAAATATCGTCGATTTTTGATTTTTTATAGAAAATTTCATGGGAATTTTATTTTTCTATAGAAAATTTCGTCGAAATTATTTTTTTCCTATAGAAAATTTCGTCGAAATTATTTTTTTTTTCTATAGAAAATTTCGTCGAAATTATTTTTTTTTATAGAAAATTTCATCGAAATTTTATTTTTCTATAGAAAATTTCATCGAAATTTTATTTTTCTATAGAAAATTTCATCGAAATTTTATTTTTCTATAGAAAATTTCGTCGAAATTTTATTTTTCTATAGAAAATTTCGTGGAAATTTTATTTTTCTATAGAAAATATCGTCGATTTTTGATTTTTTATAGAAAATTCCGTTGAAATTTTACTTTTTTATAGACAAATTTGGCCGAAATTTTATTTTTCTATAGAAAATTTCGTGGAAATTTTATTTTTCTATAGAAAATTTCGTGGAAATTTTATTTTTGTATAGACAATTTCGTGTAAATTTTATTTTTCTACAGAAAATTTCGTGGAAATTTTATTTTTCTATAGAAAATTTCTTGGAAATTTTATTTTTCTATAGAAAATTTCGTGGAAATTTTATTTTTTATAGAAAATTTCGTTGAATTTTTGATTTTTTATAGAAAATTTCGTCGAATTTTTGATTTTTTATAGAAAATTCCGTCGATATTTGATTTTTATATAGAAAATTTCGTCGAACTTTTTTTAAAATTAACACGACATTTGGTGAAAATTCTGAAATCTTAAAAAACTAGTATGGATTTTTTAAAGATGTTTGATAAAATCAATAAATTTAATCATTCCTGCAAAAACAAGCTTTGCGATTATTGCGAATCTTAAGACAGGACCTCTTTTTTACATGTAAAAATTAAAAAAAAAAAGTTTTTAGATATTTAATAACACTATACAATAAAAATTTTGCCGAAAGCCTATGTATAACATTTTCTGATTTATTGTGGTTATTTAAAAAAATAATGTATTTTTAATTCTTTTGCGTCAGGGGCATAACTTCTACATAGATCTTTTACATATAGACGTCATTTCATTCCATAGAAATTTAGCTAATAAAAATAAAACAAAATATTTTGTTGCATTTTTTTCTATTTTTGATGAGGGTTTTTGTTTCAGCAAAAATATATTAAAAAATGTTTCCATCTCATTTTTTCGAGACTCTCTACGTGAAATTAGCAACATTGAACATATACATAGGTGTGTGATCGGATCTATATTTCCAAAATGGGTGTACAAATATTAAAGGACGAAAAGTGGAATTCAAAATAAAAATATCCATAACATTTTTTTGGAGTTGATTTTATTACTCAGTATGTGTCAATGCACACAAAAAATAAAGTTTTAGCTCCCGGACACACAATTTTTATTTAGTTGTTGCATAATTAAAGTTAAAAAAATCACCACCTTCAAGTGAAATTGTTGGAACTGAAAATTTCACTGTGGCTTACAGACTATTTTAAGAATGCAATGTTTTCTTATTCAACCACAATCTCGTTCACGATAAACCAGATTTTTTATCAGCGTTTACATTGTCGGTGTGCGGTCAAAGCGGGGATTTGCTAGAATCTATTTTAAATATTCCTAAATTTGTAAATTACGGCCGTTAGAAAGCATTGCTATCTAGCCACAAGTGGACTTTACTAAAATTAAACTAAAAAAATCTTCCACAGCAAAGATCACATATACTCGATGTAATAGGCAGAGAGAGAGCGAAGCATGCTTGATCTTATTATAAATGATAAATAAAACACACAGTGAAATATTTGTGGTCATTTCGCCTCGCATGGAAGGAAACAAAAAACCCAACCGATGTCGAAGAGTAGAGTATATTTGTTATTTGGAGGCTTCCAGAATCTAGAGTTTTTTCTCGGCACTGAATAGATTTGATTGCATATTTATGGAAGTTGTAATCAGATTCTGGGGTTATTAACCAACTAGGTATTAATAATAATATGCGTGGCGTGGCATACTTTGTTTGCGGTGGTGGCTGTTAAAGCCTTGGATAAAATAAAGAAATGCTTCGGGAAGCTGGCCACAAACGATTTCTACCACAGACCAAACAACCCCGCCGCTAAGAAGGCGGAAATTAAATTTAAAACAGCTAAAATCATTTTAACCTCATCACCTTTTTTCCTTCTATAGTTTTTTGATATATGTACATTAGGCTGGGTCGCGGTCCATACAAATGGAAAAACAATTTCCAGTCACCCCACGAAAATAAAGTTTGGATTGTTTAATGATGGTTGGCAAAATTTTTCGTTCCCAGATCAAGCCGTCTGTGAGCTAAACGCTCCTGAAAATAACCCTAAAAATCATGTTTTTCCGGTGTATTTTTTTGTGTTACATTTTTCCCAAAATATTTTTCTGAAATAATAGACCCTTGAAAGCACTTTAAATAAAAAATTGTATTCTTGTCTTAGAGTAACTTATTGGTTGAATTATTGGACATTTATAGTAATTTTTTGTTGATTTTCACAGCGACAACTGAAACATTTTTCGTATTTGGTGTTAGTATTTTACAAAAAAATAGGGGCAGTCAATACCTTTCGAATGATGCCTAAATGATGAACATCGGAGTTAAATTGACGCCGCTGCGCTCATTTTTGTAAAAAGAGTTTGAAAATATTGGCTCTGAAAATCCATCTCCTGTGACGTGATTTTTCGTGCGATATTCATCAGTTAGGTGTCATTCGAAAGGTAATAATTCCTTCTATTTATTATACCCTCCACCTCCAGGATGGGGGTATACTAACTTTGTCATTCTGTTTGTAACACCTTGAAATATCGACATGAGACCCTATAAAGTATATATATTCTTGATCGTCATAAAATTCTAAGACGATCTAGCCATGTCCGTCTGTTGAAAGCACGCTAGCATCTAAACGAAAGGAGCTAGAATGTTCAAATCTTCCATAAATGCGTCTTATAGTCGTAGATCGGTTGGGATTGAAATGGGGCGAAATCGGTCCAAAGGGAAACATTTTTCCCTCACAAGGACTAAAAATACCCATAATAATCCCTAATATTTTAGCGTATTTAAGCATTTTTTTTTGAATATGTCTGTTTATATTTGCTTGATATTTGGTATGCGCATTTCCCTTATAGCAAAAACGTGTACCATAAAGTGATTCTTATTTGTAGAGGGTGAAATGGGGCAAAAAAGGGATAAAATGGTACATATTAATCGACAACAGCTAGAAACACGAAATTCGGTGTGTACATTCCTCTAGTTAAGTAGATACATAATATAAAAACATTTTTTCCAAATTCGTACTTTTAAGGGGTAAAATGGGAATAGAGGGATAAAAATGGTACCAACCAAACGGCTGTACCTAGAATAATGAAATTCGGTGTATACATTCCTCAGATTGCATAGACAAGTAAAATACAGGGATTTTTTCAAAATTCGTACTTTTGGGGTTAAAATGAAAAAAGGGGATAAAAATAGTACCAATCAAATGACCGCAGCTAGAGTCATTAAAGTCGGAGTATACATTCCTCTGACTGTATAGATACGGAAAATAAACTGATTTTTCGAAATTCTTACTTTTTGGGGTCAAAATAGAAAAAGGGAATAAAAATAGTACCAACCAAATGACCGCAGCTAGAGTCATGACATTCGGAGAATACATTCCTTTGACTACGTATACGTGAAAAATAAAAGGTTTTTTTCCAAATTCGTACTTTCAAGGGGTACAATGGGTACGGAGGGATAAAAATGGTACCAACCAAACGGCTACACCTGGAATAATGAAATTCGGTGTATACATTCCTCTGATTGCGTCGATACTTAAAATAAACAGATTTTTTTGAAATTCGTACTTTTTGGGGTTAAAATGGAAAAGGGGAATAAAAATAGTACCAATCAAATGACCGCAGCTAGAGTCATGAAATTCGGAGTATACATTCCTCTGACTGCATAGACACGCAAAATAAAAAGTTTTTCCAAATTCGTATACAACCAACTGTAGCACCTACTATCTACCAATATTTATGGTATTTAAGCTTTTTGAAAATATCAATATAAGATATTTTTTGATTTGAAATAAATAATGGTTTGAAATAATTAAAATATTATATTTATTTATAAAATTATTTTTTAAATATTTTTTTTATATTTTCCTGTAATATTACTGCACGTCTACGAAAACCGACAACCTCTGTGGAATGCAATCCATGGTGGAGGGTATATAAAAGTTATATTATATAAATAATAACTATGAGCGAATTTGGTGAGCATCGCGGTGGAAAGGGTCCTTTCTAGTTTTAATCAAAGAGACGCCTTCAGGCTGTCATTATTCTACAACGACAGACGGGCGATACCTTCAAAGTTTCCTGTCTCTTTTTGTGACATAAAGTTTTTCTCATTTTTATATTCTACGTTGAAGGGGTTCTCCTTCATCTGGAAATCAACAACATAACTTTATTATTTTAACAGTTTCATTTAATTCCACTGGATGTGGATGAATGGATGGTTGGTTGGTTGGCTGTCTTATTAAATATTTGCCTTGATTATCATTTATAGTCATAGTAGTAGTTTCGTTATTTTTTGCTTTGTGCGTAAACAGCATTTCATAATTTTGTTGCCAATATTTACTAGTTTTGTGTGCTCCTACGCGACGTTTTTGGCTAAAAGCGTAATTTCTGTATTTCCCCAATACCAGTTCCCCTCCCCGGTTTCCCCAAACCATCGCCATTCATACATTTAGTCGTCAATTTGTTGTCGACGTCGTTTTTTTATTACTCGTATTGTTCTGTTTTTATCGGCAACATTGAAATTTCTTTTTCTTGGAATTCAGCTGTTTTCATGGTATTGTCCTCATTGGCTTTGGCCTGCTAGTCCGTCTATCCAACCATTCGTCCGTCCATCCATCCGTTTATTCTCGTAGTTTGTTGTTGTTGTTATTATTTTTTTTGTCTGGTTCAGAAATATTGGCACCCGTATGAACAGCAAACAACGTCGAGGTTTTTATTTGCAGTTTCTGTCGATTATGTTTTGTTGGCTGGCGCTGGCGGTGTTGGTCGTGGTCGTGCTGGTGGTGGCGTTTAAATGTCATTTAGCCATTTTTTGTTGCTGTTGTTTTTGTTCTTGTCTACAGCTTTTGCGGGAATTTCCGTTTCTTGCTTTGTTCGGTAGGGGCCAGTGATGGCGGTTTTATGGCTTTATAATTTATTAAAAATTTGTAAATGATTTCAGGACGTTCGATGATTGGTATTTCTTGGTGATTTGCAAAATTTGCCATTTGTAGTTGTTGTTAAAATTGTACATATCACACTTGTGCCACAAAGGGGTAACAACTCATAATCTAAAAATTAAATTTAACAATTAAAAATGCAACTCTAAAGATGATATTCTGAAAATACAGGTCAAAACAATGGGCGATTTTACAGTGGGTAGATATTTGACAAAAAAAGGAAAAAATTTTAAATTGTGAGGTGTTTGTGGAACAGGTACGATATGTATGACTTTTAACAAATGTTAATTCTGAGATCCTGATTTGCAATTTGATTTCAATTTTTATTGCAAAAGGAATAGCTTTTTACAAAAATGAGCGCAGTACATTAAAAATACGATAAATGTCCAGTAGTTCGACAAATAACGCTATGCAACAAACACTATTGTCCAAAGGTCATGTATAACTTTTTCTGATGTAGTTTGGCTTTCTAAATTCGAAAATTATATACATTTTATGGTAAATTTCTTTTTAACAAAAAATTTTTACATAAATTCCAATTTTCGGCGGTGGTACCTAACCGAAAATAAAAGCCCGAAAACACGAGGTTCAATGTTCAATTAAATGTTCTCAAACAGTGATTTAGGAACAGTCTTCAAAAATTTGGAAAAAAAATTATATTTTTTTCGAAAAAAAATCATAAAAATAGAAAAGAAAGAAAAAAAACATGCATGCCTCAATACACAAATAAAATAATTTTATTCGGCTTGGGCATACAATTTTTCTTTTTTGTTGCATAGTGTAATTCATTCTAAGACATAAGGCTTTACTAATTCACAAAAAATTGGACAAAATGCACATAAAAAATTGTAAAAAATAAAAATAGTAGTTTCACCCAGCGACGAAATATTTTGCAGATCATCATTAAACAGTACAATCGTCATTAATGGGCGGTGTTCAGAAAAGTGAAGTAGAAGCAGCAAAAACCCGAAGTTTGTAATTCTCTGTTACGATTTTGTTTAAAATATTTTTCTAGATTCAGGGTATATCGTACTATTAAATTCCATCATTTCGCCGTTGATAGCATTTTGTAAAGGCAAAAATTGTGAAAAGTATCTTTAGAAAACCCCACTCAACCAAAATAATTTTGGCATATGATTGCTGACTTCATGGGGAATATTTGTGGCAGAAATGTTTCAGAATCCTGAATAGAGAAAATTGAAAAAATAAGCAATTGCCACAGTGAATTTCGGATTTTTAAACAATTGCACACAATTGCGACTAGTTGAGAGAAAAAACGTGGATTTTTGAAAAAAAAAAGCTTTCTGACTGCCTTCTTAACATTTTGCTCACGCTGAGGCGCCATATTGGTAAACATTTGAAATCGTGAACGAACCAAAAACAAATCAAAAATATTTTTGCCATATAAGGGGGACCATTTGATTGTGAACATTTGCGTATTTTCTGTTTTGCAAATATGCCAAATGAATAAAATTATTGACAAGTGATCAAGTACAATTGTACATTAAACCGGGAAAAAAAATATTTCCAATTTTTTATCGGCCCTGTGATAGCTTCCACAGTGGTTTCAAATTACCGCTACGCTTTACGTTATTTTATGTTTTTAAATTTGATATTTGGCTTAAAAAGTCTAGTTTTTTCTACTAATCTCTTTATTTTTTATGATTTAAGAATAATTCAATTGAAGAACAAAAATTTGAAGTAAAAATCAAAATTTAAAAACATGAATCCACGAAAAAAGCGGTGGTGGAAGTCATCACAGGGGTGATGACTTAGGGGTATCGGCAATTGTGTTTCACTTTTTGAGGAAATAACAAAAGAGTAATAAAGTATGAACGATTTCTTGATCAACTTGATCAAAATGTTGTATTACACCGTACGACAATTAAAACAGTCGTTACACTTGAATATACGTCTGAAACTATAGGCAAAAATTAAGGTTACTGGTGTTTTTAGTTTTTTCATTTCCTCATGACAGGACTACAAGTTCAAAAGCATACAATTTTTTTTTAAATTTATTCACACTCTATGATAACGGTGTCAGAAGAAATTTTCATGAAATTACGACAATTTTTAAAGAAAGACATTACACTTGAACCGCATGATATATATGATATACAGTTGCGGTCAAAATAATAGTAGCGCACCACAGCTTAGCATACATTTTCATATATTTATTAGTGTGATATTTTTTATTGCTACTACTGCATTAAATGCTGGGTTATGAGGTTAAAAACACAAAATAATTGTTTATTTGGTGATATGCTTTTAATTATTTAAGAAATTTCACATTTTTTTGATTATTAGACATTTTGGACCGGTCAAAATAATAGCAGCATTCAAAAAATCTCAAGAAAAAGGAATGTTATCTAATTTTTTCAATTCGATTCGAGGAGAGCATTGTGAAGAACAAATTCGAGTTCATATAAAAAGGTTGAAATCTGAGGGAAAATCATATAGTGAAGTTCGTTTTTTTCCACTGTTCCATTAAAATGATCAGAAATTCGATATTATAAGAAGAAAAAACAAAAACACGTAAAAAAATCAGTTTATATCACCTGCAACCATTCGCCGAATAGTAACGTCTAGTACAAAAAAAACCACTTACGCCCACCACTGAAATAAAAACAATGTCTGTCCATCTTTGAGAGTTTAAAATGTTCGTAGAATACTACGAAAACATAATCTGTAAGCCAGAAGTCCGAGAAAAGTCCCACTTAAAAATAAAAGACATGTTACAAAAAAATTGCAATTCGCAAAAACACACCAAGCCAACCAAAAAGTGGGTGCACGTTTTATGTTCAATTGAATCAAAAATTGTTTTATATGGTGGGATAGTCCCTCGACAGTTTGTAAGATGTCCACAGAACATGGAATACATCTCCAGGTATAGTACCAAAACAGTCAAATAGGGAGGATCAAGCATAATGGCTTGGGCGTGTTTTTCATATTATGGGGTTAGGTCAATACATTGGCCCAGAACCTATATGGACTCTGCCCAGTACATCAAAATACTGCCTAATATTATGCCTACGTATGCTGAATATGGAATGCCCCTTAAATGAGTCTTCTAGCAGTTCAATTCTCGCGAAACACCAGCCGACTCACAAAAAGATGGTTTGAAGTCAATAATATCGATGTTATGGAATGGTTCGGGCAGACATCACATCTCAATATAATCAAAAATTTGAAGTGTGATGACTAAAATGAGGTCTCACTAGCAATACTGAAAAACAATAACGATATTTGACACGAAATTATAGAGGCATGGTCAGAAATACCGCATGAATGGTGCAAAATACTACTTGGCTCCAAGAAACGACGTTATGTAGCAATATTAAGCAATAAAGTCAGTACAACTAAGTGTTAAATTCGAGAAAATATCGTTATTTATGTAATTATTCTAAAAAGTTTTCAATTAAAGTGAATTGAAACAAAATATTTTTAGTTTTTATTAGCGCTGCTATTTTTTTGACTGGTCTCATTTTTGACATAAATGGTTCTAAAGGCTAAATCTCAAAATTACAAAAACTTTATTATTTATTTAAAGCCATATTAAGAATGGCACAATACCACTTTTCAATCAAAGTAAAAACATTTAGGATTTTCGAAGAAAAACTGATATTTTTCTTTGTCGAAATTTTTTTATCTCCTCGCTGCTATTTTTTTTTTGACCGCAAAATGCAGTTAATTGGCGTTTTAGTTTTTCATTTCCACAATTCTAAAAGGTTATTTTAAATACTTTGTCACACCTATCACCCTATGATACCTGAATTTGTGTCAAGTGTAATGACTTGTTTTAAATTGTCGTAATGTGTAATTATAGTTAAGAATTAAAATCGGCGCTAATTTGAGGAATTTCATATAAATATTATGAAAATTCCTTCGAAATGGTAATTTTGAATCTCAAATCATTTTGCACACTGAACATGGAAGAAATCCACCCGAACGGGGCAACAGGAAGAAGAATTGAAAATCTAGAAACGTCAGTCAACTCCATTTCGTCTATAGTTTTAGGCGTATATCATCCGGATCAAGTGTAACTACTTTAAAAAAATCTCGTACGCTGGAATCAACTGATTTCTAACTATCCTAAAATTAAAATCGTGGAATTTCATAAAAATTTTCTGAAAATTCCTTCCAAACAATCATCTAAAGGGTGATTTTTTAAAAGCTATAGGAAAGTTTTTCAAAAAACACATAAAATTCAGAAAAAATGCATGAAATGTTTATTTGAATCGATAGTACGGTCCATATAATTTAATGTTTGAAGATTATTTCATGCAAATGTTGACCTTGACTGCGCCTCAAATGGTCCATCCGCTTAGTCCAATTTTGGCATTTCCACGTTTTTGAGTAACAGAGGCCCAATTGCTGTGAACGGCGACGAATCGATAATTGATGGTCATCATTAACACTGGCCGATACAGCTGCGATATTTTCTTCAGTTCGCACTCTACGTAAGCGTGTTTGTGGTTTAATGTCCAACAATGTAAATTTTGGTGCGAAATTTAGTCACAATAGCCCGAATAGTCGCTTCAGTGGGTCGATTAAATTGACCATAAAATGGAAGCGCGCGATGAACTTTCTTAACAGAGCACGCATTTTGATAATAAAATTCAATAATTTGCAAGCGTTGTTCGTTTGTAAGACGATTCATGCATAAATTATAGACCAAACTGAAGATGTTTGACAGTGAAACAAAACACGAAACGTGCGCCAGCTGTTTAAAGCAGTGTTGCCAAAAAGATAATAGCTTAAAAACCACCCTTTACATATTAGACATATATTGAGCATTAAACAAATCGACCAGGTTTAATGTGCATATCGTTACAAAAATATAAAAAAGTCTCAACTAAAATTTTTTGCAAATCGAGATTTTTGGTTCTTTTAACAAAACACAACAACTTCGGACATAATAAACAAAAATATCGAATTGCAAAAAAATGTTAGTTGAGTC
This sequence comes from Polietes domitor, assembly GCA_947397865.1. NCBI lineage: Eukaryota > Metazoa > Arthropoda > Insecta > Diptera > Muscidae > Polietes > Polietes domitor. Next base: position 220,920,805 of record OX377618.1, on the reverse strand, counting down.
TTTTTTTTTATTTTGGTAATATAAATGTATTTTTTTTTTAATTTGCTCGTGCACAACATGTTTACACTTTTTTGTATTTTGAATACAATCTTATGTAGGCGTAAATCGATATAATCGATCACAAAACATAATGTCAAATATGGCATAGACAAATTTAGTTACTATTATTTTGACCAAAAAAACACAAAGTGAAGTTGCGAATAACACATTAGTTGCCTACAAACATGGTTATGTAAATAATGATTAAATAAAGAAATATTCATGGGGATTTACATCACAATTTAACGAAATTATTGAAGAAGTGACCTTGCCTAAAAGGACTCATATCGAACATAGATTTCGGCAATTCTAATGTCTGGCAAATTGTGGTACATTTTAATTAATCCGAAAATTTTCAACTTTTCATTCTACAATTTGTTGCAATCTCTCACTGAAGCTCCAGTTGGCTGCACAACAATTATCCGCCAACTGTACTTCAGTGCAGTTCCACAGAGACTAGGTCCAAACAAAATGGCTTTTTTAATACTCACTTTACCAATACTTATTTTTTTATTTATTTGTAACAAAAAAATATATGACAAGTCATATTTACTACAAAACCTATATGTAGTACCAACATACCTACCTGCCTCCTACCTTCCTACAATTCATTGTAGCCATAGTACTAGTGAGTGAGTTGTATATGCATATCGTCGTTCGTTCTTTGGCCGTACTATAACTTAAAAACAGCGACAGAAAAACGCCAACAAAAAATTCATTCATTTTGTTGTTCAGTTTAGTTCAGTTCAATTCATTCATGAATGAAATGAAACGCAAACAACAACACCGACAACGACACAACATCTACAAAAAAACACGCTGAAGCTAAACAAGATGATGACTCATTCGCATTTTAGCCGGAATTCATAATATGTGCCCCCGACCCCTCCCCCCTCTCATCAAGCACCTTTAGGCAATGGGGGAGGTCGAGCTGGTAGTGGTACATAGGTAGGTGGCGTTGTTTGTAGGCCGAGCCGAATGCGTTTGGTTCGCTGTTTGCTTGCTTGGAGTCCCATTAGGGACAAGTTATATAGTTACCTAAGCAGCACCAGCAGCAGCAAGTGCTTTACAACTTGTATGGCCTGGTTGGCTGGCAGGCTGACATGGTCAACAGCAAACAAACACTTCAGATAAGAATTCAACTCAAACTTAAAAAACAAGAGAGGTGTCCGTACGACTCTTTATGGGTTTGAGTGGGAAACGAATTCCCCGTCCACAAACAAAAATCACTCAAAGAGTTTAGTGACTAGCTTTTAAAGAGATTATTTTTGTTAAAACATATGGGTCATTACGCACGAACACGAGCTCCAAGTGGTCCATGACGAAAGGCACTAATTGCTTTTGTTTTCGCAATTATTGTCTAAGGCCGTGTGCGAAATCGATACCTTTTACTTAGAGAAAATTTTTATTAATATGGTGGAAAACAATTATTTGGCTTTGCTGTACCAAATACTGCGTTCGAATATAAAATCAAAATCCACTTATTCCGGATTTTGGAATATTTTTTATATGGACAGTTGTTGAAATCCTGTAAAAGTGGCCTTTGGGTGCATATCTGAATGCAGTATAATTGAAGTGTAAAATAATGACAGCTGTAACAGCAATCAATGTTTTTATTTTGGCATAATTTGTAGCAGCTGGGGCGCTAGTGAATCCGGAAACGTGTGGTGATTATCTGTCACAATTTTGTAGAGGGAGAAAGCCTAAAGCGGCGTCCACAGTTCTGACTCTTCAGTTCATTTTCACTGTTACTATTATTTTTGCTAGGGATCATGCTACAATTTATCTGACCCAAATCACTCAAAATATACATTCATTTATTTCCTTTAAATATAATTTCTTTCGAATGTTTTCCGTTATTATTCGGTCTGAAATAGGGAAATTAATATCGATGGAAATTGATATTGAAGATTATGTATTCAATAGACTGAAAAAGTCTAGGACTGCTTTTGGAGGCCTCAGCTCAGCGACTCCTAGTTAATAAATGTCTAAGGATATTTTGCAAAATATTCTGGGAAATCGTTTAAATTTGACAAATGAAGAAACAATAATTACAAAACAGTAGGTATTTCAGAAAATTTATCAGAAAAAGTAATAGGTAGAAATATTTTTAATATGGAATACTTAAGTACTTTATAGGTACTTTTTATAAAATTCAAATAAGAAAGAACCAGAAGAAGCGAAGGTGTGATTTTTAATAGTTCAAACTGAATCATTATAAAAAAAAATTAAGCGAACTTTATGATGTTTTGTTGTTGGCCATCAAATAATTGGAAGTTGTCACATATTTATCATTAAAAGTTGAATATTTAAAAATTAAGTAATAACATTTTCAAGGTTTAGAAAAATCTAAGTTCATATCACTCCTCAGCTATTCAGAAAGTATAAGAACATTCAATTCCGTGTAAAAATGCATATTTGAAAAATATTTTACTTCAAATATTCACGAATGAAACTTCAAAATCAACTGGAGTTCAAAAAACTATTTCTATGAAAAAATCTTTGCGAATTTTCTTACTTTGACTGTTACATTTAAATCCATATCAAACAAGTAAGGAAAGGCTAAAGTCGGGCGGGGCCGGCTATATGATAGACTTCACTTTCTATCCGAATACCACTCAATTCGGTAAAAAAGTGAAAACGGGAAGGATTTTCGTATGTTTCCTAAACATAGGCTAATACGACCTGACCCAATTTGTCAAATCGAGAATAATATTTGTATCGGGGCTATATCCAAACATGGAATAAAGTGACCCACTTGCACAATAGGTTGTTCCAGTTCAAGTATAACGTGTTATGCTCAGTTGGAAGAAATTCGGTGAAAATACGTGGTTTCTGGGGCGAAAAAAGTCAAATCGGGAGTGAAATTTGTGTGGGAGCTATATATAAAGCTGGACCGATCTGACTCATTTTCACCATGGACGTTTCTAGTGGAAATATAAGATATTTTCCAAGATTTGAAGAAGATCTGTTAAAATATGTGGATTATAGAGTGGAAAAAGTCAAATCGCGAGTGAAAATTTGTGTGGGAGCTATATATAATACTAAACCGATCTGACTTATATTCACCATAGGTGTTCCTAGTTTAAATGAGATGTTTTGCCAATTTTGAAGACAATCTGATAAAAATATGTGGAAATAGTCAAATCGGGAGTGAAATTCTTTTGGGTCTATATCTAAATCTGAACCGATTTTCTTCAAATTAAATATCGTTCGTCCTTATCCCGAAATACTTCGCTGTGCAAAGTTTCATTTGGTTCTGGCTACAATTGCGATCTGTACTTTGATTGCAAGAATAGATGGACAGACAGACAGACAGAAAATCGATTCTAAGTCGATCGGTATAATTAACAATGGGTCTATCTCGCTTCCTTTTGGGTGTTACAAACAAATGCACAAAACCATATTACTCTCGTGGAGTGTATAAAAAATAAAATTCGTAGCAAGTCATTGTTTCGATTTTTAACATTGAAACGGATCAGCGTGGAGCTGACACATCTGGCGTAGAACTAAAGAGTGATTTTTTTGAGGTTAGGATTTTCATGCATTAGTATTTGACAGATCACGTGGGATTTCAGACATGGTGTCAAAGAGAAAGATGCTCAGTATGCTTTGACATTTCATCATGAATCGTCTTACAAACGAACAACGCTTGCAAATTATTGAATTTTATTATCAAAATGCGTGCTCTGTTAAGAAAGTTCATTGCGCGCTTCCATTTTATGGTCAGTGTAATCGACCCACTGAAGCGGCTATTCGGGCTATTGTGACTAAATTTCGCACCAAATTTACATTGTTGGACATTAAACCACCAACACGCTTACGTAGAGTGCGAACTGAAGAAAATATCGCAGCTGTATCGGCCAGTGTTAATGATGACCACCAATTTTCGATTCGTCGCCGTTCGCACCAATTGGGTCTCTGTTACTCAAAAACGTGGAAATGCCAAAATTGGACTAAGCGGATGGACCACCTAAGACGCAGCCGCGGTCAACATTTAAATGAAATTATCTTCAAAAAGTAAATGTCATGGACCAATCTAACGTTTCAAATAAAGAACCGATGAGATTTTGCAAATTTTATGCGTTTTTTTTTTAAAAAAGTTATCAAGCTCTTAAAAAATCACCCTTTATAAATTCAGAACTGACGAAAGATAACAAATCTTTTGATGAATTAAAAATAATAATAATATGAATTTGGTATTATTATTAGGCCAGAAAATTTACCCTATTGTCTCACAGTGGGAGATTCTAAAATTGATAGTGGTAACTTTGGGCCGTATTCATAAATTAGCTGTGCTGCCAAGAAGACATTAAAATTTGCCTAATCAATTTAATTTCTGATCATTTACTTGACCAACGAAATCATTTTTCTATTCAGAACACGTATTTAAGCTGAGTCAGAAAACAAAATTGCAGCGATTTGGATTGAGCCAAGCCGTGAGTGAGATAAACCCTCCTGAAAATACATCTAAAATTCATGTTTTCCCTGTCTAACTTTTATGTTGTTTTTTGCCCATTTTTTTTTTTTTTTTGAATTAATAGACCCTTGGAAAACACTTTAAATATGAATTGTTATTCTTGTCTTAGAGTAACTCATTGACCGAATTATTGGACTTTAAGGTATATTTTTATGTTTTTTTAAGTGATTTTTTTAAGTGAAACCTTTCAAATGATGCCTAACTAAATATTAGACGAAAAATGACGTCACTGACTTCACTTTTGTGGAAATAGTTTAATACAAAATATTTTCAGAACCAAAATTTTAAATTGAGCGCAGCAGTGTTAATTTCTTGCCGAAGTTCTTCATTAAGCCATAATTCGTAAAGTATTGATTGTAACTATTTATTTTTTAAAAATACGAAAAAGTTTTCAATTGTCACTATGGAAAACAAAAAAAACAGATACTATAAACGTCCCATAATTCGACCAAGAGTAAATATTTATATTTAAAGTGATTCCAAGGGAAATACATGATCTTTAGAGATGTTTTCAGGGTTATTGATCTGGGCACGAAAAATTTTACAAATCATAATTAAACAATACAAACTATATTTCCATGGGGTGACTGGAAATTATTATTTTTAATTGTATGGCCGTTACCCAGCGTAGTATGTATACACTGAAAAAAATATGTTTGATACTGAAGCATAACAAAATTGAGTCTGGGAAATGTACTCAACATAAGTACATTTGTAGTTAATATTAGTAAATAAAACTCATTTTGAATAAATATTACTTGATTTGAGTATGAACGTACTACATTTAAGCAAAAAATAAACTTAAATTGAGTAAAGGCATAATGGGTGCCAAACGGATACCAATTTCCTTAATTTTAGTACATGTTTACTGGAATTTAGTACACTTTTTTCTGAGTGTAAGCCAACCTAACCCCTGACACCTTTCTCTCCCTTTCTACTCCTCAGCAACTAGTTATTTTTTTTTTTATTTTATCATTTCTGACCTAGACTTAAAACTATGCCGATGCTTACAAGGTTTTTAAAGTCTCCAAAAATAGATAAATTATATATGAACAAAATCTGTTTTTAAAGAAATATAGTTAAATGCCTATAGCAATTTTCTCATTCAACCTTTTAGGAAGAATAAAAAAGGCTCGCCTCTAAACCAACCACAATAAAAGAGCCCCAAATGGATCACCTAAATTTCGTGCTTGTCGACGAGAATGTCCCATATTTATGTTCTTCGAATGTAAACATTTTTATTTATTTGCTGTTGTTGTTGTAGTTACTCAAACTTAACACTTTATTTCCTTAACGCTTGGCTGCCATAAGCTTTACGAGTACGTAGCAGTAGCTTTAGTGTCGAATTTTTGTTGCCGCCACGACACGAAGGAAGGAGTGGCTTTTATCGCACAAAACGCGTGTTCTGCTTGTTTTACTTGAAATGAAAAAGAAAAGAAATCATGCCACCGACATCGGCGGCCATAATCATCATCATCATCAGCAACAACATCGCCATCATCATGCATCATTTTGTGGAATTTCACAGTTTCGCGATTTATTTGGCTGTTCTTTTCTTTTTATTGAAAATTTCTTTGGAACACCACCACCACCACCAAGTTATGTGTGCGTGAATTTACGTCCGTCGGCCTGGTCTTTTTGTTTGACTGCAAAACCTCTCCCAAATGGAGGGTAAGGTTAAGTAGAATTTGATATGAATGTCATATAATTTATGGCGAATTTATGTCCGATTTCAGTCTGTTTTTTTTTTCTTTCTTGGTTACGAGAAGAGGGTGACTGAACTTGGAACTTTTGTAAAGTTTTCAATGTTGTTTTGGAGTTTGGTGTGGCGTTTGTTGCTCTGCTTGCCTGTTGGTAACTTGATACTATTTGGAATTATCATTGACCCGTGTGCGCTTAAGCTGAGAGTATGATGATCGCGATATAAATTTGAGTGAAACCATATAAATTTGGATATTTTTCCAGGCAACAACATAATCGGAAATGAAGTAAGAAATTAAAAATAATAACGAAATTATCCCAGTTCAAGTCAAATATATTTAAAAATCAAAAAAATTAGCTTTAATCAAAGGAACAACTTCCGAAGGGAATTCATCCATCATTCTCTAGAAGTTACAACATGATCGCTGCCAGAGCTACTAACACCTTTGTAGAGGATTGAGTTAATTAACTCCGCTTCTAAGGCATACTTTAAGGAGTCGTTGACCTACCCTCCCCCTCCCGAAATGATTGCCACGATATAATCTCAGTTTTGAAGCATCGCACTGGCTCAGTGCCATAATCAATCACACACACACAGAGAGGGGTATGTCCCATTTGAATTCTTGTACAGAAACCCCCCTCCCTCCACCGAAAAATTCACGTTGCCACACAGAAAGCGGGGAAATGTTGTACCATCAGCCAAGCCAAACCATCTTATTATATTTTTTTTGTAGAAAACTTTTTCTAGGGCCCGCCTCCTTCTCGGCCAAACCAAAAATGCTTTCACTTACAAGCATTTGTATTTTACGTCCATCTGTCTGTCGGTGTGTTCGAGTGCCTTCGGTTAGCAACCAAACTTTCATACAACGAAAATGTTTTCAGAAACAAATCCATTTGGTTAATTTTTGTAGGTTGGCGGCGGCGTCAACGGAAATCTCAGGCAGACCGACTAGTTTGTCCTCCAACTACATACCCAGCAATAGACGACTGTATTTCCTAGAAAATTGGCGGGAAAAACTCACGCAATTCGTCGTAATACAACACAACTGCGACTGCGACAACGACTATTAAAATCCTAATCCAAATGTGCGTGTATGAGAATTTTCCAAAGAAAAATCCCATAAACTTTCACCCAACTCAGTTAGGACAATTTTAGCAGAAGGATAGCGCCACAAATGAATAAAATGACATAAATGACGTAAGCTCGACGACAACATTAGTTTTTTGGTTGTTTCTAGGCAGGCAATGACAAGAATTTCAAATGTTTGAAAATACCAAAAGCGGTTAGGAACTGCAATAGAAACGTAGTACTTGTGGCACCTAGTTTGGTGAGGGGAGGGGGAAACTATGTAGTTTATAAATTTAGTGATAAAAGATAACAAAAACAGGGAAGGCTGACAAGAAATTCACAACATTAAAATATTTTTATTTTCTAGATTTAAGTTTCATATACATATCACGATGACTTTCTTCCATGTTTTGATGAATTTTAGGTAATTTTGTTGGACTTCAAATTCGTAAAATTTTGAGAAATGTGAAATTCTAAACACTTTATAAAACAAACGAAACAAGAAGAATGGAATACATTTCAAAACATTAAAATTATTATTTCATTCATTCCATGTTTGATGAAGAATGGCCAAAACTTGTATTTTAGAAAAAATACAGGTGTATTTTTAAAACAGAGTGATGTTTTACTCCATACTAAACCTATTTTTTTAACAAGTAAGTAAGTTTGAGTAGGTTAAACCGCCTTATATATACCCTCACTCTCAGATAACATGTGTACATGTGTATATAACATTATGTGCAGGTACTGGAAGTTTGTGGTAATTGGAACCACATTCGTAAATAATTGTAAAAACATGATCAAATATGAACCCATAATGGATTTCAGGCACTGGTATAGAAGTTATAAAGGATTTAATTTTACCTAGGGTAGATAAAATTGCGTGGGAGGTAGATAAGGGGCGTGGTTAAAGCATAAATATTTTTATGTTTAATGGGATTATTAAAACATTTTCAAATACCAAATTGCAACTGATTTTGACTACCCGTATGGAAGTTATATCGGTTTTATTTTAACCAAGGCTTATGTCACTTTGTGTGGGAGGTACTAGAAGGGGTGTGGCAATATCGTCCATATTTTAAGTGTATCAAACGTATATAAAACCATTGTCAAAGGTCAAATTTCAGAGTATTCCGACCATCGTTATATAATTTATAGCAACTTTAATTTTAGGTAGATTGGGGTGATTTGTGAGGGAGGTACCAGAAGGAGCGTGGCAAAACCCGCCATATTTTGTACACTTAAAGTAATTATGAAAACTTTATCAAATACCAAAACATAGCTGTGTGTAATTGGTTTTAATTGAACATAGAAATATGGCAATATGGGTGGGAGGTGCCAGAAGGAGCGTGGCAATTTCGCCCATCTTCGAACTTAAACTAAGTCTGGGAAAAATATTACCATGTACAAAGTTTGAATTGATTCCTTAACTCATTTCGAGAGTTATCGTGTACACCAGCAAGCCGGCCAGACGGACGGACGGATGGACATGGCTCAAACATCTTAAAATATTGTGATACGGATTTGTTTGAACCAAATTAGGGTCTTAAGACACTCCTTCAATGCGTCACACTTTTTTCTGTCCCAAATGATATATACCCTCCTACTCTGTAGACTGAGGGTATAAAAATAGCAAAAAAATTAAAAATTTGTCCGCTGGAGAAATATATATCGTTCGAAAGTCAGTTCGAATAATCAATTTAGATGCACTGCGATAGATATCTGCGCAAAGTTACTCAAAATCCTTTTAAGCCATAACACCGTACAACAATTAAAAAAAGTCGTTACACCCTATATATAGGATGATGATATACTGATCCTGTTGCCCCTGCACAGAACTAAAAAAATTCTAAAGGATACAATTTTTCGAAAAATTATTTAGCATATTTACTCGCATCCTACGATACCGATATAAATTTCAAATTAGCAGCAATAGCCATTAAATTACAACTGATTTCGACTATCCGAATAGAAGTTAAAATTTGAACTTTCAAAGGTAGAATAACATTAATTTTTATTTTTATTTTAAGGTTTATGTTTGAAATTTGCAAAATGGGCAAAATTGGGAAATATTAAAAACTTACTTCCAAAGTAGTGAGACTGTAAGCCATTTACGTGGAAATTTTCGAGAAGAGATGAAGGCCGCTTCAGTTCAGCCATCATGAAGCTCATTATCATCTCGGTGGCTATGCCAGTAAGCAAAATTGCCGCATATGGGGTTCAGAGAGCCCACACGTGACTGTTGAGAAGTCTATGCATCCACAATGCACGATGCAACGATTCACTGTTTGGTGTGGATTTTGAGGTACTGCAGAGCCAGATGATATTCCATTTTTAAATGACTAAGTTCAACCTTTCAAATAAAACCAGAAATTTGAAAAAATATTCAGTTTTAATTTTACCTATATTAAGGTGTGTGGGAGATATTGGAAGGGGCGTGACGAACTCTTCCATATTTTGTACGCCCAAAGTGATTATAATAAAGCTATCAAATTTCAAAATATACTGATTCCGAATTTCGTTTTTAAATTTGCAAAGAATATGCACGATTTTTGTTTGGGAAAAATATTACTTTAAATAAAGTTTAAAAAATCCTTAACTCCCTTCGAAAGTTATCGTGTAAACTAGCTCAAACAGCTTAACAAGTCGTGAAACGGATTTGATCAAAATATACTTAGGGTTTTAAGTCACTCCTTCAATGCTTTACGTTTTTTCTGTCCCAAAGGCTATTTACATTGAGGGTATAAAAATATTACCACTTCCCAGTAGTTTTGGTCTACCGCACAGTGTTATTTGAGAGTAAATTAGATAAAGTCGAAGTGATGAATTGTTTGCCTTTCACGGTTAGCAGTACAACAGATCGAATGAGTAATATTGTTCGTAATATAAATAAATCATACGCCACCTATATGCTGTATTTTTTAACAAAACAAGCTAGCAGGTGTTGATTTTAAAATGATCAGTATACTTAAATTTAAAACTTTTCGAGTCACATTTCAAAATACCTCGGATTAAAAGCAGATTTTGTTCATCCAGTTTTCACGAAAATTTCACTTGAGCAACACTTTTTGTGAGCAGATTCGTGCTCAGCGATGCTACAAGATGTTGTTCATTTTCGTAAGGAAATTAAAGCAACATTAGATTGTTTTGCATTTTAATATACTGCGTTGTATAGGTATGTATATCAAATTTAACAATGTCTAAATGTTTAATAAAAATCCAAAAATTAATTCTCCTGTTGTAGTGGAGAGAATAAAAAAATTGCATGGTTTTAAACAAAATCTATCTTTTATTAAGGGTTTGACCTTTCAATTTTGTAATATGCTTTTCTTCCAAGTGGTTTGAAGAAAAATATTTTAAACGAATCAATGCTAAGAGGCTATTATTATATATTGTAATTTCTAGTTCTAAAATTTCTTCCAAAAAATTAAGACTTTTTGAATGGTACAGAACAACGACCCTATAATTCTGAAAGGTCATGTTGAGTAGATCATTTTTGTATAATAAACAGTGGGTCCATTTTTTATATTCTGATAGTAGGGAACAATATACTAAGCGAAAAAAGTGTTGTAAGTTAATGTCTGAGAGAATTCTTATTGTCAGAAATGTGTTGTGGAAGATCTTAACCCTCTAGCTCCTCTCTTCAACGGTCAATTTGACCATTTTTTATCGAGAAAATCAAAGAAGCCCTATCAAAAAGGACTTTTAAGGATTAAATTCTACGAAAAAATTGTCGGAAAATTCAATGGGTGTCACCGAAGACACCAATGTTGTAAATAAAGCTCTTCACGCCTAAATTGAAAAATTTCAATCCAACTTATACAAAGTGTCCATGATCGATCTTTTACGACAAAAGATGTGGGTATTTCCTTAGAGCACGGTAAACAACAAATACAATTTTTGCATTTTCGCAGGATATATGGCTAAAATGATTTGTATGTATGAAATTTTTGTTTTTTAATTTTCTCGCGATCCTGCTAATTTTTTGGATGTGTATTAAGAACCAACATACATGTTATACATGTAGTAAATCGCGTTAATAGCTGCAATTGTTGCATAATGATAAAATTGGCGGTTGTAATTGCATTTATTTCAACTTTCTCTAACTTTCAACTATCTCTATTCTGAAACAATTCTGTCACAAAATTCCCTATTTAGTCAGCCAAAAAATATTTTAGTATTCTCTATGTGATAGAAAGTAACGGGGATTTTTCTATAGACAATTTTCACAATTTTTGTCTTTACAGCCAATATTTAACCTATTTTGAGAAATATGTGTATAAATAAATATATTATTATACCACAAAAAATAAAATAGTAAACCAGATAAATGATACAAATTCCTTATAATAAAACAGTGTACTTGTATTTTGAATGTTATAATTATGTTCTAAATTGTTGCTAGAATAGTATGTTGGTCAGTTTAAAGAATATGAACGTAATTGAATGGATGATAATGTTCATATTCGTAGAAAAATCCATAATAAAATATTATAATTAAATCAATCTTGATAGAGATAGGAGCATGGTATTTGAAGTAGTTTTAATAGATAGTCTCCTCTTTAATTTGACACTAATATCGTTACTATAGAGAGCGAATGAGTTCTTAAAATAATATTTGAAAAATTGTATCCTTTGGAATTTTGTTCCTCAAGATATTTCTCATTCTGTTGCCCCTGCACAAATTCTTCTTTAGTTGCGGAAATTCAAAAGGAAATACTAAAAATTCGCCAGAATTAATAACAAATCAGAACGTGTGACAAGCCTGCGTCACGCATGGTTTTCAATTGGCCAATGAAAAGTGCAATCACTCTTCCGAAGAACTCTGGTGCATTTTTTGTTATATTCAGGCTATTTTTGTCTGGACATTTTGGAAGTGTCTAAGTTTTTCCGCTAGAAATTAGGCCGGGTCGATTTTTTCGCACAAAGCGTCAGGAAAAACGCAATCCACGGAAAATTCTGAAAACATTTTTTTCCAAGAAACCATGGGTCTAATATGGATTTGAGACAGACAGATCGAAAAGGAATAGATCGTCTAAGAATTTTAAGTAGATTTCCGAGGGTTAGGTTTTCATATTAGACCCATGGTTTTATTTTTAGAATTTTCCATAGACTTCGCTTTGGCCTGATGCCTTGTTAATTTTTTCCACCCATACAAATTAACCCGCTCAACAGACCTTATCAGTAGAGAGGGTACTTAAAGTAGATCCTATTCTCGTCAAATCGTCTGCTCATTCATTCCCATAAAAATTCCTTTGTCCAGGGTTCCATATAAAATTGACTTCACGCAGGCAACTCAGACTGGGCAGCTTCCCAATGTACTCACTTATTAGAGTGCTGCTGAGTTGTGAAAGAAACCTTCCCAGCTCACATTTCGCTAACAAAGTTTCATCATACTAGCCACAGTTTAGTCTAATCATGGGTAATTATCGTTCCGTTTTCTTTTGTTTTAATGGTCTCAAAACACTGTGCGCCTAAGTCTGTGACGAAAATTGAAACTGGTTGTAAAAAAGACTGCGTTCGGTGCGGTTGTGAAATACATTGAAATTTCGGGTATTATTTTTAACTAAATTTAATGTATATTTACTAAAAGCGCAAACAACAACAACTACAATAACTTGGCGAAAACATGCTTGAACATGACCGAAATATGCAAAATAAACTAGAAAAGTCCACAACGCCAGACAGAGAAACGAAAAACCCCAAAAAAGTTCCCCACTGTAAACAAACACCCAAATAAAGTGAAACTTGAACGGTCCAAACGATACGACCGAGAGAGCGAGAGACGCAAAGCCAAGCCAACCATTCGACCAATATTTCACACACAGAAAAGCTAGAAAACACTAACAAATGTATTAAATATATTTTTTCAAACATTTTTGTGTTACCATAACAAAAAAAAAATAAGAAATAAAACGATTTAAAACTACCTGAGACTATTATTATTGGCGATCGATGGACGGACGGACGGTAGGACGGACAGGCAGACTTCAAGACTACCATTTGGTTTTGAAAACGAAATGAAATGTGGTCGCCGCCAAATGCCATAATATTATGGAAATGATGTCATTAGACACACAGAGTGAGAGAGCGAGAAGAGGCGACTTATTTCATGCTTTTTGGAATTAACAAAAATATAGCCGACATACGAACACAATTGAATTGAATTGAATTGACCAAAAATGTTTTCGCATTTAAATTCATATAAATACAGTGGGTGGCACAAAAAAGTCTATGGAGCCAGAGATCATCGGCAGCAACACAATTTTTCCAGTTGCCTTTTAAGCCATGTGTGGCATATCAATCATTTGCCACACATACACACTCATTTCCACGATCGATTGATCCGTTCGTGGCACTGATGGACGTTGATGATAGTGGCATGGTAGCATTTTCTCAGCCTTGACTTGGTTTCGAATTTCGAGCAATGGCGGGGTAGGTTGTAACACGTGAAACATGTTTCTTTCCTTCTTTCGATGGTGGTTGTAATGGCGCGGAAATATTCTTTTGTTGTATGTTAGCCTATTAACTTGTGCTCAAATTCTTTGAAATAAATAAACAAGGTGTGGGTAATAGTGTGGGATATTTTCACATGTATATTTTTGTAATATTTTCAAAACTAAGTATAGACAAGGGAGCCCCAAAGGGAGTAGAATTTCGCGTCATTTGAGAGGTTTTAAATCTGAGTTATTTACTAAAATCGTCACACAGTTTTTGCAAAAATAAAATTTATTCCAGTTAACATCTCTCATTATTTTACGAATTGAAGTCCAATAAAAATGCCTAAAATTCAGATAACAAAAGTAAAAAAAACATGGCTACCATTTTAATAAAAAAATCTCCAATCTTGGAACACATTTTCCCCACTTTGGAAATTCGGGTATTTTTTGGAAAAATTGAAAATCTAGTATTATTTTTGATGAATTTTAAGTATTTTTATTGGATCTCAATTTGCGAAATTATTAAATTTCAACGGGAACAAGATTTATTTTTTGCAAAAATTTAGTGTTAATACAAACTTCAATAACTTAGTCAATTGATAAAAAAATGTATAAAAACAAACCGGCGTTTTACTCCTTCACATCAAAACAGATAAAAATTAAAAAAAAACGTTTTAATAAAAAATCTCCAATTTTGGAACACATTTCCCCACTTTTGGAATTCTGTTATTTTTGGAAAAATTGAAAATCTAGTAAATTGTGGTCGCTATTATTTTTTGAGGAATATTAAGTAGTTTTAATTCGTAAAATTATGAGAGATGTTAACTGGAATAAATTTTATTTTAACAAAAACTGAGTGACGATTTTAGTCAATAACTCAGATTTAAAACCTCTCAAATGACGCGAAATTCTACTCCCTTTGGGGCTCCCTTGTCTATACTTAGTTTTGAAAATACTACAAAAAAATACATGTGAAAATATCCCACAACATGGATGACCAGGAATGACCAAATCTTGTATTTTTGCAAAAAATGGGTATTTATAAAAACTTCAATAACTCAACTCATAACTAAAAACGTCAATTACTGACGGATTTTTTTAATACAAAAATGCGTTTTTCTCCTTACTAAATGTTTTACTTAAATAAGTTTACTTGTGGTACGGTTACCAAACAAAATAATATGTAAAAACATTGCCAAAATTATAAAATTACTAAGATTTGTTTAAAAAATTCGTTTGCTGGCCGAAAGCACATCGATTTCTTAAGTTTTCCTAAATAAACTATATATCGATCGAAAGCTGCAAGTTTCATCTTTTAAAATCCGATGAGAAAGTGACCAATCCGATTGATGACCAACGAACGAAAACCCGATTTTAAACCGTAACTCAAGATTTTGGGGTTGTCTGGCAAATTACAAATACAGATTCTTGTTCCACTCGACAACTTGTTCCACCAGAAAAAATATCACTTCTTATAGTTTTTGCACTGTCGCACAGTGTTACTAGAACAATTAGTTCGGTTAACCAAAATAAAAATAAACTTGTTATTAAACAAAGGCTAAAGTCGGGCGGCCCGACTATATGATACATTCCACTTTCTATCCGAAAACAATTCAACTCGGAAATGGCTAATATGACCTGGTCCAATTTGCCAAATCGAAAAGAATATTTGTATCGGGGCTTTCCAAACATGGAATAAAGAGACTAACTAAATAAGTTCTTCCAGTTCAAATATAACGTGTTATGCTCAGTTCGAAGAAATTCGGTGAAAATTCGTGGTTTCTGGGGCGGAAAAAGTCTATCTGGGAGCGATATTTGTATTGCAGCTATATGTAAATCTTAACCGATCTGATCCATTTTCAATATGGATGTCTCTATGTTGAAAGATTTGAAGAAGATCTGTTAAAATATGTGGTTTATAGTGTGGAAAAAGTGAAATCGGGAATGAAATTTGTGTGGGAGCTATATATAAATCTGAACCGATCTGACCCATTTGCACCATGGCTGTTTATAAAGAGTGATTTTTTTGAGGTTAGGATTTTCATGCATTAGTATTTGACAGATCACGTGGGATTTCAGACATGGTGTCAAAGAGAAAGATGCTCAGTATGCTTTGACATTTCATCATGAATCGTCTTACAAACGAACAACGCTTGCAAATTATTGAATTTTATTATCAAAATGCGTGCTCTGTTAAGAAAGTTCATTGCGCGCTTCCATTTTATGGTCAGTTTAATCGACCCACTGAAGCGGCTATTCGGGCTATTGTGACTAAATTTCGCACCAAATTTACATTGTTGGACATTAAACCACCAACACGCTTACGTAGAGTGCGAACTGAAGAAAATATCGCAGCTGTATCGGCCAGTGTTAATGATGACCACCAATTTTCGATTCGTCGCCGTTCGCACCAATTGGGTCTCTGTTACTCAAAAACGTGGAAATGCCAAAATTGGACTAAGCGGATGGACCACCTAAGACGCAGCCGCGGTCAACATTTAAATGAAATTATCTTCAAAAAGTAAATGTCATGGACCAATCTAACGTTTCAAATAAAGAACCGATGAGATTTTGCAAATTTTATGCGTTTTTTAAAAAAAAAAAGTTATCAAGCTCTTAAAAAATCACCCTTTAGAACAAATATGAGATATTTCGCCTAATTTGAAGAGGATATGTTAAAATATGTGATTTCTAGAACAGAAAAAGTCAAATCGGGAGCGAAATTTTAATGGGAGCTATATATAAATCTGAACCTATCTAACACATTTTACCACAGGTGTTTCTAGTTCAAATATAAGATGTTTTGCCAATTTTGAAGAAAATCTGTTAAAATATGTGGTATCTAGAGCGAAAAAAGTCAAATCGGGAGTGAAATTCGTATGGGGGCTATATCTAAATCTGAACCGATATTCTTCAAATTAAATAGAGTTCGTCCTTAACCCGAAAAACTTCGTTGTGCAAAGTTTCATTTGATTCTGTCTACAATTGCGACCTGTACTTTGATTACAAGAATAGATGGATAGACAGATGGACGGACATTGCTAAATCGATTCAAAAAGTGATTCTAAGTCGATTGGTATAATTAACAATGGATCTATCTCGCCTTCTTTTGGGTGTTACAAACAAATGCACAAAGACATAATCCACAATCGTGGAGTGTATAAACACAAAAACTGTTGTAAAAATATTTTAATTCACCATTGTAGTATGCAGGGGAAAATCATTATTTGGATTCAATTAATTCTCTGTTTGGCATTACCACTTTTTAATTAAATTTTGTATATTTCTAGTTTATTGTAATTTAAAATAAAAATATTTCTATCGGATTAGTGGAGCAACAGCGACAACGAAGTGCATCATTTTTTTGCAACTCACTGTCCAATATCACCACACTTGCACATACATACCAGTACCGTCGTACATACAAATGTATGTATGTACACATATGGGAAGGTATATTCCCCATATTTTGTATACCTAGCCATTGAAGAAAACAAAGGTGTTTTATTATAGCTTTTCATTGTTTTGCTTTTAATTTCTGCTGTTTCTGGTTGCCGCCAGACGCTAATTAAAGGCAAGCGACGGTGGTCGGTGGACGTTATTACCCAGCGAAATACCCGCCGCCGACGCCGCGATATCAGATGACATTTGCGATGTTTGACTTGACTGAGTACCGCGCCACCAACCGTGCCGCTGCCTGTCGCTTAATATGCATATGAGTGGGTGTGGTGGTATGCGGTGGGGGGTGTTATTAGAAGGGAATAAGTCATTCAACCTGGTGGCGTCCCAAGTATTAATTGAATTCTTAATAATTCTTTATTTATCGAATGCATTTCAGCCATTCGGGGTGTGTGTTTTTGTTTTCGATTTGCATTACCCCGTTAATCGCATGGAGGTGTTTGCATATATGGAACATTATTTCGTAATTATTTTTTCGTTATAGAAGAGTAGATTTTGAGTAGACTGGTGAAAACAGACTCAGGGAAATGCCCAGTAAAATTGGGGTTTTAAATCCACTGCCCTCGTTCTTTTTTGTTAAATTTCGAAAAAAAAAATAAAATAAAAATTGTTTATATCACACACGATAGATGTTTAAATTATTTAAAACTTCTAGTCGTTCCTATTGCAAAACCCTGCACATGTCAATACAATAAATGAACATATTCGTACATAATTCAAATCTCATGTGGGTGGTGCCATCAACTGCATTTGACTACACAGTGCTACAGGGATTTTTAATAAATTAATAAAGTAGTCGCGGAAAATAAAGAGATATTTTGAAATTCGTACTAAAGGGTGATTTTTTAGCTATTATCTTTTTGGCAACACTGGTTTAAATAGCTGACGCACGTTTCGTGTTTTGTTTCACTGTCAAACATCCTCAGTTTGGTCTATAATTTAACCATGAATCGTCTTAAAAACGAACAACGCTTGCAAAATTATTGAATTTTATTATCAAAATACGTGCTCTGTAAAGAAAGTTCATCGCGCGCTTCCGTTTTATGGTCAGTTTAATCGACCCACTGAAGCGGCTATTCGGGCTATTGTGACTAAATTTCGCACCAAATTTACATTGTTGGACATTAAACCAGCAACACGCTTACGTAGAGTGAGAACTGAAGAAAAATCGCAGCTGTATCGGCCAGTTCGCAGCAAAAACGTGGAAATGCCAAAATTGGACTAAGCGGATGGACCATTTGAGGCGCAGTCAAGGTCAACATTTGCATGAAATAATCCTCAAAGATTAAATTATATGGACCGTATTATCGATTCAAATAAAGATTTCATGCATTTTTCTGAATTTTATGTGTTTTTTTTTTTTTTTGAAAAACTTTCCTATAGCTTTTAAAAAATCACCCTTTATTAGGGCCAAAATGGGGAAAAGAGATTACATTAAAGAAATTGAAAAATGAAGTTTTTTAATTTTTTTAAAGTGAGATAAAAAGGCTGAAGCTGGAATCATGGAATTCAGTGTAAGCGCTCTTCTGACTCTGTAGACGGTTGGAATTGCAAAAGGACGAAATTTTGTACTAGCAATAATAGAAAATATCCTCAATAACCCCTAATATTTACAGTATAGGGTGGGCCATTTAACATTTTAAATTTCAACTACCGATTACTTGGACTTTGAAAGGTAGACATTTGGCAAAATGGCTCGAACAAAATTGGGAAATATTAAAAACTTACTTCCGAGTCTTTAACGCAAACTGTAACAATTTACGTGGAAAATGTTCGTGTTTTCAGATAAAGCTCATTTTCATCGCGGTGGCTATGTCAATAAGCAAAATTGTAGCATATGGAGTTCAGAGAACCCACACGTGACTATTGAGAAGCCAATGCATCCACAACGAGTCACTGTTTGGTGTGGATTTTGGGCTGTACTGATTAAATTGATTGGATGAGGTACTGCCGAGCCAGTCATGGTATTCATATGAATGTTATTGTCTTCCAGTATTAAATGACAAAGTTCAACCTTTCCAATAAAACCAGAAATTTGAAAAAATAATCAGTATTTTTTTAAAGCCGATTCTAATTTTAAATGGCCCTCCCTTTAAAGCCTTCTGCCTTATATTAATTTATGTAGTAAGTATTATTGCCATGTGTATAGTACTATCACGTCGCCTTTAAAGTAAAGGGTGTTTTTTATTGAGGTATATAACTTCGAATTGAAATAAAACACAAGAAAATCGTTTTAATGTCCATCAATTTGGCTTTATTGGAAGGATAATTTTATGCCATTTATTTATAAATATGATTTCGGTCATGTGGCCGCCGCGGCTGGCTCGAATATAGCCAATTCTACAGGTCCAATTTTCAACCACGCCACGAATGTTGGCTTCCAAGTCCCCTAACGTTTCTGGTTTGTTGGCGTAGACGAGCGACTTCACATATCCCCAAAGAAAATAATCCAATGGTGTCAAATCACACGATCTTGGTGGCCAATTGACAGATCCATTCCGCGAAATTATGCGCTCATCGAATGTTTCCTTCAATAATTCCAATTGCTGTGCACGGTGGCGAATCGATTCATTCGGGTCCTCTTCAACACTTTGCTCTACAGCGGCAATTGTTTCTTCGGTGCGCACTGTTCGACGTCTCTGCGGATGCGTATTATCACATAGAGTAAACGTAGTGCGAAAACGATCCATGGTTAACCGAATTAATTGCTCTGATGGACGATTATGTCGACCATAAAATGGACGGAGCTTGCGGTGAACTTCGCGAACTGAACCATTACTTTCGAAATAAATTTGCACGATTTGCAAGCGTTGTTCTTTTGTCAACCTGTTCATGATGAAATGGCAAACCAAACTAAATATTAATCACTTGACAGCTGACAAAATGGCCGCCAGTTAAAAAAGTGATGCCAACTTAAAGTTCTATACCCCAATAAAAAACACCCTTTATTTTCAATTTCTCCAATCTGCGGGTAATACTTTGGAAGACGCTCCAATTTACTTCTTTTTAGTTTTTCAATTCCTCTTCCATTCAAAAACTATAATTTTTTATTTCTGCGCCTCTTAGCGCCGCAATATTAATGGCCACTGGCTGCAATCTTTTAATTATTTGTCATTAGCATTTGATTGTTTGTTGCGGCGATGATGATGATGCCAGCCAGCCAACCAACAACAACAACACCAACGCTTGAAACATTTGTCATGTAATCGTGACTTGTGAGTGCGTCTGTCGGTGTTCAACATTGAACACCGAACACCATTGAACAGCACCACCACCCATCCACCATCAACGGGCATAATTTTCCTTGGTGGTGGGCTGGCTGGCTGGCTGTCACATTTGTTACGATATTATTGACACTTTTCCAGTGTGAGTGTGGAAAGTTTGTTTGGTTTTTTGTCGATATTTTCATTTGGTTTGTCATTGTTGTTGTTATTGTTGCTGCTTGTGTCGTGTATTGTTGTAATAATGATTATTTTTCGTTGTTTATATCCGACCGACCGAGCGACCAACCGACTGATTGACCTTGACATTGTTATGTTGCCATGCTGTTCGTGGAGTTGTCTTTGTTGTTGCTGTTGTTGAAGTTGTGTAAGTTTGTATGCTAAGGAATGCATAAATTAGCTTACATCGAAAATTGCATAATACATATTCTAAGAAAGGTGAGGACAACTTGTGTTGCAGATGATGCATCATTCATGCACACGCTTTACAGATTTAACACTCAGCTTAAATTAGACAATTGCCTAATTTACACAGCAGAATTTGTTGAACGAGAACACTATTTTTAGATGCTCTTGAATGTAAAGGGTGATTTTTTAGCTATTATCTTTTTGGCAACACTGGTTTAAACAGCTGACGCACGTTTCGTGTTTTGTTTCACTGTCAAACATCTTCAGTTTGGTCTATAATTTAACCATGAATCGTCTTATAAACGAACAACGCTTGCAAATTATTGAATTTTATTATCAAAATGCGTGATCTGTTAAGAAATTTCATCGCGCGCTTCCATTTTAGGGTCAGTTTAATCGACCCACTGAAGTGGCTATTCGGGCTAATGTGACTAAATTTCGCACCAAATTTACATTGTTGGACATTAAACCACCAACACGCTTACGTGGAGTGCGAACTGAAGAAAATATCGCAGCTGTATCGGCCAGTGTTAATGATGACCATCAATTATCGATTCGTCGCCGTTCGCAGCAATTGGGCCTCTGTTACTCAAAAACGTGGAAATGCCAAAATTGGACTAAGCGGATGGACCATTTGAGGCGCAGTCAAGGTCAACATTTGCATGAAATAATCTTCAAACATTAAATTATATGGACCGTACTATCGATTCAAATAAAGATTTCATCCATTTTTCTGAATTTTATGTGTTTTTTTTTAACAACTTTCCTATAGCTTTTTTTTTAAATCACCCTTTAATACTTTCGAATTCGATAAAGTTTTTCTTCTTACGAAGGACACTTTCGTTTGGCATAGAAGGAATATAAACTGAATATGGTTTTGATATGTGTCCAATATGTTCGCAAATAAGTTTTACGAAAACATTACCATGTGAACAGAACGTTGCGACAAAATTTCCGATAACCATAAATTATCGATATGTTATGAAGTGTATTGTCATTACAAAAACAAAAATATAAATGGCAAAAGAATGATACCCGAGGCCTCAAGATCTTTCTAAATGTTTTGATAGAAGACCTCAAAATAAGAAGAAACATTGTTATCGATATCTCGTGTAGTTATCGGATTTCAAAGTTTGAAAAAAAATCAAAAAAAAAAAAATAATTTTTGTTGTAAAATGTCCAATATAAAACCAAAAAAAAATCAAACTAACTTAATTATTGAAATTGAAAAATACAAAATAGTTTTTTACTCTTTGTCATATTTAGTTCATTTGAATGAAAGTGAGAAAATTGGATAATATTATCTGTACTTTCGAGTTAACTAAAAATATCGATTTTTATAGAGAAGAAAAAGTAAAGTAAAATTTGTCGATAGCTGTCGTAGTTATCGATATATTTTATAATGTACCCGAAAAAATAAATGATTAGCCCAAAATCAGTATTCAGTAGTGACTGGTAAATCGATCGAAATTTTGTACTTTTGGCGGTAATAAGTTGTGAAATTTAAAAGAAAAATTTAAAGTTGATAAAAAATGAAGTGTGATTTAATAAAAAAAGTTAAAAATATATAAAAGTTAGGAACTCAATATGTACCAAACAATTGGTTTTTTGTTGAAGCACCTCAAAGCATTTGAAAAGTTCACAAAATGGAAAAAGTGTTACAGAAATATTTTGATACATAATTGATTTTTGTAGTTAGATTTCTAATTTTAAATTTGTAATGAAATAGTATTCATATTCATAGTATTCATATTTTGTGAAATAATCGAACTTGATCCACTTTTAAGTATTCCGATCGGCTTCATCCTAAAAAATCAAACAACGTAGGTAGACATATACTAAAAATTCGGTGAATAAATTCAGTTGATTTTGTTACCAATGTCTACGATCAATACAATATTTCGTGAATGATAGGTAATTATTGATATTAAAATATATTATTATTAAAATATCAAGATTTCTTACATTCATCGTCGCCAAATTCGCATTTCACTAATCTATCATTAGAATTGATTTTCTCAAATTTTGTTTGCAAGTTTCTTCTTAGAAAGGTTAAATTTTAAAGAAATATTTCACAAAACTTGATCGAAATCCTCGGTGCTTGAATAGCGGACCTAAAAAACACGGTCAGTAAGTCCGTAAGGAGACGGACTATTTTCAAACTATATACTTTTCTTAAATTACTTTACTACTGAAAGTATAATTTTTAAGTAATAATTTAATTTCAACATGAAAGACTGAAGCCATTTACATACTTTTTTGTGATTTGCAAACATTATACGATTTTAACAAAAAACTCTTCATGGAAGAGTCCGCAGGCAGACTGACTATTTTTAATCTATTTAAAGTAATATTTTTTAAATAAAAAATTTAATGTGCACTTAAGCTTGATATATTTTAAATTTTGAATGCGAATTTAAATATTAAATATTTTTCAAGTTTGAATATTAACATAACTATTAAATTTTAATATTGTTTTCAATTGGAGTAACGTACTTGTTCGACTACTCTAGTATCACATTCATAATCTATATATATATAAAAATCAATGTGTGTTTGTATGTCTGTATGTTGCGTATAGGACGCCAAACCGGTGGACCGATTCGTCTGAAAATATTACTGTATCTAACTTCTGGATAGAGGATGGTTCCTGGATACACTAGGTCATGATAGGACAAAGGGGGGTGGTACCTCCCACACAAAAATATTTTCAAACTATCAAAATTTACTAATTTTATCTTCCAAAGCATACGAAGTAGGGGAATAGGGAAAAATGAACCCGTGCAACGCCGGGTACAAAATACTAGTAATTTATAAAAAAACCAATGAGTGTTTTACATTGAAAAATGTTTTGGTTCGACTGCATCAATAAAAAAGAATTATTTTTAATGAAACGAAGACACATAAAAAATATGCTGTTAATTTCATATTTATATATTTTAGAATTAAATACAAACTCAAATATGGAATTTTATTCTACGGTAGGACATTTCAACCGATTCCGATTAAGAATCGATTCTTGGGTCCGGTTCTTCGATTCTAAGAATCGGATTAAAAAATAGTTGATCGAGGAATCGAGAATCGATTGTCGCCCTTGATTGCCATTCACCAGTATTCAGCAGGTGCATGTAATTGGAGTAACATCGCTATACATTGAAAAAAAGAAGATTGAAAATGACCGACTCAAAGAGGAATTCTCGTCTGCATCCACTTTTAAAAAGGTTCGAAATTGTTTGATGTTTTATAGAAACAATTATTCTCCAATAAAGCAATTTATAGAGGACATAGAAAAAGTTTTCCCAAAAAAAATATTTTTTTCTTTTCTTGGAGTGCATGTAATAATAATTTATTTTTGTTTTTGAATTCCTTTGTAGGTATATATGTAATTTTCAATTTTGTTTTAAATGAAAGTAGTCCTAATTTTTTATCAAATTTCCACAATCGATAACTATGGAAGTCATCGATTACCAAGGCAGTTATCGATAAAATAAATTATAGATTTTTTTCTTTGTATTTTCGATTTTGAGCACATCGATTTTTCCAAATTTTACGTCCCATAACTCGATAACTAAGCAAGATATCGATAACATGTCCAACAATTTTTCTTCTTCTCTTGAGGTCCTCTATACAAAAATGTAGTCGGATCGTGGAGCCTCTCCAGGTCGCCGCAAGAAATTGTTACAGCATTTCTATTCAATAGATGATTTTGAAATATATCGTGTGATTCATCGTGAGGTTTGATTTTCAATAGTCTTTTTTGACACATCACGCATGACTCAGTATCGTTTGGCAAGTCATCATGGAAAGACTCACACAGCACAAGATCGTTTCCATATTGTTCAGCAGTATTATTCTGTGAGAAAGTAGACAGTGGCGACAGTCGTCGTTCTCAGCAGCTTGTATTGTCGTATTTGACAACTTGGTGTATTTTAAGTAAGGATCTCGGCCTTAAAGCGCAAAAAATTCAACTTGTGTAAGAATTAAATTGTTCGAACGATTCGTCCAAAAGTTGACCTTCCGAATGAACCACCTCAGACTTAGTCGTGGCCAACATTTAAATGATATTTTCAAAACGGTAAATTCCATAAATTGTTCTTAAACCGATAGTAAAAATTTTAACTTCAAATTTATGTGTTTTATTTTATATTCTAAATCAAACCTCATGATGAATCTCCCTTTATATTAAACTATACACTATCAGATAAGATGGTGCAACACATCTACATATGAATGTGTTCCAATAAATCATTTTGTCTAGGTCAATTCAAAGCCTTAAGGATTTTTTAAACCAAAAAAAAAATAAGTAAAAAATCTTTAAAAAGCAAACTCCATATCACTATTTGTCTCTTGCGCATATCATTATTATTATCAGCGGCAAAAACTCCCAAATTGCATGTGCCCAAATCTGGATTTTTCTGATAGAATTTTTCAAAGAATATTCCTATTAAGCATATTCTAAAAGATTTTGCAAATATCGCGACTAAATTTAGCTGTGGGTGCATTTAAAGTTCATGTATGCTAAAATAATTAAAAAAATGTATATGTCAAAATAATAATAAAATTTAGAGGTTATTTTATTGGGATGTATCTCGGAAACTATAAATCGTATTGGAATTTCGTGTAGTTCGTAGAAAACAAGAGCTGTGGAGTTGTTCTTTTGCATTTAAAAAGATATAATTATGTTTTCGATTTCCTTTTCACACAGTGTGTTACCTGAATATTGAATTTATTTAGTATGGTTACTTTTGTACAGTATAAAACTATATTCGCGTGACCGACCGATGTCTCGGCATTTATAAATATTGTCAAACTATAGTCTTATTTATTCATTTTAAAAAGAATATTTTGCTTATAGCTGCCAACATCTATCTAATTACAGAAATGGTAAAAGCTTCTAAGCCAAAAATGAAGCAATACTTTCTTCGTTGTACTCTGTAAACGTATTTTGAAAAAATTATTTAAAGCATACTTTAGGGGTGTAAGGTTTTATGGCATACGAGCGCATGTAAAAACCCAAAATTTTTATTTGGGCGTCGCACTGACAATTTTCATTTAATTGTGGACTCAAGTGAAATCACTGGCAATGATTTGTACTGGCGTATATATTAAACTAAGGAATCTATGACGTTTTTTTATTTTAACTTACATGGGAGGTAGGCGCGGTTATGGGCGGATTTAAACAAATTTTTGTTTTTGATCCAATTTGACGATATAAGGAATATGTGCGATGATTTCAAGGTCCTAGCTCTATTCCTTCTATTTTTGCCGCAGCTTGTATGAAAATATTCCACTGTGCGGCGTAAAAAAATCCCATAACATTAAACTTTCGATAAGTTATAAAAAATTTGTCGTCAAAGAAGAAATTGTTTGGTTTTCTTTAATGTTGGCAGTTACTATAAAATCGCTTATAATGGCTACAGCAACAAATCAAGATGGACAATAATAAATCTTAAAGTGTAAATCTTCCTTATAGTCTGAGGATTTTTGCATTACGTTTGTAATTCATTGAAATAAATATTCGCTGAATATATATATATATATATATATAATATATATATTTTTTCTGAGTCGTCATCAAGGTGATCTAATGCAAATGATTGTTCACTTAAGGGGCGTTTCACGTTTTGTCATACAACTTGAAGGTCAACTCTAACTTTTCACAAATATTGCATCATATACATGATCTAAGTGTAAATGTAAAATTATATTTCATCGACATAAGCAGAGCTGTTAAATTTCGATTACGATTAGTAATCAATTACATTACTTTTTAAAAAGAATCGTAATGATTATATAATCCACTATTCAACAATTTCTGATTACTAATTTATTACGATTACAAATAATCAAAAAATAATCAGGATTACTTGCGATTACCGTTACCTTTCGGTTTTAGCTGGCAAAAGAACGAGAACAGAAAAAATCAAAACTGACATATATTGAAAAGTCAAAAGTTTTGACAAACAGACTACTATGACTCTCATACCGATTTCGCGAGAATCACAAAAAATCAAAAGTAATCAAAAGTAATCTAAAATAGTTTTTTTTATTTTTTGATTATTTTTGATTATTTTTCAGTAATCGCAAGTAATCCTGATTATTTTTTGATTACTTGTAATCGTAATCAATTACTAATCGTATAAAACTGAATGTAATCGTATTGTAATCATTACTTCTACTTTAAAAAAAAGTAATCTAATTACTAATCATTACGATTACTAATCATTACTTAACAGCTCTGGACATAAGACATGGGTTTACTGAATTATTTAAATAAAACCAATTGATAAAAATGTTGCCACATTATCAAGTCTCTTAACTGTAAGCTATAAGCCCAATAAACTCCCCATTTAAAGGAGAGTTTACACATGAGGATTTACCGTACAACTTTAAAGTAGACTATGGTGAAAACATAAAATTGTTTAGCATTTTTCTATGAATTATAATAATTAGCAATTACTCAACACTTGGATTTACCAGACATTGCAATATTTATTTCAGAAAAGATTTAGCAGAGCTAGATTCAAACTCTTAATTGTACCATAAACCATTACGTGTGAATTTCACTTAAATTCACAAATTTCACTAAGTAGCAAAATCGATCATAAGGTAATTATTTTTCCATTCAAGGACTCAAGCTACATATATTTCTCACTTTTCTTATATACATATATAATTCTTATAGGTTATTATGCATCCTTGTTCGTCTTTTAAAGAACATTGCTTATTTTTGTCTAAAAAAAATAGAATGATTTTTCCTCCCATCTTCGTGTAGGTAACCTCATTGTCTCGCATAATTAAGGGTGTACATTAGGATGGGTCACGAAAATAAATTGTTGCCAAAAATGAAGATTGTATTGTTTAATGATGATTTGTAAAATATTTCTTTCCTAGATCAAGCTTTCTGTGAGCTAACGCTCCTGAAATCACCTCTACAAATCATGTCTTTCCCCTGTAATTCTTTTGTGTTGCATTATTGTCCAAAATTTGTTTCTAAATTTGTAGACACTTTGAAACAGATTAAATATAAATTTAAATTCTTGTCTTATAATAACTCATTGTTCGTATTCTTAAACGTTTAGTTTGATTTTAAGCGCGACAGCTAAAAACTCAAATTTCTTGGGAACATTTTAAAAAAGATTCGATTCAATACCTTTCGAATGGTGCCTAAATGATGAATAACGGACGAAAAATTACGCCACTGACTCCATTTTTGTGAAATAATTTAATGCAGGCGATGGTTTTCAGAGCCAAAATGTTCAAACATTTTTTACAAAAATGGGCGCTGCAGCGTCAATTTCCATCCGATGTTCATCATTTAGACATCATTCGAAAGGTATTGACTGCCGCTATTTATTTTTCATAAAGCGCGAAATACGAAAAATTTCAGTTGTCTACTATAAAAAAAATTTAAAATTAAAAAACTTTAAAACTAAAATTTATATTTAAAGTGCTTTGAAGGGTTTATTAAATCAGAAAAAAATTTGGGCGAAAATGCAACGTAAAAAAATACATGGGAAAACATATTTTTTGGGTGTGTTTTCAGGAGCGTTCAGCTCACAGATGGCTTGAACCAGTGACGAAATATTTTGTAGATCCAATCTTCATTTCTGGGGCATGACCGCTGCAATTTATTTTCGTGACCCATCCTAGTGTACATGTCATGAACTACCTACATTACATCATTCATTAATTACAATAATTAGGCGTATTTGACGGAAGTTTCAGGAATTCCACATCCTAGCACACACAAACACACACTCCCCAACACAAACTTGTAACAAGTTCCGTTAGGGAAATCGGAAACATGTGACTGTAACTAAGGGAATTCCTCAAAGGTTTCCAATGTTATGTACTGCAAGAAAAATCTAGCATGCAAGCAAAAAGGAAATGTTTACACTTTCTAAGGCCGCTCTCCATCACTCTCTTTCTCTCTCACACACTCAATACAAAACTGTCAAAACTGTTTAGCTAAGACACCACATTCCATTCCAACTGGAGAGGAAAATGAAGCACAAAATAAACCACACAATAAACAAAGAGACACAACAAAAGACGATAAGAAGATACGAAGATACATATGAAAATAGTATAATGGGCGATAAAAGATACAATTGTGAGAGAAATGTCATGAGTGTGAATGTGTGTGTGTGTGGGTTCGTGTGACTGAGCGAGGGAGAGAAACCGAAAATGTTTGAATGGATGGACGGTCGGTCGGTCGGTCGGCTGGTTTGGTATTATGAAAGTGTAAATTGAAATTCCATAGATAAACAGAATAAAACAACACGACAGCGAAACGGCCAGAAATGGGAATAACAAAAATGCGAAAAATTAATACAATACGACGAAACAGCGACAGCGGCGGTGATACTACAATAAAACAATAAGAATTTCAAATGGAGTAAAATAAACAAACGCACACACCGACACAATCGATACGGCGGCGAGGCGACAACACCGTCGATAGATATGTAGCTGCGAGTGTGTATGATGGATGGGTGGATGTATGAATTTCAAAAAAGGAATTAAATTAACATTTATTCGGGGCATTGGAGGGGACAGCGGCAGCCACAACGAATGGGAGAAATTAATAAAATGTTAATACGAAAAACAAGTTTTTTATTCGCAGCCTTACGAATAAGATTTGTTTTGTTATTGTTTTTTTTTTCAAGTAGCTTTTTTTTAATTTCTAAACTGTACTGCTTAAGCACGTAATTAGATGTACAATATTTTTGTTACGGCCAAGCATATTTTGCGCCTTTTTCAATTGCATTTTAAAATGAGAAAAACAAACGCAAATGAGATAAAATATTTCCATGGAATAAACAGTTCAACAAATTTCAAACAGTGTGGCTAATACGGTGCTATATGACAACAGCAAAAACGATAAAAAAACGCCAAAAAATAAATGTCATCATATTGTGAAAATATACAGGTCTTCAAGCGAAAAGATCCCTGATTGTTGATGCAACTAGTCCTACATTCTTCTATTCAAGACCTAAATCAGCCAAGAACTACATTTTATTTGATTTCCCATTAAAAACATGCACTGAAATGTAATGGACTAATCTATTGAATCTTAGAATGCGAACACCGCTCTTAGTTGGAGGTTTTAGGCACTCGAAGTACTTGCGTTAAAATGTTGAACTAAATATATGGAGTGTGGTACTGCATTCGACGTACACAGTGGAACGTATTCTTTCTCTAGGATATGTCTCCACTGACAAGTGGTAGTAAATCATTGTTAAAGCATTTTTTCGAATAATACATAATAAAAAATACCCTATACAGATAAAATAAATAATGATATTAAATCATTTTTAATAGAAAGATAATTTTATGCAAATTTGATAATAAATTGTGGCATGTCGTGACTAGCTCGAAGAGGCGCATTCTGGAAGTTCAATGCTTCTCGGCAATATCGCTCTTCACATTTTAAATTTAATTTAAATTTTTTTTTTTAAATTTTAAATTTAAATTTTATTGTACAACTTGAAATCCGATTTTAGTTCTGTAAAGGCTTTTCAGATTAGTTGATCTAATAGCCTTTCAGACTACATGTGAAATCAAATGATTTCAGCTCAAGGTTGATTTACAAATATGAAATTTGTATGGGATCTGATTTTGTAAATCGACCTTATATCATTTCAACTCTATTTCACATGCAGTCTAATAAGGCTAAAAGTCTTATACACTGAAAAAAATGTTTGATACTGAAGCATACTAAAATTGAGCCTGAGAAATGTACTCAATCTAAGCACATTCGTAGTTGAAATTAGTAAATAAAACTCATTTTGAATAACTTTTACTTGATTTGAGTTTGAACGTACTACATTTAAGTAAAAAATAAACTTAAATTGAGTAAAGGCATACTGGGTGCCAAACAGATACCAATTTCCTTAATTTTAGTACATTTTTACTGAAATTTAGTACATTTTTTTCTGAGTGAAGCATAATTTATTCTCAAGTTTTACAATAAATCCTAAAGTGTAAACAGCGATCATGGTTCCGGTTTATTCGCATCAACCAATTACTTCATGCATCTCCAGAAAAAAAACAATCTGGAGTCTTAACATCACACGAACTGTCCAATTGACTAGACCAGTTCGAGAAATGGCATGTTTCCTGCAATAAGTCAATTTTTAATACTCTGTATGGTATGTGGTGTCGCCCTGTTGGAAACATGGCAATCATAGCTCTATAGAAATCGCCGTTAAAGATAACGTTCTCGTCATTCTCAGTTTTTCTGTTCCCTAATTTTAAAAAAACTTTGTTGAAAGAGATTCGAGCTAAATAAGATTTTTGGAGGTCTAGGGAAATCGTATTATAAGGGTGCCATAAAGAAGTTCGAGAAACGCCGAGCTAGAAGGAGACTTCCAAAAAGGAAAATTTGGAGAAAATTATGTTTCATCTTCAGTTCGGCAGCTTACTGTGCAGACCTGGTACTAGGTTCGACGAATCGCTCGAATCTCTGCAGAATGTCTATTTCGAAATTGGAATTTCAATGTAGTAAATCGATAAAGTCGGGTCTACTATATGTTCTCCCGTAACCAATTTTGCTCTAAACAATTATACTCATCGACAGAAACTGCTAAATTAAATAATATAACTGGGGGAAAAACACCAAATTGACATTACTAACATAAAGGCCGAATGTTTGACTAGCGGGTGAACGGGGGCGGAGAGGTTCACATTGAGGTTAAATGTTTATATTTATTTTTCTAAGAATTGTTTTGTTTGTTACGACTATACAATATGCATGCATGTTCGTTAACTACTTACGATAAGATTATTGCGCGATGGTGTCGAAGTCAACGTTGTCGACGGCAACGTTACATTCACATCTGGCAAAAGATGATATGATTCGTCGTCGTAGTCCACTTCCTCCTCCTCCTGCTCGTCCATTTTATTCGACGTTAAACTAATAGCGTCCTCCTCCTCCTCTTCCTGTAGCAATTGCTCCTCCTCGTCGCTATCCACATCCTTTTCCAGTGATGCTTTTGAAACTTGAGGTGTTTTATTTTGAACTTTCAGTTTTGAAATGTTTTTTGTTGAATCGACTTTAACTTTCATTGTTGTTGTTGTTTGATTTTTTACACACAATTTACAATTTTGTTAACGAATAATCGTAGTTGTAAGTAATACTTGAGTTTGAGTTTAAATTAAAAGTATGTGTTTTTTGTTTTGTATAGGAAAATCAACAAAAATAATGGGAGGGAATGTACAGAAGTAAACTAAAAAAATACATAAATAATTTAACAGAGTTGCTTCACTGTAGTTATTCGATTATTTGCGCAGAGTTGTATTTCCATTAAACAACATTAAATTTTCAATATTGGTTCGAAGGTTTATATTCTCAACGCTGCGTTTTCTTGAACAGCTGATTCGACAACGAATATAAATAGGTGTGCACACTAGTTCAAGAAAACGCAGTGTCAACAATGAAAAACCTTGGTGTGCGCGAGCCTTAATTTGTACCGGCTTGAAAACGGTGCAGTGGCGTGTTCTTTTCCGCAAGTGTATTTGTTCGTTTGACTTCACAATAGTCCTTTTGAGGGCGTTTACACTTTAGGATTTAGCGTACCATTTGGAGTTTGTTTTCTGATTTTTAACGATAAATAATGACATCGTTCAGTAGATCTCAGTTTTAATTACCGGATAGCAATTATCTTTCTGCGAAAAAAGCCTAATATTGATAAGTTTTCACAAAAGTTTATTCTCACATTGTACGTAAATTTGTAATGTATAAACTGTCCAATAGGTAAAAGTAAATAAAATATTCTTTTCCAGTGTACTTCGGTCGGGCATGTGTTTTTTGCGTGGGCTGTGAGCAGCATAAAAACTGATGAAATTCCCCACAAGTTGTGAAATTGTTCAACAGGTGGCAGTGGTCTACCCGTCAATTTTTAGATTACAAAATGTTTGGAGCTTTTTTGAATATACATTTTCTACTCAAATGAAGAAGATAAGTTTGAGCGTCGTAAACTAGTACAGCGTCACAATTTGTCAAAACAAAAGCGACAATCACGTTAGTGTACGAATGACTCGAAATGAATGATTGACACATTTTTCGCTTTTTAAAATACTTAATAGGGCTTTAAAACTGGATAACTAAGCTGCGATAACAAAACCCAACATAAAAAGTTAAAATTTCATTCAAAATAAAAAAATATTTTTTAAAATTGTCGCCAACAGCAATATCAATAAAAGTACAAAAACAAATTTTGAAAAAATATTTTTTTATTGTAACATTTTATTAACGTTTTCGTTATCGCAGCTTGTTAACCAAGCTTAAAGAAAAACTGACCTAATAGCCTTTTCAGGCGGCATGCGAAATCAAACAATTTCAGCCTGAAGGACCATAAGGTCGATTTTCAAATTTGTATGGGATCTGGCATTTGTATATCGACCTTACGCCTTATTTCAGCTAGATTTTACATGTAGTCTGAAAAGGCTATAATGCATTTATAGTGATATCGATATTTTTAATTAAAATATCAATACCATGCAATTGTTACTAACAAATTGTCTTCGTATCTATCAAACTTCTCAATAGAGTTTCGCGCACACCCTTGTCACATTGCAGGCGAAATCTAGCTAAAATGACATAAGGTTGTTTTTGTCAGATCCCATACAAATTTGACAAGACTATGAGACTTTTTCGAAGCTGCATTTCAATTTGTTTTGAGTGTGTTGATCTTATGGCTTGTCGAATCAGCTGTTCAAGAAAATCGCAGCGTTGTAAATAAAAAGCTTTGGTATGCACGGGTCTTTAGGGCCCACAGTCGTACTACGCGGACATATACGCACAAAATACGCTAAACATTTAAAAGAAATTGTTGAACTTTTCCCAATGTAGAAATTGTAGAAGAATTGGTCTTGTATTTGGCGTTTAAATCACTGAAAACGATCAGCTGTTAGTTATACGTCCGACTTGTACGACTTTATTTAAGGTGAACCCTTGCAGCCTTTTTACACTGCATGCGAAATCTATCAGAAATGACATAAGGCCGATTTACAAAATTGACATTTGAAAATCGGCCTTATGTCATTTCAGTTAGATTTCGCATACAGTGCGACAAGGCTATAAGGTCGATTTACAAATGTAAAATTTGTATGGGATCTGACATTTGTAAATTGATGTAAAATCGATTAATTTCGCAAAAAGTGTGGAAAGGCCATTGATATGACTTAATGGATCTTTCGCAGAGTTGCATTTTCTTATAGCGAGCATTAAACTTGAATACTTTTGAATCAATTCACCAAAAACAACGCATGAAGCAAACCCGAAATTGTTACTGAAGAATATTTCTCTGAAATCGTATGGATTATCGAGGCACATGGTAATTTCGTTCACTGCACGCTCAATTAATCGGTTTTGATTGAATTAGCACAGAGTTGTATTTGCCACATATGGCTGATGGCTGGGTTAGGCTGGCCGGACGGTCGCTTAATGTTTGCGGTTAAAATTGTCATAGATTTTTATGGACTTTTTAACGACGGCAACGACGACACACCCTGTTTTCGAAACGTTTCTTTTGCGTTATTTACCACATAAACTGGAGGAGTTACACTGAACGGAGTTCAACTTGCGTTTCACTGCTCGTTTCAAGACAACAGCAACGACGTTTCTCCAGACATCGAATCGAGAATTTCACAATGTTATATAAAATTAATAAAAAAACTTTGGAGAAGAAAAAACGAGAAAATATACACGGACGGTGTTGGTATTTCTGTTTTTTCACTAAAAACAACACACAAACATTTTCGCCAAACCAAATCATATGCTCGACGAAGGAAGAAACAAAACGGACAATGCAAAGAGAGCAAATAAAGAAGTGGGTAGAAAACAAACAGGGCGAGGAGAACCGAAGAAGAAGAAACGTCAACAGTTGCTCATTTTAAACACATGCAGCCGTCGTCCCAGCCATGCGAATGAATTTCAAAATGACAGACGACCAAGACCACGTTTACAAAAACAAAGGAACACAATAAAGGCGGAAAAATCATATGAAAAGAAAACAGGGAATTTCACACGCACGCACACACACACACACTCATGGGACTTGGAACACATGTATGCACTTTTCACTTTTGCGAATTTCAAACAATGGAATCGTTATTTAGTCGATATTTTTGAACCCCGTGTTTTGCTTTTGTTGTTCTGCGAGATAAAGTGACGGCGGTGACAAGTTCTGCAATCACATGCAATTAATACTACCACGGCAATTTTGTCCGAGACAATACGTTCGTTCATTGATTGCTCCTCAGACGGATATGTTTAACACTTTTCTGGCGGCGACGTAGCTGTTGTGTTATTTACCACAACAAAAACACATTGTGCTCCCACCATACATTCACTTTGTACGTTTTTTTTTTCGGGTGGTTGGGAGGTATTGGGGCGGTGAAAGAACCGTGTATCGGAACCGAGAGATGACTACAGACAAAAACGTCAGACGTCACACGTAGTTCCGACATACATACTCGTACAAATGTACGACATCACATCAAACGGCGAGCAACACACTGAACGAGTGAATGAGGCAAAAAAGAAATGTGAACGTACTTGAACTTTATGCAGAAAAATACGATTCTTATTTATTTATTTTTTTTTTTGCTCTCACTAGACCAGACAGACTTAAGTTATTTTGCCGTTTTGCACGTTGGGCGAAACAAAAGTTAAACTTTGCTTTAATATTTTGCGGTGATGCACTTGGTTTTTGTTTCCTTTCCTTTGGAGGGGAATATTAAAACGCAATTTCTCAACTCGACGAACGTTTTTATTTTTCTACCGTAAAATAAACCTTTTTACATACGTTTGTTTCGTTTCACTAAAATCACGTCACTTCTTTTGTGCGGATACGTTGGTGGCGCTGCGTTACGTTTTAGTTGGGGTTGTCGTAATCGTTTCGTTCGATTCGATTCGTCGTTTTATTATTTTTGTTTAGTTTCTTCAATTTGCTGCCTTTGCTTTTGCTCACTTGCTATTTATTTTCCTATTTTTCACTGCTCCTTTTTTTGTATTTCTATTTTGCGTTTGCTTAGGGGAAAGGGCGGCTGGGGCTCTTTCTTTCTTTCTGTTATTTATTTATTTTCTTTTTCTGGGGGTTTTGTTTGATGTTTGTGAAGGTTGTTTTTGGTCGTCTACAAAAGCGCGTTTATGTCGGTTCGTTTGGGCCTTAACTGAAAATCGAAAAATAACTAAATTCCACAAACTTCGTTTTTACGTTTCTATCTTCAAATTCATCTACATACATACGTACGAACGAACATTCATTCGTACGTACCGTACCGTACGTTTGTATGGATGTCGACAATAACAACAACAACGGCACACAGAGCCAGCAATTGACGTTTGGCTGTGTGCGGTATAGGAGACGCACCAACACAAACACACTCACACACACAGCACATTCGAACACTTGTACCGTTGACTCTTGTCGCTTCTCACCACGTCTCCATTCGTTTTGTTTGTTTTTGAGAAATCAACAGTGTTTTTGTAGTGGTGTTGGTTGCTGTGGCGTATCTGTGTGCGTTTTTGTTGTTGTGATCGCTTTTCGTTTTGGTGGTTGTTTCGCTTCGATACATTTGTGACAGTCGGCTGGCTGGTTGAATGGAATACACGGAATACAGTGAGAAGAGTAAGATGGTGCGCTACAGTTGGTGTTTAAAGATCTAACCATAGAAAAGATGCCTCACACGTGAAATTTAATAATTTATAATTTAAGTCGAATTTTATTTATCAGATGCTGGTGTCGTGTAAGGCTTTATTATACCCTTTTGAGGCAGTATGTGAAATCTAGCTGAAATGACATAAGGTCGATTTATAAATGTCAGACGTCATACAAATTTGACATTTGAAAATCGAACTTATGTAATTTCTGCAAGATTTCTAGGCTATAATAGACTTGTCACACTGCATGAAAAATCTAGTTTAAATGACCTAAGGTCGATTTTCAAATGTCAAATTTGTATGGCATCTGACATTTAAAAATCGACCTTATGTCATATAAATCCGATTTCGCATGCAGTATGTCAAGACTATTATATCCTAGAAATCTTGGAGAAATTACATAAATTCGATTTTCAAATGTCAAATTTGTAAGGGAACTGACGTTTGAAAAATTTCTTGACAAGTGGATTTCGTTAACATATCCGAACATGGCTTAAAACTAATGTTTAGGATTTCCCGGACTTTTTCCGTTTTTCAAGGCAAACGGTGATGAAAAATTACATTCTCGGGAAAAATAAAAATCGTGGCTAAATTTCTAAAAAATCCCTAGCACACTAAAAATGTTTTGAGGGTTTAGACGTACCAAATATTTGTACAAACGAATGTTTTCACAAAATGAATCATTCACCACACACACGCAATTGACTTGCACCATTTTCGCAGTTAATTCAAAATATTATTACTGCGTTTTTTTCATATTTACCAATTAAAAAAATGAATTTTTTCTCCCTTTTGTTTTGTTTAATTTCTACATTCTCCCTCTTCGCGTATTTTCACTTGCTCATACACATGGAAATTTCAGTATCTTCTTTAAATTCGTCAGAAAAAAGTTATTTGTAAAGTTTCCACTTCACGTATATACGTTGGAATTCTTGTTGAAGTGGCAAAATTTAGCTACAAATACAAAACATTTGTACAAATTCATCAAAAATCAAAAAATTTTGATTTGTATTCAAAATTTTGCACAATAATGTTAAAACGCACCCACAAATTCAAAATAGTTGCTCAACAGCCTTTTTTGGTACGTCTAAACACCCCTTAAACCTATCACTCAAATAATAGACATACGTCAGATAAAAAATGCCAACATGACATTTATGTTGCACTCCACCTTTGCTGGTTTATTAACCACAAAATCCAAATATCCCTAAAATACGCTTTTAGAAAACCATAATGATAGATTCCAAATTCTAGTTAAAACTAATCCGACACGTCCAGTTATTGATGAGTGATATTTAATTTTGCTGCTCCTTGCAATCATTTTGTATTTTCTAATTAAAACATATTTATGACAAAATTGTGTTTGTTTACCACGACTCTCTCCTGAGTGAAGATTTTAAGTCAAATCGGTAAATACCTAAACTTATAATATTAAATCCATTTTAATTATCTTAACATAACACTATATAATACTCTGTCATGGAAGAAGAAACTAATATATAACCTTTGCAAACTACATTCGAAATCGAACTGAAATCGATTTCTAGTATCAAACTGACATTAGAAATCGACCTAATGGCTCGATTTCGCCTTTAGTCTGAAAAAAATCAAGATGGATTTGGATATCTCAAATACAATTTTCAGTTATACAACCAGAATAAGATTTGTCCATCCGTTTGTATTAATGAACCTGACTCGAAAGTTTGTTGCTTATTAGCCTGGGTTGCTGTCTGTACAAATAAAAAAATTCTGGTCACCCCACTGAAACAAAGATTAGTTTTTGTAACTTTTTCCTGGATTAAAAAGCATTTTAAATATAAATATTTACCCATGTCTTAGAATAACTTATTGGTCGAATTATAGCAATATTTTTGTGTGGCAGTATTTTGTAAAACATAAATAACTACATCAATATCTTTCGAATGATGCCTAAATTTCGAAGAAGAGCACACTTTTTGTAAAAGAATATGAAAAAACATCTTTGGTATTAAACTATTTGGTCAGTGACGTAATTTTTCTTCCGATATTCATCATTTAGGCATCATTTGAAAGACATTGATTCGTTCTATTTATTACAATCTGATTTCATATGCGTTTTTAGTTGTCACCACGCAAAAATTAATCTAATTATTCTAAGGCAAGAATAAAAATTTATATTTAAAGTGTTTTCAAGAGTTTATTAATTCAGAAAAGACAATAATGCGTCATTAAAAATTACACGGTAAAACATGTGTTTTTGTGACCCAGTCCAGTGCCTATATGTATCAGTATCCATATATAAAGAGTATAACTCACCATAGTGCAACTTCAGATGAATTAAAAGAAAGACTTACCTGAAAATAAAGAAAAGAATAATATTTTATTATTGAACTGTGTTAAAAACAATACATTGTGTACTAATATTGGGAAGTAATATAAAAAAATATTTGTTTATTTAATATTAAGAATTTTCTTTGATATAATAGCATACACATGCCGCAAGAGGAACTATTTATTCGTCATATTCTTACATATCTGGCAAATCGACTGTTTTAGAACGATGAATACAATATTTTTCATTGAATGCATTCATTTTGAATATTCTTCATCTTTCTCAGAATAATACACAAATATAAATTTGATATAAAATGGATTCTTTTAAATACAAATTATTTAATTGACGTGTTTTAGTTACAAGCTAGTTAATTTCCCGCTTAGCAGTATTTGTTGGATAAATTGTCAGGATTTTAGAATATTGTAAATTACTTGTTTAGTGACAATCGGAACATATTTTGAAAATTCCAAAAACCGGACAATTTATCGACAAAAATCTCATCATGAAATTTGGCGTACAACTGTGGGTTAGTAATAACATATATAGACTTTTAGAAATATTGCGTTCTGAGATATGCTTTCTCGAATAATAAATTGCCCACAATACTAATATATTATGTGGGTTATTCGACCTTTTTATTTCAAATTTTAAATAAAAGATTTTGTCAAGCTCTAGGTCTGGTAACTAATATTTATAAAAGTACAGTGGATTCCCGATTTAACAACTTCGTGATTTAAAGAAAAGGCAAAATAACCAAAAAAAAAAGAAAAAACCGCTTCACTTAATTGTCAAAATGCTGTAAAAAATCGTTATTTCTTTGAATAGTTAAATTTCTTTTCATAACACTGTCCAACAGCATTTTTGGAACAGAGTAGCGACCCTATAATTCTGAAAGGGCGTGTTGGGTCCCTCATTTGTGTAAAATAAACGTATAGTCCAGCTGGTCTGAGTTTATTTTTTACAGCGGATCAAAGTTTTCATTTTTGATCGAAGGGAGCATTATACTAAGTGGGAAAAAGTGTTGTAAGTTAATGTCTGAGAGAATTCTTATTGTCAGAACTATATTGTAGAATTTTATGAGGATTATTTTTGTGGAAGATTTGGGTCAATTATACCCTTTTTCGAGAAAATGAAAAAAAAACCGTTCAAAAAGGAAATTTAAGAATTTCTATGAAAAAATCTTGCGGCAAATTTCAGTATTGGTCACCACAGACACCAATGTTGTAAATAAAGCTCTTCACGCTTAAATAGCAAAATTACACGCCAACTTACTTATACAACAAAGTTATTAGGATTTTAACCGCCCATGTTTCCTTGGAAGATCGGTCATTTCCGACAAACAATTTGAATATTGCGGTAGAGCAGAATATCATGTAATTATGTTTGAAGACATTTTAAAGTTAAACATTTTTAAGTAAAAACAATCCTACTACACTTAAAAAATATACTAGACATTTTCGCTATGAAAGTGCTGTTTAAATTTTAGGATTTATTGTACAACTTGAAAATAAATTATGACGAAAACTTAACAAATTTCGCAGTTTTTGATGGACAATATGTTTTATCTGCACCTTAAGGCTTAAATATTCTAAATGATTCAATATTTTTGTCTAAAAAGCCTTCGGAGAACTAGAATCGGATTGCACAATAAATCTTTGTGTAAACAGTGCTAAATAATTTTGTCTACTTCGAGTTCGGTCAGTAATAGGCTTTTCAGACTGCATGCGAAATCTAGCTGAAATGACATAAGGTCGATTTGGAAATGTCAGATACCATACAAATTTGACAAATGTAAATCGACCTTGAGCTGAAATCGATTGATTTCAATGCAGTGTGAAAAGGCTATATGATTATTTCTCATTGGCATTGTGTAGAGTACAATGTAAGTCAACCACTATGTATCAAATCTTTCTGGAATCGTATTAAACTGAGGTAAATGGTTTACACAGACGCCAGTGTTACCAGATCAATAAAAGAAATAGCAGTAAAGCACCGATAATACTTAATAAATCGAAAAAACTGAAGTTAAGTCAAACAAAGGCCTGCATAACGTATCAAATTAACTCAAATTATATTATAATATTATGTTAAATTTAGTCGGCATAGAAATATCTCACAGATACTTTATGAGTTTGTTCATTTAGGTGGCAGGTGGCATCTCCAACTACGACATCACAAAAGCAAAACAGCTGAATATGGAGAACATGAAATAACAGACAAAATATGCATTAAATGTCAAAATGACATGGCTAAATTTCGTAAGGTGAGGAAGAAAGAAGAAAATAAGAAATTCATAAATTGAGAGAGAGCGCCGCGAGAGAGAGAACCAACATCACAGAAAAACCACTGAGAGTACGAACGAAAGAGCTCGGTTAGAAGGGCCAGTATGCGCTACAAAAACATGTGATGAAATTAACAAAATCTCTAGCATGCTACACATTTTCTGGTGTTTGTGGTCTATGCTAGAAAATGTGTGCATTGAGAGCAATGCTAGAAAATCCCGTATGCCCGTTTTCTCTTTGAGCTCTAACAAATTGCAACAATCCCTTAAGTTTCTAATGAGATATCACTCACTCACAGTGTTGGGCGAAGAGAGTACAAACGGGACTTGTTTTGTGTGATAGTGGCGGCGCAATGAGTGATTTGGAGATTTTAATTGGGGTGGGGGGATTTGTGTACTGGCACAAATTTGGCGCGCTTACCTTTTGGTACTACTACTACTGCCTACTACGAAGAGATTTGAACGAGATGTTGCGTGTGTGTGAGTGTGTAAAGTATTTACATGGGGACCGTTGTTGTTGTTCTTTTCTTTTTGTTTTCATTAGGATGCATACTTGTTGTTGTTGCCTGAATAAAACATGAATACCGATGTTGTGCTGTCGTCGTTCAGGTTCAGGTTGATGGTTGTTGGTTGATGGTGATGATGATGTGGATGACTCATCGGGGTTTTTTCCAAA
The DNA here is from genome assembly GCA_947397865.1 of Polietes domitor. NCBI lineage: Eukaryota > Metazoa > Arthropoda > Insecta > Diptera > Muscidae > Polietes > Polietes domitor. Next base: position 220,879,044 of record OX377618.1, on the reverse strand, counting down.
ATGAAAAAGAGAAGAATCCGGTCGGTGTACACAACATGTCCCCTGCAACGTTTCTGCTTTACGATAGGATAAGTGGCAGAATAGGAAGATGGAGGAAGGTGTTTTCCCTGCCTCATTTGTATGCTGCCGGCAACTACTTTAAGTACTTAGGCTTTGCATTGTGAGTTAAAAAAAGTTTTCTTTTTTATTTATTTACATTTTTGTGTGATGGAGATGTGATGGCTTTGTGTGCTTTTGTTTAATTTATCATTTAACAATTTGCCGGCGTTGTGTGTTGATTGCAATGACATTGTTCCACTACAAATTGTGTGCAAAATTTATTGAAAACCGGCACAAGTGCGCAGCAATCGCACAGTGGTATCGAACGCAAAAATATCTGCTTGATTTGGGGAGACTATATTTGGATAGAGAATCTTAAAATAATAATAGTTGGAAATGTTATCGATATACCGCCTAGTTATCGAATTATCGTAGGTTAAAATTTGAAAAAAAAATCGCATTTTAGAAGAAAAGAGAACAGAAAAATCGACTGCGAAAATGTGTATTTTTATTAAAATTAAATTTAAATTATTAAAAATTACATGTCTTCAAATAATAAAAAATATTACATGCACTTCAAAGAAATTGCATAGACCTGCTCAATACTGAGCTGTGACTTTTGGGCCAATCATTTTAATGTTTTCGCATTGCCCCCCATGGTCATTCCAGAATACAAATTCATTTTTAACGTTATTTTGTTTCCCATCATTATTGGGAATAATTGCTATTACATATGGATGATTCCTTTGGAACGGGTGTGACACTTTTGCTTAAATATGTTTAAATATCTCCCTTATTCATTGACTGAGATTTTCACTATATTACCAATTGAAAAAGTCAGGTTAATCGGAATATTATTGCAAATTTTTAATAAGCGTTTCAAATATTGGAGATATACAGCAAACTACAGCGTCACGGGTGTGACCTTAGTTTTGAAGAAAATCTTGAGATTTTACTAATTTTCTTGAATTCGGTAATGTTCTTCTATTACATGCGTTTATTTATTTTTGGTAATCAAAAGATTAGTCATACACTTTCTTCTAAAGAATAAGTTACCGCCATCTCTTCATGAATATATGAAATATAGGGTATTTAAATTGTAACGGCCGCGACATTTTGACAGAAATTCTGTTACGACACCAGTCTATATCCAGACTTATTGTTGCCATTATTTTTTTGAAATATAATCAAAAACATATAAAGGGTGATTTTGTAGCTACTGTCTTTTTAGCAACGCTGGTTTAAACAGCTGACGCACGTTTCGTGTTTTGTTTCACTGGCAAACATCTTCAGTTTGGTCTATAATTTAACCATGAATCGTCTTACAAACGATCAACGCTTGCAAATTATTGAATTTTATTATCAAAATGCGCGCTCTGTTAAGAAAGTTCATCGCGCGCTTCCTCCGTTTTATGGTCAGTTTAATCGACCCACTGAAGCGGCTATTCGGGCTATTGTGAATTTAAATTTCGCACCAAATTTACATTGTTGGACATTAAACCACCAACACGCTTACGTAGAGTGCGAACTGAAGAAAATATCGCAGCTGTATCGGTCAGTGTTAATGATGACCATCAATTATCGATTCGTCGCCGTTCGCAGCAATTGGGCCTCTGTTACTCAAAAATGTGGAAATGCCAAAATTGGACTAAGCGGATGGACCATTTGAGGCGCAGTCAAGGTCAACATTTGCATGAAATAATTCTTAAACATTTAATTATATGGGCCGTACTATCGATTCAAATAAAGATTTCATGCATTTTTTGAATTTTATGTGTTTTTTTGAAAAACTTTCCTATAGCTTTGAAAAAATCACCCTTTATTATGAAAATTATGAATGTTTATCGGTGTTGCTTTAAATTATAAATTAATTTTGAAATTTTGTGCGAAAATGGGTCACTTTACGTGGAATCACCCATATATGTATATATTTCGATTACTGCTTCAGATATCTTAGTTTTCCTCTGTATTTTTAAGTTTTGTATAAAAGTAATTTTTTAAGATATTTATAGATTTGATAACTCAAAATTTATGGGTCATATCGTCCCGATGTTTTCGATTTTTTTAATCAAAATCACCTCAAAATAATAAAATAGTAAAAAATCAGTTTTTCAATTTCTATAACAAATTAATTAAATTTTTTTCATACAAAAATGTAATACCGGGGATTCCCGATTTAAAGAACAGGTACAATTAAAAAAATAAGAAAAAAGGAAATGAATACTGTAAACAATTCCTTTAAAAAACTCATTTTAAGAACTTCATTGTCAAAATGTTGTAATAGATGGTATTGAAGTTAATTTTCGAAATGTGTACTTTTAAATGAAGAGAATTTGGCACCATAAGGAGAATTTTAACATTTTTTAATTTTTGTATGAAGCCCAGAACAATAAGGGATAGAAACCGCTAGACTGAAACAATTATCTTCATAATAATTATGATTTAGTCATAAGCTCAGTGAAAAATTTCATTAAAAAGTCGACAAAGAAGCACTTTATAAAATATATGAAACATATTTCATAAAGCACAAATCAATGAAAAGAATTGGTGAAACAACTGCAGTTCTTTATTCAATTAACTTTCCATACAAGATCATTATATTTCATAAAATAATTTAAGAAAATTTGCATAGATTTTATAAAGAAACTTCATTAATTTTATGAAAAAGTTTCATAAATATTAACAATTTACACTGAAGTTTCCAAAATAAACAAAAAATCGAACTTCTTGACTAACCAGTCGATATACACCATCAGAGCGAGAATCTTCGTAATGACTATGTCTTTGACCTAAATCACGGTCAGGGTCAGGACTTATGTCAGAGTTAACATAGGAGAAATGAGAATTGCTAGTATTCAACCGAAACACAAAAATATAAGTTTCATAAAATCCATATCATTAAATCATTAAATTTATGAAGACATTTTATAACACAAATATTTTATTGGTATATTTCATAATCTTTAAACATTTTGTATTTAATTCAATGCATCTTTTCTTTGATCTTATGAATTTAAGTTTTACTAATTTTCCACAAAATACATTTGGGAGACTGAAGAACAAAAAGGGATAAATGTGGCACTAACCGAAAGACAAATTACCATGGTAATTATCGACGCACAGTGGTTCAGAATCAAAATCCATCGGCCAAAATTCAATAACTTTTGTTCTAGTAGACATTTTTGAGTTCTGTAAAAAAACAATATTAGACAAGGACCCAAGGATTGTTTTGACATTAATATTAAAAATCGGATATATTTTAGAAATCGGTCCAAAGTTGACTACTTTTCGTATTTTTCTATTTTAAAGAAAATAAAATTTTTATTTTTATGTTTTTTTTAACATATTTTTACGTATTTGTTAGGGTTTGCATCCCGGGATTTCCCGCGGGAATATTCCCGGGAATTCGCACATTTTTCATTTCCCGTATCCCGGGAAATTCGTACGGGAATCCCGTGGGAATTCAGTTGAAAATTTTACATATTTCTTCGCATATTCTTTCCATCATTTCCACAATAAAATTAAAAATGTTGTATAAAAATTTAGATTACCTCGCTTTTAATCAGGTATGTCAAATATTGCAGTTGGATGACAAAATATTTTTAAGCTGCGTTCGGGTGTAGACTCAAAATCCACTTTTTCGGATTTTCCTGTCAAGCTCCATATGAAAAAAAATTAAAATCCGGGAAAAATAGATTTTGGTCTTGTATCCGAACGCCTAAAATAAATATTTTAAAGTTTTCGAAGCGACAGGACAAAGAACAAACATTTCACTTAATGCTCTACTCACTATTAATGTGAACGATTTCGTTCTCCGTCGCGTCCACATTTTCCAATAAAATAAGAAATATCTGATCTTTAATTAATTTTGAAACTTGAAAAGATGTTTGAATTGATCTCACATTGCGCTTTATTATATGAATTCTGTAGCAGGTTCGTTGTGGAATATATATTTATTTTACTTTAATAAAATGTGAATGTTTCATTGGAAAAAATAAGCTTAACTCATGGTAAACAGTATGTTGACGATTTCCCGTGCTCTCCCGGGATCCCGGGAAATTGAAAAAATAATTCCCGTTTCCTGGGAAATAAAAAGTACGGGAAAACGCAACCCTAGTATTTGTTCATAATGCGAAGAAAATTTTTTTATTTTTTTTCTGTAGTACAAGATTTTCAGATTTTGAAAATTGACAAAAAAATAATGTTTATGTTTTTACTTTGTCGAACTGTTTCTCTCACATTTTAAGAGATTTTGCACTCAATTTTTTTATACTAGAAATTGTGGTTTCTTAGCTTTATTATGACGCGAAAACTATGTGGAAAGGTTGAAGGGTTCCCCAGGGTAACTTTTGCCCACCCGAAATTACCCCCTTGGAAGATATGATACATTTAGTGCAAAAAGTCCATTTTTTAGTTCCAAAACGCTTTTTTATTTTTCGATTTAAAAGAAAAGTATTTTTTTAATATTTTTACCTTTTTTTCATATAGCCCAAAAATAATATTTTTTTCGTACCACAAATTTTCACCTTTTTCAGATTTTTAAAATTGAAAAAATCGTTTTCTTTTTTGTTGTGGTTTCTTAGATTTATTAAGGCGGCAAAAGTGTGTTTGTATCAAATATATTTTGTTTGCAATTAATATTTAAAAAAAATACACTTTTTTAAAAAAAAACAGTGGACCAACATAACATTTTTCCTTGAAAACCCTTTAAAGAATAAAGTACATTATTGGAAAGGTTGAAGAGTTCCCTTTTTCCGGGGTATCTTTTACCCGCCCGAGATTGCCCCATGGAAGATAGGATAGATGTAGTACAAAAAGTAAATTTTTTAAGTTCTAAAACGAGGACTACTTATTATTTCTTACTAACTTTTAAAATGTAGCTCAGTAGCTATAAAGATGAGCAGATTGCCTTTATTCTTAAGCTAAATTGTATGTCAGGGCTCATTTGACTGCAAAAGCTCTTAAAATGTATGAAAAAGGTGAAAATCTGTAATACGAAACAAATCTGAAAATCTACAATATGAGCAAATATGTCAAAAAATATAAAAATTTAAAAGTATTGAGTATTGCCCGATGTTAATATCTCAAAATAATTCTTGGGTCCTTGGCTAATTTTGATTTTTTTAACACAAAAATGTTTACTGTGGCTGGTGTCCTCAAAGTCAAAATAACTCAAATCAACGTCCAAATTTAGACAGTTTTTGATTATATCCCTCTTCAAGTTCAAAGCGATAACTCGAAAATTGAACAGAACCCTACCGGTTTGGTGGCCCTGTTGGTCTCCCCTAGTCGTAGTCTAGAGGAGACAATTTAAAAAAGAAAACAAAACAAATAAAATTTTTTAATAATTTATTTATTTGGCAGGGACTGCCATCTGTCTCGGTACAAGGTTAGTTGACAACTAAAGAAATCAGAAACCCAAGAATGGCAGTGATGGCGTTACCATCAACACTAGTGATGTGTCTTTATTTCGAGATGTAGGCGGCGCTGACTGATCATATGATGGATCGTCAACAAAAATGTTTTTACTGTATTGACTTTATTTCGTTTGAAACCACTGTGCGTGCTGACTGGCCGATTGTCATCAGCAACATCGTCTGCAACATAATCGTCATAGTGTCATCGCTTCATTTGTGATGAACGTGCTGGGCTGCGTCTGCGGTGTGTCGAGTGAGTGCGCGTGAGTGACATGTGTGCTGGGTTGTGCTGCATTTGTTGCAAGTGTTGCGCAGCGGCTGCGCTTATTCTTCGTTCCAGCATTTGCTCCAAATATTTATGGTTCTGTTGTGGAGATTTGTTGTTGTCGATGTTGTGTGTTTGGTTTGTTGCATTTCATCTTTTGTGCCTTAATGTGTTTGTTGTGTGTGGATTGTTTTTATTGCTGTTTGGCGCTGATTTAATTGTTTTTGCAGTTAATTTCGAGAATTTTATGCGAGAGTTCATTTTAACTTTTTCTTTTATTTTTATTTCCATTTTTAATTGTATTTGCGGCATTTGGGAGTATCGTTCGGATTTCTTGGCTGCCCTAAATTAATGTTGCCAGATTTGTGCACTGCCAACACTTGTTTCTAATAGCCTTTTCACACTACATGCGAAATCTAGCTGAAATGGCATAAGGTCGATTTACAAATGTCAGATTACATACAAATTTGACATTTGAAAATCGACCCTGAGCTGAAATCGTTTCATTTCGCATGCAGCCTGAAAAGGCTATACGTACATGGTGTCTGGGCCTTTTTTATTTATTTTTCTAAAATATTTTCCTAGAACTCGCCATTTACGTACTCGTATGTGTGGTATGCGAAGAAAAGAAGCTGAGAGACAAAAGAAATTTCTTTGAGTCAATGGTTTTAATTTTTTGTGGCACTTTTTTTTGGCCCTATGCTCCACATTGGAACGATGGGAATAAACGGTTGTCAGCCAGCATCTGGCAACCCTGCGCTCTGTTTTCCTCTTGTTCGTTTAATGGGGTGTTATAATGGGGGATTTTTATGGTAATAAGGTCATTTGGAAAAACATCACTCAAGCGCATTTTATGATGAAGTAATTTTTTTATATCTCGACACTTAAGATAATTCTCCAATTATCAAGAAATATTAATATGAAATAGTGAAATGGGAATTGTTCATGGATACAAATAATAGTGCGATTTGATATCCCAAGAAAATTGTGTGTGATCAACACATTCGCTATGCCGAAAGAAGTCATTTGGTAGGAAATTTGTAAGAAAATTATGAACGATTCTAAAAGATATCGTATTCTTAGTTTTTGTGTTGTTTGATTAGTGATCGATTTGATTGATTTTCTATGTGTTTTTAATGTAACACATTCGAATTGCAGCTATTCGATCAAACAATTTCTTCTTACGAAGGAAGTTTTTGTTTTGATAATGGAAAGGAGGAGATTGTTTTGAAATGGATAATGCTTTATAAACTCAACACAATGAAAGCATTTATTATGGCTGCGATAATAAAAATATAAATAAAATTTTAAAATTTCACTCAAAATAAAAAATTATTTTTTAAAAATGTCGCCAAAAGCAATATCAATGTGTGTGTGAAAACAAATTTTGAAAAAAATAAACACATGACAACACATACAACATAACAGACCAACAATACATACAAACAACAAAATAATTCTGTGTTAAAAATTTTCGACTTAGCCTGGATAATTATCCAGTGTAAGTCAAAATGATGGATATCGAGGCTAAGTCCAATAAAGTCAACACAAAATAGTTTTTTTGAAAATTTGTTTTGATACATATGGTATTTATATTGTAGTTGGCGACAATGTGAAAAAATAATTTTTTATTTTGAGCAAAAAATTAAATTTTTGTTAACGGTTTTGTTATCGCAGCTTGTTATCCCGGCTTAAAGAAAAACAGCCCTATACCCTATTTATGTCTTGTAAAACCTTTCCAAAAAATGCATTAGTCGTCAGTAGCCAACCCTAAACATGAAATTTAAAGTATTTTTAACAGAAGTTCTTCTCTTCCATTTGATATACATGTCGCCTTTATGTGGCTCGCAAAACATCTACTTTCTTTGGAAATTAAAGTCCTGTAAATATTTTTTCGCCTTCAAAGAGTGCAAAATAAATAGATTTTGTAGTTTCGTTCTTGAGTTCAAAAATACATTTTTGATGGAATTGAATATTCTCATACTTTCTGAATTGCTGAGGAGTGGTACATATTTTATTTTTTTTTTTAAATATTAAAACTATTTAAAGGTGAATATTTGAAAATTTTCCATTCATGTTTCATAATAAATGTGCTTGAATTTTAATCTATTAGAAAAAAGCTAATTCTTCTCCAATTTGTGTCCATTCTTTAGATTTTTTATTTTACCCCACGAGTAGGAGGGTATATATCATTTGGGACAGAAAAAGGTGTAACGCATTGAAGAAGTGCCGTAAGATCATAAGTATTTTTGGAACAAATCCGTTTCACGACTTTTTAAGCTGTTTGAGCCATGTCCGTCCGTCTGGTTGGCTGCTGTACACGATAACTCTCAAAAGGAGCTTATCGGAATACTGCGAAATTTGATATTTGGCAATGGTTTTATAGAGACTACATTCGCATGGAATGTGGGCGATATTGTCACACCCCTTCTGGTACCTTCCACACAAATTGGCATACACTTTGGTCATAGGGGTAGAGAAAATCATTTGCAATTTTATATTAGAAAATTTTAAAATAAAATAAAAAAATTTTCTGCTTTAGCCATGCCAATTCTTGTATCTCCCACACAATTGTCTCTGTTCTAGGTAATATTAAATGCTTTATAGCTCATGTACACTGAAAGAATTATCTTCATAATATTTATGATTTTGTCTTAACCTCAGTGAAATTTTTCATTAAACATTCGAAACATTTCATAAAATGTATGAAACATGTTTCATAAAGCACAAATCAATGAAAAGTGTCATAGAATTTATGAAACATTTCTTAGAAACTATGAAATGCAGTTCTTCATTCGATGAACGTTTGTCATACAAGTACATTAGTTTTCATAATACGATATATGAAAATTTTCATAGATTTTATGAAGAAACTTCATTAATTTTATGAAAGAAATTCATAAGTAGTAAGTACTGAAGTTTCCAAAATAAACAAAAATACCAAAAAAGGTCTTACTCGTTGACTAACCAATCAATACACACCATCATTGCTAGAGTCTTTGCAATGAATATGTCTTTGACCTAAATCAGGGTTCATACATATGTCAGAGTTAGAGATGGGCGCGGCTCACGTGAATTGCGTGAATCACGTGATTCACGCGTGAATCACGCGTGATCGTGAGCAAAATTTATTTTACTCACGTGAGCGTGCGTGAACGTGAGTAACGAAAAAATGTTCGTGCGTGAATGTGCGTGAGTCTAATTTCTGCGTGAATCACGTGATTATTTCGTGAGTCGCACATATTTATTAATTCTTTTATTTTCATTTTATTTCGTTTAAAAATGTGAAGTTTTCATTCAAAATAAAAGTCATATATAATTTTTTTCTAAAACAAAGTGCTTCACTGCAGGAATAATTTCTATTTTTATATTATTTAAGCAAGCATTTCCTGCACCAACAATAGACACTGCATTTATATGGGAAAAGCCTTAGTGTTAACTCAATAAAAAACAAATAAGTGATATCGGGATATATGCTTTGATTTCTACTTCGATTTTATGTCAGTGTTCGATTTTTAACTTATTTTGCGTTAAACTATAGGATATATCACAATGTATTTTTTTATACTACTTTAAAAATATGAATTTAAGACAAACATCGCAAACGTAGAGTGATTTAAATAATATAATTGTCGGATTTGCGCGGCGTTACTCATTTCGATTTAGAATGTATATATTATTTTCTTTCTGGAAATTGTTTGCGTGATTTACGTGAATCACGTGATTCACGCGTGAATCACGCGTGATCGTGAGCAAAATTAATTGTACTCACGTGAGCGTGCGTGAACGTGAGTAACGAAAAAATCTTCGTGCGTGAACGTGCGTGATTCAATTTTTTTCCTTCGTGAGCGTGCGTGAACGTGAGCCAATAATCACTCACGCGCACATCTCTAGTCAGAGTTAAGAGAGTACAAATGAGAATTGTTAGCATTCAACGCATAAAGTCGACACACTAAAAATGTGGTTGTAAGTTATGAAACATTTCAGAAAAACTATGAAATTCTTCATTATATTAACGAAGACATTTCATTACACAAATATTTTATTGGCATATTTCATAATATTTAAGAATTGTTTCTTTAGTACTATGAAATCTTTCTCTGATCGTATGAATTTAACCATTTTGTTTTATGAAATATGAAATGTTTATGAAAAAATTGTATGAAACATTTCATATTGTTTATGTATTTTTCATACATATTACACCTGATCTCTGGTGTTGCGGTCTGATATTTCTTAGTTATTTTCAATATATTTCTTCTAATAAAAAATAGAATAAATTTCTTAAATTTCCCGTAAGTTAAAAAGGCAGGAGGGAGTTATTGTCCCTTCAGAAATGACGTCATCATCTATCATCTTCTCTTATCCATCATCATACAGTAATTGTCTGTTGTCTGTGTACAATGCAACAATTAACATTTATCCCTTCGACTCCTAATGAAGTTATTTACATAATGCAATCCAGGCAAATACTCGCTCTCTCTCTGCCAGTGTCAACGCGTTTATGAACAAACTCGCATTACTTGCCGCCGTTGCCATGAAATAAAAACCCAAGGAATGCAAAAAATCCAACAGCCGTAAAACCAAACCAAAAAAAAGACAGACAATAAGAACGCACACACACACATGGTCGGACAGGCTTGTTCCTTTGGAGACAACGACACCAAACAACAGGTAACAAACAATTTGCACTCAATGAAATCCTCAATCGAAGAACAACAACAACACCAAGAACAGAATGGAGAACAAAAAACGGAACCAAATAAAGATATGAAACATAAACAGAGTGACTTAAGTGCTTTTTAAAGGACGACTCGACTCGAGTCTTTTTCTTTTTCTGTTGCTGCTTCTTCTCGCCTGAGACTGTGAAAAGCCCTGGAGTTCCATTAAACAAAAAATCCATAAACAATCATTTCATACACATAGCGAACAAGCGAAACCCAACCAACCACCACCAACCGAACCATACCGAACCGGACAACAATAAAAATTCCTCAACAATAAACAATGCGAGTAACAACAACAACATAACCACACCACACAGGTAGTTTGAGATGTTGTTGTGCTGTCGTTGATGGGGGGTTTCGGTCGTGTCGCAACCGAACCCTCTCCACCCTCATTTGATCCCTCTTTAAGAGGATAAATAAGAGGTTAAAATGCTGCTCAAGTGCATTGTTGTTTCAGAGATTACTCTGCTCTCCGTATCAGTAAAACATTTATAATTGTAAACGAGTGGAGGCACACAAGGAAGGAAGCGTATACGAGTATGTCTGCGAGTGTGTGTGATAAGGGAATGTGCATGAGGAGGAGATGCATCCACCAAAAAAAAAGGAAGTAAAAATGTGAACATTAATTTTTGTGTTAAATACTCGTCGAACACACACTCGTCCGAGAGATTGTGAATGAAACCTAATTGCGGTGGCGACATTAAGGAATGTCGTCATGCTGGATACTCGATGAGGATTCGTATCCTCAGAAAACAATAAAATTAAGTATTTTATGAATGTTAAAAATATTTCATAAGTAGGCAGGCAAGCTCAGCATGGACAAACCGACAGACAGAGAGAAGGACAGTGTTTAGAAAAGCACATGTATTCGAAAGTCCGAAAAAAGAAGCAATTGGGTAATAGAATTTAAAAGAGCAGAACGAACTTCGAATATTTGCAGAGCACTGGTCAACCAATTTTGAGTGGCCCTGCATCTAATTATAAATAAAATCTTAAAATTGTAATGGGTGACCGCCGATTAATTGAGCTCACACCGGACATGCCAGACTGTTAGACTTTTTTGCTAGGACGAGTATTTCTTGGGAAAATAAAATAAAACAAGTAAGAAAGCGTTAAGTTCGGCCGGGCCAAATCTTATATACCCTCCACCACATAGTGCATTCCACAGTATTACCAGCAGATTAAAGGATGTCGACTTTTAAAGATATCCCCATTCACCCCATTCTCCGCCCAAATGTAAAAATTTCGAAAAAAACCCTTGTTCAAGTCTTCATAGTCAGAATGTATACACCGAATTTCATGATTTCAACTTCACCGGTTTGGTAGGTCCCATTTTTATCCCTCTTTTTAATTATATCCCTTAAAATTACAAATTTCGAAAAAGCCCTCTATTTTACGTTTCTATGCAATTAGAGGGATGTACACACCGAATTTCATGATTCTAGCTGTTGTCGTGTCATTGGTACCATATTTTATCTCTTTTTGTTCCATTTCGTCCGCTAAAACTTTTATTTTCTTTGTGGTGCTTCGAAGCTACAAGAGGAATGCCCGCAACAAATTTTAACTGTATGAAAATGAGAAATTTAATTAATAAGCCAAGCTACCGATATTTGTATACTTATATATAATGGATATAATACTTCAATTCATAAAGTAAATATAAGGGAGCAATCATAAATACCCTAAATATTGGGGGATAGAGAGTGTATTTTCAGCTACAGTCGTTTGGTTGGTTGTATTTCCATCCTATTTTAATTTCAAAAGTATAAATTTTGAAAATACCTTATCTCTCACGTACGCAGTATAAGACAACTTCATGATTCTATCATTTTTTGTCGTAAAAGCAACAAACGAATTTGGGGAAAAAATATTTTACGTGGCTATGCAGTCAGAGGAATGTACACACCGAATTCCATGATTCTATCAGCGGTCATTTTGTTGGTACCATTTTTATCCCCTTTTTCCAATTTTGCCCCCTCAAGAGTACGACTATCTAAAATCTCTTTATTTTACGTATCTACACAATTAGAGGGATGTACACACTGAATTTCATCATTTTCATCATAGCTGTATTCGTTTAGTTGGTACTATTTTTATCCCCTGTAGCCATTGTATCCCTTGAAAGTACGAATTTGGAAAAAAAAGTTTTATTTTTCGTGTCTACGCAGTCAGAGGAATGTATACTCCGAATTTCATGATTTTAGCTGCTGTCATTTGGTAGGTACTATTTTTATCCCCTTTTTCCATTTGAACCCCAATAAGTACGAATTTTGGAAAGTTCTTTTATTTTACGTGTCTACGCAATAAGAGGAATGTATATATCGAATTTCACTATTCTAGGTGCAGCCGTTATATTGGTACTATTTTTATCCCTTTTGCCCCATTTAACCCCTTTAAAGTACGAATTTAGAAAAAATACTTTTATATTATTTATCTACTCTATTAGAGGAATGTACACGCCAAATTTCGTGTTTCTATCTGTTGTCGTTTGAAAGGTACAATTTTTATCCCTTTTTGTCCCATTTCGCCCCCTACAAATAAAAATCACTCTATGGTGGCCTTTTATGCTATAAAGGGAATGCGCATTGCGAATATCAAGTAAATACAAGCTAATATGTTAAACAAGTAAGAAGACGTTAAGTTCGGCCGGGCCGAATCTTATATACCCTCCACCACGGAGTGCATTCCACAGTATTACCAGCAGAAAAAAAAATTCGAAAAACCCCTTTTTGGAGTATTCATAGTCAGAATGTATACACCGAATTTCATGATTTCAACTTCTGCGGTTTGGTAGGTCCCATTTTTATCCCTTTTTTTAATTATATCCCTTAAAAGTACGAATTTCGAAAAATCCCTCTATTTTACGTGTCTATGCAATTAAAGGGATGTACACACTGAATTTCATCATTCCAGCTGTATTCGTTTAGTTTGTACTATTTTTATCCCCTGTAGCCATTGTATCCCTTGAAAGTACGAATTTTGGAAAAAAAGTTTTATTTTTCGTGTCTACGCAGTCAGAGGAATGTATACTCCGAATTTCATGATTCTAGCTGGTGTCAGAATCATGTGAACCCCAAAAAGTACGAATTTTTTAGAAAGTTCTTTTATTTTACGTGTTTACGCAATCAGAGGAATGTATATATCGAATTTCATTATTCTGGGTGCAGCCGTTAGGTTGGTACTATTTTTATCCCTCTATCCCCATTTAACCCCTTAAAAGTACGAATTTAGAAAAACTACTTTTATATTATGTATCTACTCTATTAGAGGAATGTACACGCCAAATTTCGTGTTTCTATCTGTTGTCGTTTGATAGGTACTATTTTTATCCCTTTCGTACCATTTCGCACCCTACAAATAAATTAAAGAAAATTAAAATTTGTATTTTTTGTTTTAATGCTTTCGACATATTTTTACGTATTTGTTTCATAATTTTTTCGTGCTATAGAACAAACAAATTTTATTGCAAAATTTCTTAAAATGTGTGACAAATAGTTCGAGAAGTTCGAAATTTTTTTTTTTTTAAATTTTCAAAAAATTTAAAATCTGTAATACGACAAAATATATAATTTTTTCCTACGCTTTATGAACAAATACGTAAAAACATGTAAAAAATAAAAACAAAAAATACACAATTTTCTTTTAAATTGAAAAATAAGAAAAGAAGTCAAACTTGGTTTAATTTATAAAATATATCCGATTAATCCCGTTTATCAATATTAATATCTTAAGATAATCCTTGAGACCTTGTCTAATTTCAATTATTTACAGAATTCAAAAATTGTGTTGTTTTTAAATTTTTGTATTCGATATTTAGTATTTGACTGTATAATTTGATAGTTCAGTATTCAAGCTCGAGGTCAGTGTGATTTTATGTTTTTATTGTTATTTATTCGATATTTCGATCCTCATCGAGGATCATCTTCAGGAATTCTACAAACATAATTTATTTTATAAAATATTACTAAATATACTAAGTATAGGGTCCGCCAAATAACTTTTTTTTGAAAATGCTATAAAAAAACTACTGAATATTTTCTCAAATTTCTTTTTTATTTGAAAGTACAATCCTTCCGGTTAATAATGGAAAATAATTTCATTCAAATGGCTGCTGAGGGCACCCCACAAATAATAGTCCAACGGTTGAATAGCTGAAAAAAAAACTTTAGATGGTGGAACCTATATGATTTTTATAAAATAAAATTATGTTTGTAGAATTCCTGAAGATGATCCTCGATGAGTATCGAATAAATAACAATTACAACATAAAATCACACTGACCTCGAGCTTGAATACTGAACTATCAAATAATAAACTCAAAAATATTTACTATAATAAAAGTTATTGATATGATGGATTTTGATTCTGAGCCACTGTGCGGCGCCCATAAGTTCGTCATAACCATGTCGCACTGTATTTCGGTCAACCAATAGTAATATCCTTGTAATGTGCGCCTGAGTGTTTAAAATTAATTTTAGAACCACAATGACGACGACGTCATTTGCGTTTTGCTTAACAAATATTAATCCATAAATTTGCTATTGTCATTTTATAGTTTTATTTTCATAAAATAAATAAATATCGAAGTAAGTATGCGCTGGCATGGGGTGAGCTATAAAAACGTACCGCATTTACAAGCAAAAACAAACCCAAAACAAATGTCCTGGTACTCGCACAGCGGAGGACACTCCATTCCACCAATTTGGTGAACTTTTATGGGAATCAAATAATGTTTGGCAAAATGGCACACTTTTCGCAGCGTCGACGGTGGTGGAAGAAATTTAAGTAAATATTGACTCCACTGGTGGACAAATCTTTACGAGCAATGCGTTTCAATGACAATAAACAGCGGGCGGAAGGAAGAATGGACATACTCCATAAAATATATGTGGCAAAACATAATTTTCGCAACAGGACATTGCAACGGAAAAAGGCCATCCCGCCACACACCACACACACACCATCCATACAGCCATCATCATCAATTTTATTTTCACTCACTCCTGTTGTGGCAGCGATGGGCTGGCTGCCTGGCTGGCTGGCAGGAGGGAGGGAAAGATTGCGTGAAAAAGATACGATTGTTTTTGGTTAAAACTAATTTCCTTATGGACCATTTGGGAATAGTGTGAATTTTATTTGCACTTCCTGGACTTATGTAGGAGGAGGATGGGGAGGAGGGTGTATACGTTGCAGGGGGTTTCCTGTAATCTCGAGTAATTAAGAAGTTTCTATCAAATCATCAATCTTGTGGATGTTTATTTGCCACACTTTGCTTTATTGTATATACAAAGTGATGGGTGGTGTAACTAAGCCAACCACCCGCCAGGAAGTGACACCACACATTACAGGGAAAACAAGCGAAAACTTGTTACTTAGTAGACGAATAACAATGTCAGCTAATATTTAGGAGGTTGCGGGTGGATATGTTTCATATAAACTTATTTAAATAAGATTTGAAATAAAACATTCAAAAATCAGTTACTAATTTATGCTATCATAATTAATGTACTTTTTGGACCTGAAGAAGACCATGTATAGATGTGAAACTAGAGATCGTATGTAGAAAAGTATACTCAGTTTTTCATTTGGTGATCTTTTTTCCCTTTTTACAGAACTTTTTTTCAAAGGATATAAATGTTTAAATATTTTATTTTCATACTTTTGCGAGTCGTACAAAGACAATATGGGTATCAAATGAATGAGTAGAATGTCTGTTAAAAATACTTCAAATCTCATGCTTCTATCTGTATTAGTTTAGTTCTTAATTACAAAAAATCCAATAAGAAGTTTTCCCATGTCAGATCCGAATTCTCAAATTATACACAATACCACGACTGCGTTTTTTGGCGATATTGAGATCCATTAGAGTTTAATTTAAACATTTGCACCTTTAACGTTTTTGTTGTTCTAAATTAGACGTCCATCGGCTACAAAGTAATTGGTAAACCATGTAAAAATTCAGCGGTAAAAAACCTTACAAAGTCATTGGAAAATGCAATTGCTTTATTAATGTAACCTCCAATGGAAGCAATGCAGCGAAGCTTTGAAATCAAAGCAAACTTCTGTATTACGACAACCATTTTTCTTCGCGCGAATGTGTTTTTCTAATTAAATTGCCATAATTCATGCCACAGAAAAAAAAACAAACGAACAGACAAGCCAACAACAACGCACACGGTCAATTCGAAACAACGAAACAATTGCAATGAAATTGCATTTTCATGTTCAAACGCCGAAGACCAAAGAGACGGACAGAAAGACAGACAGACGACGAACAAACAGACTGAGTCTCCTTTTGGGGTCTCTGGAGGCGATTTTCGAAATCAATCTAGCAACAACAACAACGAATAAAAGAACGAATAAATCATTGAGTTGTTGGGAAAAATGGAAATAAATCTCAATGCGAAAACTACTGTATATAGCCGACCATATATAGAGAGGCGAAAACGCAACAACAATGACGCCAATAATGATACCACCCCCAGTGATATCGCCGCGTTTGATCGCACACTGTGCGAGTGGGCCATTGTAAAGTTTAAACAACGCTGACCTTTCGCATCGATGCATTTGCAGTATGTCGGACTATCGCGCATTGGCTTGGTGTTGTGTCTATTAAGACCAAAGCGGTGTGATTTGCGATTTATGGCCCACAAAGGAAACGAAACAAAACAAACAAATAGAAGCAGACATTTATTTAAATTAATATCGAAAAATTAACGCCAATTTCATTGACAACAACGTGACTGTTGCTTAAGTAAAACTAAAAGTCATGGAGGCTTATCTACAGTAAAATTTTTTGGAAAAAAAACAATTATTCAAATTATCCGAACTGAAAAAATATTCAAATTACCCAAACTATACGAATTATTCAAAGTTTCAAAATTAACAGAATTATCGAAATTACAAAATAATTCAAAGTATCAAAATTAACCGAATTATCCAAATTATCCAATTTAACTGAATTATCCAAATTGTCCAACTTATCCAAACTCTCCAAATTGTCGAACTTATCCAAATTGTCTAACTTATTTAAATTATCAAAAAAGTATTCAAATTATTCGAACTGAACAAATTATTAAAATTACCTAAATTATACGAATTATCCAAAGTATCCAAATTACCCGCATTAACAAAATAATTAAAAGTATCCAAATTAACCGAATTATCCAAACTATGCAACTTATCCAAACTGTCCAACTTATCCAAATTAACCAACTTATACAAACTATCCAAATTGTCCAACTTATCTAAATTAAAAAAAAATAAATTATCCGAACTGAACAGATTATTAAAATTACCTAAATTATACGAAATTATAACTATCTAAATTATCCAAAGTATCCAAATTATCAGAATTTTCCAAATTACCCGCATTAACAAAATAATTAAAAGTATCCAAATTATTCAATTCAACCGAATTATCCAAACTATACAACTTATCCAAACCATCCAAATTGTCCAACTTATCTAAATTATCAAAAAAATTATTCAAATTATCCGAACTGAACAAATTATTAAAATTAGCCAAATTATACGAATTATCCAAAGTATCAAAATTATCTGAATTATCCAAATCACCCACCCGCATTAACAAAATAATTCAAAGTATCCAAATTATCAAAACTATCCAAATTGTCAAACTTATCCAAATTGTCCAACTTATATAAATAATGCAAACTATCCAAATTGTCCAACTTGTCTAAATTATCAGAAAAAAATATTTAAATTATCCGAACTGAACAAATTATTACAATTACCTAAATTATACGAATTATCCAAAGTATCCAAATTATCAGAATTATCCAAATTACCCGCATTAATAAAATAATTCAAAGTATCCAAATTAACCGAATTATCCAAATTGTCCAACTTATCCAAACTATCCAAATTTTCCTACTTAACTAAATTATTAAAATTATAAAAATTACCCACATTAACAAAATAACTCAAAGTATCCAAATTATCCAATTTAACCGAATTATCCAAACTATCCAAAGTATAAATTATCACAATTATCCAAATTAACCGAATTATCCAAACTATCCAAATTGTCCAGTTTATCCAAATAGCCCATCTTATCTAAATTATCAACAAATATATTCAAATTATCCGAACTGAACAAATTATAAAAATTACCCAAATTATACGAATTATCCAAAGTATCCAAATTATCAGAATTATCCAAATTACCTGCATTAACAAAATAATTCAACGTATCCAAATTATCCATTTTAACCGAAATATCCAAACTATCCAAATTGGCCAACTTATCTAAACTATCAAACTTATCTAAATTATTAAAATTAAAAAAACTATCCGCAATAACAAAATAATTCAAAGTATCCAATTTAAACGAATTTTCCAAACTGTCAAACTTATCCAAATTGTCCAACTTATCTAAATTATCAAAAAAGTATTCAAATTATCCGAACTGAACAAATTATTAAAATTTTCCAAATTATCAGAATTATCCAAATTACCGGCATTAAGAAAAAAAATCAAAGTATTCAAATTAACCCATTTTACCGAATTGTCCATTATCCAAATTGTCGAAGTTTTCCGAATTGTCCAGTTTTCCAAATAGCCCATTTTATCTAAATTATCAAAAAAAAATATTTAAATTATCCGAACTGAACAAATTATTAAAACTACCTAAATTATACGAATTATCCAAAGTATCCAAATTACCCGCATTAACAAAATAATTCAACGTATCCAAATTATCCATTTTAACCGAATTATCCAATCTATCCAAATTGGCCAACTTATCTAAATCTAATTATTAAAATTCAAAAAAAACTATCCGCATTAACAAAATAATTCAAAGTATCCAAATTATCCAATATAACCGAATTTTCCAAATTGTCCAACTCAAATTATACGAATTATCCAAAGTATCTAAATTATCAGAATGATCCAAATTACCCGCATTAACAAAACAATTCAACGTATCCAAATTATCCATTTTAACCGAATTATCCAAACTATCCAACTTATCCAAATTGCCCAACTTATACAAATTATGCAAATTGTCCGACTTAACAAAATAATTCAACGTATCCAATATATCCATTTTAACCGAATTATCCAAACTATCCAAATTGTCCAACTTATCCAAATTATCCAACTTAACCAAATTGTCCAACTTATCTAAATTACCCGAATTAACAAAATAATTCAAAGTATCGAAATTATCCAAATTGTCCAACTTAAGTAAATTATCAAAATTTTTGATTTGAACTGGGATATTGTCCTGGCTCAAGACCATTTTGCATCTATATTTAATAGAATGCAAATTTATTTACAAATGGCATGGTGTCATTTATTACTTGGCTGCAGACTACCACGATCGTGATTTCGACCATGTCAAAAGTCTTTTCAAGAGGCTTCGCAGCGACTTTTCAACATCAAACCCGGCCTCTATACGGAGAGTTACCCAGCAATAATTCTGCCGTGTCAACACTCATTTGTTTTAGTTTTTCGTTTGTATTTTTTTGGTCTGTAATCAATATTTGATTTGAACTTGGAAAATTATCAAAATTATCAAAAATATCAAAAAGATCAAAATTATCAAAATTATCAAAATTATCAAAACTATCAAAATTATCATAATTATCAAAATTATCAAAATTATCAAAATTATCAAAATTATCAAAATTATCAAAATTATCAAAATTATCAAAATTATCAAAATTATCAAAATTATCAAAATTATCCAAAATTTCTAAATTATCAAAATTAGCAAAAATGATAAAAATTATCAAAATTAGCAAAAATTATCAAAATTATCAAAAATTATCAAAATTAGCAAAATTATCAAAATTACCAAAATGATCAAAAATATCAAAATTATCCACTTATATAACTTATCCAAATTATCCATATTATCCAAACTTTCCAAATTATCCAAAATTTCCAAATTATTCAAAAAATTATGCAATAAACTAGGTCTAACTTTGTTATCATCGTATTTTGTATTTCGGAAAATGTTTGCTGCCCCACATTCGTAGTAATCTCTTTTACATGATACCCAGTTGCACAACATGATAATAATGCTCATAAGTTAGTTTGTTCAAACATAAAAGAGAATACCGATAATTATCATTGATTGCCGGTGAGCAGAACACGTGAATTAGATTTAATAAAAACAAATAAACAAATGGAACAAGCATTCCGTTTCAGAAAAAACTCGCTGCTGCTGGCACAACGAAAAAGTTCTCATGATAAAATTTTATATGAAAAAAGGGGGAACTGACTTGACTGACCACGTCGCACACACCGCGATTCGTAAATGTCCAAATACAATCAGAACGAAATTCACACCAAACTGAACTTATGCCCACACATACCTACACATGTACATGTATGTGTACACAATCAATAATAAATTATTTATAAATATTGATTAAAAAACCACCCGAAGAACATTTAAATATAAAAATCGGCCGTGCTTAGGAAATGGGAGAATACGCATAACATTGTATGCAAATATTTGAATAAAAAATTAGCACTAATTTTGAACCGTGAGAAATCGCTAAAATAAGATTGAGGTAAAAAAATGGTGATACCCTACAGCAAGTAGTGGTGAATTTGTAATTAAAAGAGTTGGTGGATCAGAACTCGAAATGGACGGACAGACGTTATAGAATCGAGTTAATTGCATATTTCAAACCCATGTGAATAGCTTAATTTGTTGGGCTGTCCACTTACATATATTGGCATAACTTCCCAGGAGTAGAGTAACATTGAGTCGGTTCTGATGCACAACATTTCCCCCGCTTGTTAAAATTGGATTTCATTACAATTCTAAATGGAGTTTATTATTTAAATATTCGTACCATACAAATCATTAGTCAATTAAGAATGCAGACAGCCAACCAGACAGACAGACACACAACTGATACCAAAAGAAACCAACGATAATATTTAAATAGAAATGATGAGGGTTTACCCCAAACAAACTAAATAACAATTCCCAGCTACTCTTTATGGACAAGGCCTTAAATGGCTTTGAGAAAATAATTTTTGGAAATCGCCAACAATAAAATTGGACTTTTTGCGAATTGCAAAATATTATGAAATTCTTTGAACGGTCTTCTTCTTCGTCGTTTACATTAAAATTAAAAAAAGAATAAGAGATAATATCATATTCACTACTAGTATGTAAATACGATAATATAAGAATGAATGAGAGACAAACTCATGTGACTTTTCAATTCGACAATAAATATCTCTAACTGCGAAGATTGTTTTATATTTAACAAAAAAACGCAATCAGACCGACCTCACTCTCGGTCACTTCTGAGAACTTGCTCTATCTTTAGCTGATGACTGGGCTAATTTTAATCTTATCTTATTTTTATATATTTCAGTGGCTAACATACACATTATGTGTATTTCCCGGGATGTGGCTTGTATCCCTGGTGTTTACTAATCTCAAATAACATAAACTTTTACATCATTTGACTCATGAGCGCACGACAGCATTTAAATAAATTGGAATTAAGTGTGTGATTGAAGGAAATGAGAAAAAAATCCTTGTGGACGTGAAAAAATAACAGACACTTTATGGGGTTTTGATGTTACTCCTTCCGTTCACATAATACCCAATGAGGTTAATGTCCGTTTTCATTATTTATAGAAACTAGAAGCATTAAATATTTTTTACAGATTTAATGCATTGGCAGCCTTCGGCCAAGCAAATAGATTTTCTTCTCTGGAGTATGTTTGAATAAAAGGCAACAATGTTCGAAAATTTGCCCTAAATTATAGGAGTATTTTAGTCGTCATTATAGAAAATAATTGACAATTTCATGATTCCAGCTACACTCATTAGGTTGGTACAATTTTGATCGTAAAAGTACGAATTTCGAATCTTGAAATATTTATCGTTCGCGCTCACAGTGGAATGAACACACCTAATTACATCATTCTAGCTATAGTCGTTTACTTGGTGCTAGTTTTATCCATATTTACCATTTTTCCCTAAAAGTTTGAATTTGCTCTTTTTTTAGACGCTCTATGGAGTCGAAAGAATGTACAGCTGCGGTCAAAAAAATAGCAGCGACGAGATAAAAAAATGTCGACAAAGAAAAATATCAGTTTTACTTCGAAAATCCTAAAAGTTTTTACGGTGATTGAAAGGTGGTATTGTGCCATTCTTAATCTGGCTTTAAGTAAAAAAATAAGTTTTTATAATTTTGAGATTGGGCCTTTAGAACCATTTATGTCAAAAATGAGACCAGTCAAAAAAATAGCAGCGCTAATAAAAACTAAAAATATTTTGAATAATTATTTAAATAACAATATTTTCTTGAATATAACACTTAGTTGCACTGACTTTATTGATTATTACTGCTTCATGGCGTCGTTTATTGGAATCGACTAGTATTTTGCATTTTCATGTGGTATTTTTGACCAGTATTGCTAGTGATACCTCATTTTAGTCATCACACTTAAAATTTTTGATCATATTTAGGTGCGGTGTCTGCCCGAACCATTCCATAACATCGATATTATTGACTTAAAATCGCCTGTTTGCGAATCGGCTGGTGTTTCGTGATAATTGACTTACTAGAAGACCCATTTAAGGGGCATTCCGTATTCTGCATACGTAAGCATAATATTATGTAGTATTTTGATGTACTGGGCAGAGTTCATGGTAGTTCTCGGCCAATGTATTGACCTAACTCCATAATATGAAAATCACGCCCAAGCCATTATGCTTGACCCTCCCTGTTTGACAGTTTTGGTACTATACCTGGAGATGTACTCCGTGTTCTGTGGACGTCTTACAAACTATCGAGGGACTGTCCCACCATACAAAAAAAATTTTGATTCAACTGACCATAAAACGAGCACCCATTTCTTGGTTGGATACACCAGGTGTGTTTTTGCGAATTGCAATTTTTTGTGCCATGTCTTTTATTTTTAAGTGGGACTTTTTTCAGACTTCTGGCTTACAGATTATGTTTTCTTAGTATTCTACGAACATTTTAAACTCTCAAAGATGGACAGATATTGTTTTTTGTACTAGACATTAGTATTCGGCGAATGGTTGTAGGTGATATAAACGGATTTTTTTTTCACATGTTTTTGATTTTTCTTCTTATAATATCAAATTTCTGATCATTTTATAGAACACTGGAATAAAAGTCGAACTTCACTATATGATTTTCCCTCAGATTTCAACCTTTTTATACGAACTCGATTTTCTTCTCCACAATGCTAACATTTCAGAAATAGTGTAAATTTCATAATATCTTACTTATAACATCAAATCAAATTGAAAAATTGAGATAAAATTCCTTTTTCTTGAGATTTTTTGAACACTGCTATTATTTTGACCGACCCAAAATGTCGAATAATCCAAAAAATATGAAATTTCTTAAGTAATTAAAATCATATCACCAAATAAACAATTAATTTGTGTTTGTAACCTCATAACGCAGCACTTAGTGCAGAAGTAGCAATAAAAAAATTATCACACAAATAAATATATGAAAATGTATATTAAGCTGTGGTGCGCTACTATTATTTTGACCGCAACTGTATATACCGGCCGCACCCATTTGGTCGGTACCAATTTTAATCCATTTCTCCCCGATTTTCCCATAAAAGTATAAATTTAAAATTATCCTTCTATGATTCTAGCAGCAGTCATTTAATCGGTACCAATTTTATCCCCATTTTAACTTTTAAAAGCACGTATATCGCAAGAATTCATTATGTTTTCTGTCTACGCAGTCAGGAGCGGCGTATATACACCGAAGTATTTATATTATTCTAGCTGCAGCCGCTTGGTTTTCACGATTTGTATTCCTTTTCGCCCGTTTCCCCCGTAAAAATACGGATTTCTAAAAAATCCTTTATTTTAAGCTTCCCTCTTTATCCTCTCTTTTTCTCCATTTTGACCCTAAATATACGAATATCGAAAGAACTATTTATGTTTTAGTGTCTCCTAGTCAGAGCATTTTCATTATTCGAGCTATTGCCAATCGGTTGGTACATTTGTATTCCCCTCTCAGTAATTTTCCAGTAAAGTACGAATTTCTAAAAATCCATTTATTTTACGAAACTACACAGTCAAATGACTTTACATTGTACAAACCGAATTTCATAATTTTAACTTCAAATATAGGGTCTGTACCATTTGTAAACCTGTTATCCCATTTTATCCCATAAAAGTACGAATGTACTCAGAGGAATGTTCGTGCCAAGGTCAGATGTATATAATACTGAAATCTCCAAGCAAATTATAAATATATAAATCGGAACAGAGTTTCGCTTACGACGACTAAGCGAAACTCTGTTCCGATTTCGCCATTTTCAATTCCAATCGATACAAATTTGTGCAAATTTGCATATTCTGCAGTTGTGGAAACAGTTTTAATAAAATGATAAGCAACTAATAATTATAATGACATAAAATGTCGGTAATTTCATATATAGTTTATAAGCTTCATCTGCATATAATTTATAATGACTTGTATTTTACTTAGGGTTGTGTTATTTGTGTTTATTTATTTTATTTACAGGTATAAAGTGATTGTAGAACCATTTCCAATATTAAATTGTTACTGATCAGTTTTATTTTAACCAAAACTTATGCCAATTTCTGTGAGAGGTCTTGCAATATCGTTCATATTGCAGGTGTATATAACGTCTATGAAAACATTACCAATGGCCAAATTTCAGAGTATTCCGATCGTCCGTATAGGAGTTATAAAATCTTAATTGATGGTCATCATTAACACTGGCCGATACAGCTGCGATATTTTCTTCAGTTCGAACTCTACGTAAGCGTGTTGGTGGTTTAATGTCCAACAATGTAAATTTGGTGCGAAATTTAGTCACAATTGCCCGAGTAGCCGCTTCAGTGGGTCGATTGAACTGACCATAAAATGGAAGAAGCGCGCGATGAACTTTCTTAACAGAGCACGCATTTTGATAATAAAATTCAATAATTTGCAAGCGTTGTTCGTTTGTAAGACGATTCATGGTTAAATTATAGACCAAACTGAAGATGTTCGCCAGTGAAACAAACCACGAAACGTGCGTCAGCTGTTTAAGCCAGTGTTGCCAAAAAGATAATAGCTAAAAAATCACCCTTTAAATCTGAACCGATCAGACTCACTTCTAGCAAAGATGTTTCTAGTTGAAATATAAGGTGTTGTGCCAAATTGAACGAAAATCGGAAACGAAATTTGTATGGGAGCTATATCTAAATATGAACATAGGTACAGTTCCAAATTTTTAGCAAATCGAGTAAAAATTGTGGTATCTAGAGCGGAAAAAGTCAAATCGGAGCGATATTTGTATGGGAAATCTGTATCTAAATCTGAACCGATTTGCTTCAAATTAAATAGCGTTCGTCCTTGATCCACAAAACTTACTTAAATTGATTTTTTTGAAAGGACTTTTTTGATTTTCTCGAAATAAGGGTCAAATTGACCCATAAGGAGAGGAGCTAGAGGGTTAAGATCTTCCACAAAAATTATCCTCATACGATTCCACAATATAGTTCTGACAATAAGAATTCTCTCAGACATTAACTTACAACGCTTTTCTCACTTAGTATAGCTCCCTTCGACCAAAAAAAAAAATAAAACTTTGACCCACTGTAAAAAGAAACCCAGACCAAGTAAGTTTATTCTACAAAATTGATCTACTCAACATGCCTTTTCAGAATTATAGGTTCGCTACACTGTTCGAAAAATACTGTTGGACAGTGTTATTAATATATTATTATTATATTTATCAATGAACAATATTTTCTGAATTAAATTATTTTTTAAAAATTCATAGGAAGATACCTTTCAAACGCATCTTCGCGTGTAAAAGTATCTGAACTATTCGCGGAGTTATGGAATATAAAAAACAGTATCCTCCATCGCTTACCCAAAACTAACCGCGTTGCGAAGAAACGGCGCGTGGGAAAAAATTCGGGACAATTTTTTTTTCATTTTTAGAAAATAATTAATTTTAGAAAGTAATTTAAATAATAACCATAAAAGTGTGATGGTTTTTGATTCAATCTCAGACACAAAATTTTTATTTTTTATTGCATAGTTTTGTTCTACCTCTTTCGGCCTGGTCGATTCTTATATACCCTCCACCTCGGAGTAGATTAGCGGTTGTCGACATTACATAGAAGTGCACTACCATGTTAGATAATTGTGATTCTACATTATAATATTTATAGTCCTCTACTATATATAAATATTAATTAATACAATTATTCGTCAGAAATTTCTCTAAAATGCGCCCTAAATATTATTAGGTAGAAACAATTTCCCTCAAGTCCAATTTTCCCCATTTGCAATTGCTTGATATGAAAAGTTGTAATATTGAAGATCCAATATGTTTCAGAGTGGAATGTACACTCCTAATTACACGATTTTAGCTACAGCCGTTTTATTGGTACCAGTATCACTCCTTTTTCCGTTTTGAAACGAAAAGTATGAATTTAGAAAAACTCGTACCTCTTATTTTCCGCGTCTATTTAGATACAACCGTTTGATTGTAGCCATTATTATAGCCGTTTGGTTGGTACCATTTTTATCCTCATTCGCCCCATTTTCCGCCTAAAAGTACAAATTTCGAAAAAATATTTTTATTTCGCATCTTCACAGTCAGATGAATGTATACACCGAATTTCATGATTTCAACTTCAGCGGTTTGGTAGGTACCATTTTTATCCCTCATTTCCAATTGTATCCGTTCAAAGTACGAATTTTGAAAAATCTCTCTATTTTACGTATCTACGCAATTAGCGGGATGTGTATTCCAAATTTCATGTTTCTAGCCGTTGGCGTATTGGTACAATTTTTATCCCTTTTTGGGTCCCATTTCGCCCGCTAAAGCGGGTATTTACTTTTGGTGCTTTTGCGCTACAAGAGGAATGTACGCAACAAATTTCAAGTGCAATTTAAAAAAATGCTTAAATATTCTAAATTTTAGGGAGTACTTTCAGTCCTTGTTCGGGAAAAAATTTTCCCTCTGGGCCGATTTTACCCACTTACAATCCCGACCGATCTACAACCATAAGACATATTTAGGGAAAATTTGAACCTCCTAGATCATTCGTGCTTTCAACAGGCAGACAGACGGACAAGGCTAGATCGTCTTATAATTTTACCGCGACCCAGAATATATATACTTTTTGGATTCTCCGATGATTATTTTAAGGTGTTACAAACGGAATGACAAAGTGAATATGGGGGTATATCCTTAGGTGGAGGGTATACAAATTTGGATTTTTCTTTTGCATTTGTGTTTTCAGCTTCAGAAAAAAGCCAACAACCGAATCTAAATTGAAAGTATTTGAACATGAGAGGATTGTCAAAAATTACGGAAGTATCCTTTAAAATGGGAGTATCTCTTTTAAAGGGGATTTTTTTTGTTAAACGAGATTGATAAAGTATTCACTATCTAGCACAGACCACACTAAATGCAATTTTTCCCAACTTTTATCACTATGGAATGGAATAAATGTCGGCATATCCGACATAACACACAAAACGAATTAAAAGTGTAATTATCGTAAAAATTAAATGAATATAAAAATTGTGTGTATATTACAATAAAACAATATTCCATGGCAGCCAACATTAAATTGTTTTTACTTTAGTTTTTTTGTTGTTTTTGATGTGGTGAGAGGGGTAAATTACAAAACCATTCCCTCGCAGAGAAGTTAATGTCCATGAACTTTCGTTGTGATTTAATTGTTGCTTTTGTCATGGACTGGCTGGTGATGGGATGTGACAGACCAACGCTACACAAAAATCATAACAACTGTTCTTTATTTTTTGCAGCGTTAAAGTTGTTTTATATTTATTGTTTCTTTTTTTTTTTGTGTTTGTTTTTGATAAATTTATAACAAATTAACTGAGCTTTAAGTAGTATCAGATATAAAAATTCTGCTGTTGTTTTGTTAAATGGTTCTCGGTGTGGTCTCTGATATACGTTCATGTCTGGTCTGGTCTGTTCTGCGTCCGTCCGTCCGTTCTGTTCTGTTCTGTCCGGTGCGGCTATCACTGTTATCGTGGGGGAAATCAGTGTAATTTTTTTTTATTAACTCCATCGTAATAATCAGCATTGCCTCCGCCACCATCACCATCATCATCGCCGTTGTCGTCGTTAACAATACAATAACATTCATTAATTTAATTTCGTTTTTATTTTTTATTTGTATTTTTTGGCTCGTTGTAAACTTTGTTTTTATTTAATTTCGTTTTATTTTATTTCATTTTTTTTTTTTTCATACCAATTGCAGTCATAATTCAAAGTCTTCGTGAACAAATCGCAATAAAAGCCGAGTTAATTTTAGTTTCTTTTTTTTTTTTTGAGGGAATTCTGATACAAAAAATATAAAATTCATTCTTTGTTTGCAACAATTTGTTTTGCTGCTGTTTTAATTTAATTGGAAACACATTTTCGGGGCAAATATATTTGACAAGCATGAAACACAACAACAACAAAGAATGCGAAATGAGAATAATAAATTATAAATTTGCATTGCAGTGGTATGTGGATGGACGGACGGGCAGTGGCTTCATAAAATGATTGATGTCTTCATGCAGCTATTTTGAAACAAAAATCATAACAGTTGACGGGCGATCAACACACAAGCATTCCGATTTTTTTCAAGAAACAGTAGGCGGGACAAGGTCATCTTCACACATGTTGTGGTCGTGAAAATCCATAAGGATATCGGAACTATTGCCATATCTTCCTTGTGTATTTCACATTATCGCCTGTTTCCAATTCAATTCAATATTACTCATAGTGGAGGTGGTCTTCTATTATTTCCACTACATGCGAACACAGTGCGGGAAATAATGATGACCTTCTAAACAACTTTAGCGATTTTTATTAAATTATCTAGATAACACAGCATCTCAGCTTATGGAATTTTTAAAAATACCCTGACCCTACCAATTTTTTACCTTTTGGTTATCACAAAATCCCCAGTAATCGGTGCAAATCCCTACATCATCCCGCGATCGAAAGTGAGTCTTGATCGTACTGATAGTACATCGCCAATTTCATTCTTGCGGATAAAAGGAGGAGGACCTTCGTTGGGTATAGACGATTCGAATAGTAGTCGATCATATACTTTGTCCTTCATTAAATTTGATAAAAAGGTTTCCTTGTTCGGATTTCAAATAAATAGCAGTCCATATATACCAACTGAAATGCACATCAATCACATGCTTATATTGTTAATAATATATATTATAGACAATATTTGAATGTGTTGAGTTAAAAAAGTGAATTTTCTTGGCCTAATTTCAAATTCCCACTACTGAGAAGTGTAATAGCCAACCGTTATTAATTCTTCATTTTATTATTCATCTTAGACAGGAACATGTTCATCTGCTTATCAAATTTGTTTGAAAATCTAAAGATTTTTGAAATGTACAGTGTTGGGCAAAAAAAAAAGTAGCGAAATAAGAAGAACTGAAAATGCCATTAGTCAAAATGTGTAAAAACGGGAAGTTAAAAATTAACTAAAATTTGGGAAAGTTGACTTTTGTATATCGCTAAAGCAATATTATAGACAGCCCTTGTTACACTGATTAATCTAAAATGGGCGGAAGACGGGTTAACACTGTCCTTCAGGTAAAATTTAATTTTGGTCAAGGCAATCTGCAATTAAGGCGATCACTAGACCAACCTGCATATCGCATACCATATTGGACTGTAAGGAGGAAATAAATGAATGGTCCACCTAAGGACAACTAGAGATAATATGGTGACAGGATACCGTATGATAATAGGAAACGGCAATATTCTTGATCTAGCAAGAAGAGAATTTAACCTCGAAGCGGTCATCTTACAAAGCGCTATCTATGTCTTTCCAAAGGACGAGAATGGACAATTTCCATTCCATAAGCTGTACTGGAACTCGAAATTTATACAACTTTTACATAAAATATAAATCGATTTCAATCGTAACATCACGACATCGAATCCCGTGATAAGCCCTCATACGTATGCTGAGGTTGGGTACAATCGAGATGTTCCAGCACTACTAAGATACATAATATATTTTTATACCCCCCACCTCCAGGATGGGGTATACTAACTTTGTCATTCGGTTTGTAACACCTTGATATATATTATTCATCGTCATAAAATTCCAAAACGATCTAGCCATGTCCGTCCGTCTGTTGAAAGCACGCTAGCATCTAAACGAAAGGATCTAGTACGTCCAAATTTTCCATAAATGTGTTTTATAGTCGTAGATCGGTTGGGATTGAAAGTGGGCGAAATCGCCCCAAAGGGAAAATTTTTTCCCTCACAAGAACTACAAATATCCATAATAACCCCTATTATTTTAGAATATTTTTTTAATATGTCTGCTTGTACATACTTGATATTGTTTTCCCCTATATAAAAAACGTGCACCATAAAGTGATTTTTATTCGTAGGGAGTGAAATGGGACAAAAAGGGATAAAAATGCTACATATTAAACGACAACAGCTAGAAACATGGGTAGATACATAATATAAAAGTATTTTTTCAAAATTCGTACTTTTAAGAGGGTAAAATGGGAAAAAGGGGATAGAAATGGTACCAACCAAACGGCTGCATCAAGAATAATGAAATTCGGTGCATACATTCCTCTGATTGCGTAAAGACATAAAATAAACGAATTTTTCGAAATTCGTATTTTTGGAGTTAAAATGGAAAAAGGGGATATAAATAGTACCAACCGAATGAACGCGACTAGAGTCATGAAATTCGGAATATACATTCCTCTGACTGCGTAGACACAAAAAATAAAAGGTTTTTTTTTCCAAATTCGTACTTTCAAGGCATACAATGGGTACAGAGGGATACAAATGTTACCAACTAAACGACTACAGTTAGTATGATGAAATTCGGTGTGTACATCCATCTAATTGCGTAGACACGTAAAATAAAGAAATTTTAGAAATCGTACTCTTAAGGGGTTAAAGTAGGAAAAAGGGGATACAAATGGTACCAACCAAATAACCGCAGAGGGATAAAAATAGTACCAACTAAACGACTACAGCTGCATAGACACGTAATATAAAGAAATTTTAGAAATCGTGCTCTTAAGGGGGTAAAATAGGAAAAAGGGGATAAAAATGGTACTAAACAAATGGCCGCATCTAGAATCATGGAATTCGGTGTATACATTCCTCTGACTTGGAAATACAACCAACTGTAACACCCACTACCTACCAATATTTATGGTATTTAAGCTTTTTGAAAATATAAATATAAGAATATTTTTTTTTTGAATTGACTTGAAATATTAGTTTGATATGTAAACGTATTGGTAGCCTCGCCTTATAAGTCTGGTTTGAAATAATAAATAAAAATTATTTATAAAATTATTTTTTCAATATTTGTATTTGTTTTGGTTAGGCTATATTAAAACAAGTAAGGAAAGGCTAAAGTCGGGCGGGGCCGACTCTATGATACACTCCACTTTCAATCCGAATACAATTTAATCGGTGAAAGTGTGAAAACGGGAAGGATTTTTGTATCCTGTATGTATGTGTTTTACAAAAAATGTTAAATCGGAAAGGACATTTGTATGGGGGTATATTGAAATCTGGAACGAAATAGGTTAAACATTTGGGAGCAACATTTGTATTTGGGCTATATCTAAATCTGAACCGATCTTAGCCACCAAAGGTTTTTTACTTGGATTATAAGATGTTGTGCCAAATTTAAAGAAAATCGAGTAAAATATGTGGTTTCTAAAGCGGCAAAAGTCAAATCGGGAGCGGCATTTGTATGGGGGCTATATCTAAATCTGAACCGATCTTACTCACTTTCGGCATAGGTGTTTCTAGTTGGATTATAAGATGTTGTGCCAAATTTAAAGAAAATCGGGTCAATATGTCGTTTCTAGAGCGGAAAATGTCAAATCGGGAGCGACATTTGTATGGGAGCTATATCTAAATCTGAACCGATCTTACCGAATTTCGGCATAGGTGTTTCTAGTTGGATTGTAAGATGTTGTGTCAAATTTAAAGAAAATCGAGTACAATATGTCGTTTCTAGAGCGGAAAATGTCAATTCTTATCCAATTTTTGCGTAGGCGTTTCTAGTTGGGTTATAAGATGTTGTGCCAAATTTAAAGAAAATTGGGTACAATATGTGGTTTCTAGAGCGGAAAATGTCAAATCGGGAGCGACATTTGTATGGGGGCTATATCTAAATCTGAAACAAACAAATGCACAAAGCCATAATACTCTCGTGGAGTGTATAAAAATATATATATTCCTGTAATATTACTGCACTTCTACGAAAATAGAAAGCCTCTGTGGAATACAGTCCTTGGTGGAGGGTATATAAAGTCCGGCCCGGCCGAACTTAACGCCGTTTTTACTTGTTTTTTTCTAAATTCGTACTTTTAAGGGGTAAAATACACATAGAGGGACACAAATAGTACAAAAATACAATACAATAGTACAAAGTAGTACACAAAAGCTACGTTAGCCTTTAAAAAGTCCAATTCGCAGATTTTTTTAGTCAAACACGACTTCTATTTTTTGTCATTGATCCCACGTTTATTGTCAATATAGTGGAAACAAAAATTGACAAAATAAATATTTTTTATTAAACATACAAAAATTTTGTCGAAAAATGAAAAAAAATTAAGATTTCTTTGTTTTTTACTCCAAAGCAGGGTGGTCAGATTATTTGGTATCTCTATCGCCAAATCAGTTGTCAGAAATCGCCAAAACCACCAAATTGAAACAACTTCAGTTTTTGTTAAAAAATAGACAAATTCAATTTTACATTTAGTTCTTGTAAAAAATGTATGGAATTCAGATAATATATTTGAATTGAATATTTTCAACATTTCATGATAAAGAATTAAAACATATTTCATTGGTATTTATTATTCTTAATAAAAGTTAAACATTTTCTTATACAGTGACCTAGTTTAGACATTTCAACGCAGGGATTACTAGCTAAAAAAAAAAACAATTAACATTAAAAAATATATATTGTGAAGCAGTTTCTAATAATGAGTTGATCTCTTTCTCCCGTTTTCATGGTTCAATGTCTCCAAAATATTATATCAGATATTTTAAATGGAACGAAAAATAAACAGATCCCGATAAAAGCATATGGGCATCTCTCAGTGGCCCGTGGCCAAAAACAAGAAAGAAACTGAAAAAGTCGATCAGCCTTTTTAGTGCTCTAAAGCGTTTAAAGAATACTACATTTTAAAAATATATTGTCAGGATTTATTACAAAATTATAAAAAAAAATTACATCGAAATGGACGCGACAAAAAACAGAAGTAATTTTGAAGGCCTTATAGAAATATACAAAGTTCAGCGATTTTTTGAGAACTTTGTTTTTCCTTATATACATGTAAATGAAGGTCAGATGATATATTTTGTTCGCAGATTTATGAAATATGAGAATTATCTCTTAAATGTTTTTTAATTAGTTACAACAGAAATAAGGACGCGACAAAACGCGTAGAACGGATAGTTGTTCCCATGCAACCTGTTCTAGAGCACATAATGTTTGGAGCAGGTTCCAAAATATTTTCCTGGGATTTAACTTCAAGTTTCATAATAAAAAAAGTTGTCGATATAAGGAAAAAATAAAGTTAAAAGCTATTATTGTGGTCTGATTTCTGATTTTTCTGATTTTGTCTGATTTTTTTGGAGACCTTTTTTGGGAGATGCCCATATGCATTTTGAAAAATCAGTTTTAGTAGAAAAGTCAACGCACGGGAATACGACTATTTGTTGATGTTTAAGAAAACCACAAAAGAGAACAAAATACAATTATCTTTAAAATAAGCCTTCATTCTTTGAATTGTACATACGCGTTTTCACACAATACCATTTTCAATGTTCCTACCTCGAACATTTTATCTTGATTTTACTAATTCTCAATTGGTCATATCTTTTAAAAAATCTTTTTTCCGTCCTCTTTAAATCAAATATTTTATAGAGTGCAGTTATCCTAGTAAGTTGCAAAGAAATCGGAAATGATACTTTGAAAAGTGACTTGCATACAAATTCTAATATATTTCTCTAAAAAGTAACGCCAAAAGAATAAAAAAGATGAGGACAGATTTAAAATTTTCTAAAATTAGCCAAGAAATCGCCCACTATTTTATAAATCGCCATGTCGCCAAATCGAAAATAAAGTCGCCAAACATATTTAAAATTCGCCATGTTTGGCGAGAAATCGCCATAACTGACAACCCTGCTCCAAAGGCGTATGAATGTCGCATGGGGCATGCTGGAAATGTCCATATGTAATAATGTAATAATTCGCACCTCTGGTTTATTAGAAAATTAAAAAACGTAAAAAATTATCTCAACGTGATTTTTATTTTTTTAAAGTTTGCTTTCTTTTGCTTGCCACTGTGCATAAATCTAGGATATTAACTGTATGCTCGCATCATCAAAGAAATATGCATAATTACCACGGCATGTCAGAATCACTAAAAATGTGACAGCATTAGAATTTGCGTAACAATTTCAAAATAATAAATTTCGCGCGGTGATGAAGCCAAAATAATTTATATTAGCCGGAGATTAACGCTAAGACAAATAATAAATTACAAAAATGTATCCGCGCAAAAGTGACTAAGAGCAGAATGGGAAGGCCGGTCCGGTCGATGGTCAGATGTTCTATATGTACACACGTACATACATATATATTTTTCACATTTGAAAAAAACAATAACAATAACAATAACACAGTGATGATAAAAAGGCGAATCACAAGATGAATGACAAAAAATGGCAAAACATCTCAAACGAACGGCCAACAACATCAAAGCCTAAACAAAGATGAAATGTGTATGATTGTGTATGTGTGTTGCGATGTACGGTGGAATGATGTACATACATGCATGCATATACATGCACATAAGCAGCAAGAGACTCCACCTCCTCTATTGAGACGTGAGAATAAAAATGCAACAAATCAGAAGACAGCGGAGAACACAACACAAACACACGAACACATACACACGAAGAACAGCGAACCACACGACGACGACCTAAGAACACTGAACAACACTACGTACGCACTGTCATTGTGCAGTGTCCGCACGGTTATGTGTGTGCGGACTCTCCCCCTCCCACCACCACTCTCCACACACCCCTGAACAACCTTGGGCTAATTATTTCATATCAACGCGGAGAGTAGCCACCGTTGAATATGACAGGAGGTGTAGACGTTATTAACAACAACAAAAGAAAGGGGACACACAGAAAAGCTATAAATTAAAAAAAAGGGGGAACGATCGTAAAAAAGGTGGCAAACACTTACCCTTCTCTGATGCTGTGATAGCAGTAGATGTTGTTGTTGCTGCTGCTGTAGTGTTGGATGAGCAAGATGTTGCTGTTGTTGTAGTTGCTGGTGTTGTTGTTGTTGCTGTTGTCGGGGATGCTGCGGCGGCGGCTGCTGCTGCTGTTGAGATGGTTGGCGGATATTTGCGGTGACCGGTGAATGGGCGGGTGTTAAAATTTGTTGCTGTGGCTGTGGGGTCTGTGCCTGATGCAAAAGTTTTAGATTCTGCTGTTGTTGTTGATGTTGCATGCATGATGGTAATTGGCTAGGGTGTTGCTGCTGATGTAGTTGTTGTTGTTGTTGCTGTTGATGATTGGCATAAAAATTCATTGAAGGTAAAGAGATCGTTGTGGTTGGAGAAATTTGAGGTTGTTGCTGTTGCTGAGAGTAATTATGAAATTGCGTCAATTGTTGTTGCTGCTGTTGCAAAAACTGTTGCTGCTGCTGCGTATATTGTTGACATTGTGTGCGCGTGGTATCTTGTATCCAGTTGGTAACACGCTGATGTTGCTGATGCAGCAAATGCTGCGGCAACATGTTGTTGGCCACATTTTGATTGTTGTTGTTGTTGTTATTATTATTATAATAATAACAACTCTTTAGATTGTTGTTGTTGTTGCCATTGTTGCTAATAGTATTGTTATTGGTATTATTATTATTATTGGAATTTTGCATTTTGGTTTCGTTTATCAACTAAATCTGAAATGAAAAATAAATAATTAATAATTTATTTATTATTATTGGAATTTACAATTATGGTGATTTATGAAATTTTTTGAGTTGATTTTGGTAATTTAAAAAAACAACAAATTTTTTGGATCAATTTTGTAGAGATTTTTGAAGCCTAATGATTTTGAATGCCTAGTTAAGTTAAATAAATTTGAGTATAAAGACAAACAAAGGTTGCTACTATGGTTTGGAAACGTTTTCGTACTAAATCGAGTTCATTCTTCCCTATATAATGATGTCCCAGATGTTGAAAATGCCATTTTCGAATTACGAAAAAACAAAAGTTGTGCTGAATTGTGCCGTAAAAAGTTTTTCGAAAAATTGAAAATTGAGATATTGCGAAAAAACTTTTTCAAAAAAAATCGCTGGGATTGCCATTTCGTTTTTTTTTTGCAAAAACAAAAGTTGTGCTGGATTGTGCTAGCGGAGTACGGTAAAAATCCTAGAATTGCCACTTTGTTTTTTTCGCAAAAACAAAAGTTGTGCTGAATTGTGCGCGATTTTAACAAAATTAGAGCATTTTTTGAAAATCGCCGAAATTTTAATTAGCGATTTTCTCGAAAACGTTCTGAGATAGAAATTAGCTTTAAACGGCAAATAGCACCCTCCTCTAGAAGAACCTAGCACAACTTTTGCAGTCCAAAAGCCTACAATGCAATTTTTAGCGATTTTTGATGCAAAAAGTTTTTTCGAAATATCTCGGTAAATTTTCAATTTTTCGAAAAACTTTTTGCGGCACAATTGGGCACAACTTTGCAAATGGCAATTCTATTCAAAATAACGATTTTTTTTCGAAAATAGCGAAAAATAACCTCTTTTAAAAACGGCACAATTATGTACTCCGCTACCACAATCCAGCACAACTTTTGTTTTTGCAAAAAAACGAAATGGCAATCCCAGCGATTTTTTTTGGAAAAAAGTTTTTTCGCAATATCTCGGTCAATTTTCAATTTTTCGAAAAACTTTTTACGGCACAATTGGGCACACACCTAGCACAATTTAGCACACCTTTTGCTTTTTCGAAATTCGAAAATGGCATTTTCAACATCTGGGATATTATATAATGATTTTTGACCATTGAGGCAAAAAGTCAATTATTGAAGTAACGTATTTTCAGAAAGTAATAATGACAGGTTGTTGCGAACACTTCAAAATGGCAAAATATAAAAATTTGAAACCAGGTGACAACTCGTTTTTTCAAACCATGCTGCCAAAATTACTACTTTTTCACTTGTTTCATTTTTGATATTTCAAACTAAAGTAATAAAGTAAACACTAAATTTTTGTAAATTAGAAAATACTAACAAAATAAAAACGGTCCACCATGGATTACATTACAGAGGCTGTCGATTTTCGTAGAAGTGCAGTAATATTACAGGAAAATATATATTTTTAAATATAGCCAAACCAAAACAAATACAAATATTGAAAAAATAATTTTATAAATAAATATAATATTTTTATTATTGCAAACCACACTTACAAGGCAAGGCTACAAATACGTTTACACTAGATATTTCGAAATATTAATATTTATATACAAGGTTTTCCAACAAGAGGTGTTATTTTAAATCACCCAGTATTTCGGTAGCTTTTATTCTTTGACATTTGACAAGTAGAAACTAGGCCATTACTAAAAATGGAACAATACACGCTTCAACAACGCATTGAAATTATTAAAATTCATGAATGAAAATGATCCGGAATTCCATCCAAAAATCATCTTGACTAATGAGGCCCATTTCCACCTCGGTGGCTACGTCAACAAGCAAAATTGTCGCATCTGAGGCTCGGAAAACCCAAGAGTTATTGTTGAGCAGCCTCTCCATCCTCATCGTGTGTATGTTTGGTGCGGTTTATGATCCGGCGGGGTCATTGGACCTAACTTTTTCGAAAATGAGGTTGGATCAACAGTTACAGTGAATGGATTGCGCTATCGAAAGATGATTACTGATTTTTTTATGGTCGGAGTTGGATGGTATTGATCTGGACAACATTTACTTTCAACACGACGGCGCTACGTGCCACACAAGCAACGAAACCATTGTTTGCTTTTTTAGGGGAAAAGTTTCCGGACCGTGTTATCTCTCGAAGAGTTTATCACAATTGGTCACCGAGATATTGTGATTTAACACCTTGCGACTTTGTCCTTTGGGGCCACGTGAAAGATAGGGTCTACGCCAACAGACAGCCCAGCGTCGATTCAAGACCTCAAAGATATAATTCGTGAGGCTATTTGGTATTCAAAGAAATTGTATTTTTCTTTGAATACCAAAATAACACCTCTTGTTGGAAAACCCTGGACATATACAACGAAATATTATATTAATATTAAAAAAAGTAAGATTTTTAGTGTGTCGACTTAGTTCGGTGGAATATTTGGTTTATCAGCGCTTCTCATTAGTCGTATGTGACCGCAGGTACTAATATGAACCCTGATTTAAGTCAAAGACATAACGAAAGTTCTGACGAGATGGAGCTGCAACAATAAAGGTCTCACTTTGCCTTTTTGCTAATTTTGGGTTCTGCACATCCTTTGCCTTGCACCAAAATAAATGACAAACAGAAAAAGCTTAAATACCATAAATATTGCTAGATAGTGTGTGCTACAGTTGGTTGTACTTCCATTCTATTTTAATTCCAAAACTAAAAATTTTGAAAATCTATTTTCTCACGTACATAGTGCAAAATAACCCAACTTTATGATTCAACCAATTTTAGCCGTAAAAGTCAAAAGTACGAATTTGGAAAAAACTATTTATTTTGCGTGCCTATGCAGTCAGATTAATGATGTACACCGAATTCCATGATTCTAGCTGCGGCCATTTAGTTGTTAACATTTTTATATCTTTTTTCCTATTTTACCCCCTTAAGAGTCCGACTTTCGAAAATCTCTATATTTTACGTGTCGACGCAATTAGAGGGATGTACATACCGAATTTTATCATTCTAGCTATAGCTGTTTAGTTGGTACTATTTTTATCCCTCGGTACCCATTGTATCCCTTGAAAGTACGAATTTTGAAAATAAAAACTTTTATTTACGCAGTTAGAGAAATGTCTACTTCGAATATCATGACTCTGGTCATTTGGTTGGTACTATTTTTATCCCCTTTTAACCCCAAAAAGTACGAACTTCGAAAAATCTGTTTATTTTACGTGTCTACGTAATCAGAGCAATGTACATATACACCGAATTTCATTATTTTAGGTGCAGCCGTTTGGTTGTTACCATTTTTACCCCCCTATTCCCATTTTTAGCCCCTTTAAAGTACGATTTTTATATTATGTATCTACTCAATTAGAGGAATGTTTCGTGTTTCATGCTCTTGCCGTTTGAAAGGCACCATTTTTATCCCTTTTTGGTCCCCTGCAAATAAAAATCACTTTATGGTGTACGTTTTTGTTATAGAGGGAATGCTCATTCATACCCAATATCAAGTAAGTACAAACAGACATATTGAAAAAATGCTTAAATACTCTAAAATATTGAAAGTTATAATGGGTATTTTTAGTCCTTGTGAGGGAAAAATTTCCCCCTTTTTACCGATTTCGCCCAGTTTCAATCCCAACCGATCTACGACTAAAATACGCATTTATGGAACGTCCTAGCTCACTTCGTTTAGATGCTAGCGTGCTTTCAACAGACGGACGGACATGGCTAGACCGTCTTAGAATTTTATGGCGATCAAGAATATATATATACTTCATGAGGGTCACAGGTCGATATTTCAAGGTGTCACAAACGGAATGACAAAGTTAGTATAGCCCCCATCCTGGAGGTGGAGGGTATAAAAATTGTAATAATGGTACTGTAAAAAGCACTACACTGTGATAAGTGTGTTGTGTCTTTCGGGTATATTAACGAATCGGTCCTATATTTTTTGGAACAGATATGAGAAGAAAGGTTAATATGCCGGTAGAATGTGCTGTAGCAAATTGCCATAACTTAAGAAACTTTCTGATTTAAAATTATATTCAAGTTAAAAATGCAGACATTGTAAAATTTTGGTTAGAAAATTGTCGAAATGCCATTGATCAGTGCGAAATTTCACAAAAGTGTTCATAATTAATGTATAGCATCAACTAACAAGTAAGAAAAACATAAATTATGTTATGATATATGCCACGGAAAAAAGTAATAATGGCAGTTACCATCAAGATAACTGCAATGCATTTCAAAGGTCCACCTGTAAGTGGGTGTTGCAGTAGATTGATAAATTTTGCTAGACATATGTACGACATTTAAAAGGTGTACCTGTTTCCTAAGGCATTTTGCCTAAGAAAATCTACTACCCTCCCACTGTAAGTGGGCGTGGCAACACAAAATTTCTATAGACGACTTTGGTTTTTTTAATTTTTAACTAAAATTTAAATTTTCGTCTTTGATATCTTTAATATTCCTGCTCTCATTTTGAATATATTGGTCCGATCGCACCCGTGTATATGTTCAATTAAAGGTAATTATGATGTCAACAAATGTTGCACATCACACTTTCACATAGAATCAGTGGTTTGGGAACAGCCTCCAAAAATTTGGGAAAAAGTTATTTTTCTTGAAAAAATAAAGTATTTTGATTAATTTTTTAATTTAATAGAAGTTATGATACTATTTGTAGACGCAAAAGATTTTTTTAACAATGATTACTACAAAACCAAAATATAGCATACAAATATTCTACTTGACACTGCAATTTAAATAATTATAATAATATAACACAATTAAATATAATATAGGATCCGTCATCTAACCTTTTTTTCAACTATTCAACCGTTGGACTATTATTTGTGGGGTGCCCTCAGCAGCCATTTGAAAGATTTTTTTTTCCATTATTAACCGGAAGAATTGTACTTTCAAATAAAAAAAGAAATTTGAGAAAATATTGAGTAGTTTTTTTATAGCATTTTCAAAAACAAAACGTTATTTGGCGGGCCCTATATATAAAATAATATATTATTTGAGGAAATTATATAAAATGTCTACATGTGTACAGAAAAGTGAATGAACGTTATGTACCATTTTAAAGGTACCTACAATACCTTTAAAATGAGATGTTGATGGGTTTCATACACAAATCTGATTCAGAGATATGATCAAATATGTGTACTATGCCTAATTGAAAATTGTGCTAAAATAAAGTAACAATTGTAGGAGTTTGCCGACAAATGCAAATGACGAGATATTAATTACACCATAAACTGTAAACTTAGACGAACACTTGCACATTTACACTTTGAGTTAAGTTGGGTCCTACATATAACTTTTGGTCCATGACATTTATAGGTTAGGCTCACTACGAATCACAAAATTACAACACTTTTTTTTTAGTTTTTTTTTTTTTTATAACAGCTTTAGACTCAAATTAATGCCATTTGTTTCAACGGCAAACTTAAAATAATTCTCATGCCACCTAGTTTTCTTGATTGCTTGGAGTGTTGTAATTAAGAAAATATAAAAATTTGACAATTTCCAATTTTATTTTTTTTTTAATTTCTGCCAAAAAGTATGGATTTGGGACCATAGTGCATACGTAAAGGCGACATTTACTTCTACAAGAAAAAACATAACTTCTACATTTATCTATAGATTTTCTTTAATTAGGTCTTGTTTTCTTCGTGAAGATGTCATTATAAATTAAACTAAAATGTTCTGTTTTCTAGTTTGTAAAGGGATTTTTAGCGATATTTGAACAAAAATTAAAAAATTATCATTTAAAAAAATCTTTTGCCTCTTCAAAGAGTACCATAACTTATGCATATATCCATAGATTTTCTACATATAAATATTTTTTCGTGCCGGCAAAAATAGTTTTTTTTTTCGAGAAAATAATTTTATCCCACTTTTTTAACGCTGTTCCTAAACCACTGTTACTATTTGAAAGTGTAATTTGCAATATTTGTAGCCATCATGAGTACCTTTAGTTTAACATATTACCGAGTGTTATCGGACTTATATTTCTAAAGTGAGATTACAAATCTTTAAGGTACCTTCGACAAGCATTGGAATTTTAGTAAAAAAACTAAAAAGAATTACCATAAATTGTTTTTTTAATATAGTTTTCTAGTTTAGAAAGCCAAAATACATCAGAAAACTTTATACATTACCCTTCGACAAAATTGTTGTTGCATAGAAGTTGAAAGATGTCGCTCCAGATGTATCATATTACAACTGATTTTGGTTCAGTTTCCTCTACATCACTATCTATTTCTAGTTCATTATGTCATCCTTGTAGTACGATGCATCAAGTCCTTCAAAATACGCACTAGTATATCATTCAACTTCATCATTCATTCAACAGCCCACCAAACGCTAGAATTATCCATTGTGTATTCTACAATTTTTATTTATTTCAGTTTCGTACGATGTGGTGAATAATCATCACATCAACCGCTGCCTGCGTGAACAGTATTTAAAATAAATCTAAGGATTTCCAATGTGGCAAAAATATCCGAAGACTAAACCACAAAATAATCGTTCAAAAAATTCAAATCTATTTAATACAGTTCTACAAATACATGATGTCACCTCAAAAATGCAACGTGCAAGTCATACAACGACTTAATATAATAGCGATTATACTGGAAATAGGTAGCTCTTGTTTTCGTCATATTCGTAAACGAAATTTGTATTTCAGCTCCTATGAATGCCTTAATGCTCTATTTAACGCTCATGTGACGGTGCCATATAAAGCAACATCACTGAGGTTGCTCGTCGAATAATCGACTACTTATTGCATTTAAATCGTTTTAATCTTATCAACGATTAGATCGTACGACAAATTTAAAAAACTTTCGTTACACTTGAACCGGATGATATACATCTGAAACTATAGGCAAAAATGACATTGTTGGCGTTTTCAGTTTATCATTTTCTCATCCGGTGGCCCCTTAAAAGAATTACAAAAATTTAAAGGATAAAAATTTGTAAATAATTAATTTGGAATATTTATTCGCACCCTACTATACCGATATAGGTGTCAAATTAAAGAGGAGAATATCTGTTAAATATACTTCAAATTTTATACTTAGTTTAGGTTTAACAACCATTTCAAGTTTTCCCCCTTTAAAAGTTAAATAAATAATCTGTATTTTTAAGGGAGAAAATGTGAAATAGTTGTTGGTACTGAAATAATACAGATAGAGGCATGCAATTTAAAGTGTTTTTAACAGATATTCTTCTCTTTCATTTGATAACCATATTCGAAAAATGCTATCCTTTGAAACTTTTATGGCGCTATGCTACACATTGGAACGACGGGAATATATATATAAGGGGCAACAGGATGAGGAAATGAAAAACTGAATATCATCCGGCTGAAGTGTAATATGGACTGTCGGACGGTCTTATACAGAAAAAAAGAAAATAAAGATGACCCTGAATTATGTGGTTTG
Source organism: Polietes domitor (assembly GCA_947397865.1). NCBI lineage: Eukaryota > Metazoa > Arthropoda > Insecta > Diptera > Muscidae > Polietes > Polietes domitor. The sequence goes on along the minus strand of OX377618.1, from coordinate 220,835,149 downwards.
TGATATAGAGCAATTATTCGAGTGCAATAATGTCATGTCTAGTTTAACAATGAAGTGTATCAGGAGGAATTTTCTCTAGTGCACCCTAGTCAAGCAGTGTTTCAGCAAAGTTTACTTAATCGAAACTCTACAAGGGATATAATGTTTCCAAAATGTAGTTATTTTTTGCCAGAAAGTGTCAGGGAAGTGCTACATACGGCAACTGACTTGTCGCAGTATTTGTGGTGTATGAGTTATATTTATTACTGATAGTATTACTCATACGCGTGATTGTCCCATTCAGCGACAAAGAGTAATTCCATGTCAAGCGCTTATAAAGGGTTTTCCAATAGCTACTTGACAACTTTTAATTTGTGAACGCGCTATTTCACTGAGATCGGTAAGATCGGTTCAGATTCAGATATAGCCCCCATACAAATGTCGCTCCCGATTATACATTTTCCTCTCTAGAAACCACATATTGTACTCGTTTTTCATTAAATTTGGCACAACATCTTATAATCCAACTAGAAACACATATGCAGAAATTGGGTAAGATCGGTTCAGATTTAGATATAGCCCCCATACAAATGTCGCTCCCGATTTGACATTTTCCGCTCTAGAAAGGACATATTGTACCCGATTTTCTTTAAATTTGGTACAACAGCTTATAATCCAACTAGAAAAAGCCATGCAGAAATTGGGTAAGATCGGTTCAGATTTAGATATAGCTCCCATACAAATCTCGCTCCCGATTTGACTTTTGCCGCTTTAGAAACCACATATTGTTCTCGATCTTCTTTAAATTTGGTACAACAGCTTATAATGCAAGTAAAAAACCTATGGTGAAAGAGGGTAAGATCGGTTCAGATTTAGATATAGCCCAAATACAAATGTTGCTTCCAAATATACCCCCATACAAATGTCCTTTCCGATTTAACATTTTTTGTCAAACACATACATTTACAGGATAAAAAAATGCTTCCCTTTTTTCACCGACTTAAATTGTATTCGGATAGAAAGTGGAGTATATCATAGAGTCGGCCCCGCCCGACTTTAGCCTTTCCTTACTTGTTTTTATTTGAATTTTATTTGTACTTATATTGTTACAATCATATATAATTTGGCCCCAGCGCCATGAAGGCATTATTGAGGCAGGCTGGTAGTATTTAATACATATACAAATAAATTAGTTCAATAGCAATTCAAAATAAAGATATTAAAGAATTTACAAAAAATTATGGTAGAAATGTCTCAAACTTATCATATAAGTATTTTTTGCAGGAGGACTTACAATTTGATATTCGAACAATGTTTCTTAATTCGTTGTACTTATTTCCCCCAAAATAAGCAATTCACTGCTTTGTTTTCTTCTTCTAATCTACATCTAGGAATTCTTAAATTGGTCTGATTCCTAGTAGCAAAATTCGACTGGTTTTGTATAAATGATATAGTGAACGATGCTGTGAATATAGACAAATAATAGTACTTGGTATTCATGCAGTCCATCAATTGGCAGTACAGTTTTACTCTGATCCATATACAATGAAAATGTTGAATAAGTTATTGGCAAATTGTATACAATTTTCAATGCTTTGTTATGCGTACATTGCGGGGATCTGAAGGAAGTATTATTCTTGTTGTAAGCATAGGCACTTGCCAAGCCACTTAAATGAGACTGTATTAAAGCTTGAAATATCATCAACTTGGATGTAAGACTCAGTTTGTTTCACAACTTATACAAGATACCTACAGCAGGTGCAATTTTCTTCTTTAAATCATCCATATGCATGTTCCAAGATAAATTACTCTGTTATGTTACCCCCAGGTGCTGCATAGCATGTGTCTCATACACAAGACTTCCATCAACATAAGCATTAAACTCATTATTATGACTGGCAGAATGTGGCCTGAATCCGATCCGATAACCGATTCAACATCTGCAGCAATATTTTATGATCAACCAGATCAAAAGCTTTAGTGAAATCAAAAAATATTCCGCAAACTCCATTAAAACCCCCATCTAATCCATTACAAACAAACTTCACAACATTCAATGTAGCGTCCTGAGTACCACAACCTCTTCTGAAGCCAAATTGATAATCAATAACAATAGCCGATTCTCCTCCATATAAAACAATAATCTATCACAATGCAGCTTTTAAAAAATCTTATCTATGGTAGACAACACTGCTATCGGCCGATATTTATCCAACGACGTTACATTGACTCCCTTTGGTATTGGAACAACTCTGTGAACCTTCAATATATCCGGCAACACTGATGTATTAATAATCTTGTTAAATATATCTACCAAAATTGGTGCAGTGGCCTTCATAAGCTCATTGGAAGTGTGCGCGTCTTGCAATCTGAAGGTGCTGGGTTCGATTCCCGGCCGGCGCACTGGTAAAATTCAACATCAACAAATTTTCACTTTTCATCATAACATAAGAGTTTCTGCAGCCAATTTTCTCATCCGAACACACTTTCACATACAAATAGTCATTTCGATTGCTCCAAGGTCCAGGGAAGAAACTAATAGCCATTAGCGATACATAACATGGCTGTTAACATAAAAAATGCAGCGCCCCTAGTGGGGGATAGGGGTACAACTCGATTAACATCCCATTCCCTTAGCATTAACATCAACCTTGAAGAAGATGCAAATAACAGCCGGACAACATGAGAACGATGATGAACAAAGGTCCCGCGATAATCGGATACATGCCGGAACGAAGTCTAGTACAATTCCGACTTAAGGATTATCACCTCAGCTCCCTCTAAAGCTGCTACAACAACAACAACAAAAATTGGTGCAATAACATCCCCACATTCCCTTGAAAATTTAGCAGAAATATTATCAAAGCCTGGATTTGTATTCACCTTAATATTTGATAGCACTTGTATTCTATTGTATCTTCAATATTAATATTATCAAGTAAGAAGCAGTGACTCGTTTGAACAAGAGCGTATAGATCATTGAAAGTGTCACCAGGATATGATTCAATTTGCTGCTTAAGATCTCTGACAGAACATAGAAAATAGTTATTAAAACAATTCGCCTTGATCATATCATCTGATATCCTCATTCCCTGCGAGTAATTCAAATCATTGTAATTACTTTTCGATCTACCACCACCTCCAGGATGGGGGTATACTAACTTTGTCATTCCGTTTGTAACACATTGAAATATCGACATGAGACCATATAAAGTATATATTCTTGATCGTAATAAAATTCTAAGACGATCTAGCCATGTCCGTCCGTCCGTCTGTTGAAAGCACGCTAGCATCTAAACGAAAGGAGCTAGAACGTTCAAATTTTCCATAAATGCGTCTTATAGTCGTAGATCGGTTGGGATTGAAATGGGGCGAAATCGGCCCAAACGGAAAAATTTTTCCATCGCAAGGACTAAAAATACGCATAATGAATATGAATGAATATGTCTGTTTATATTTGCTTGATATTTGGTATGCGCATTCCCCTTATAGCAAAAACGTGCACCATAAAGTGATTCTTATTTGTAGGGGGTGAAATTGGGCAAAAAGGGATAAAAATGGTACATATTAAACGACAACAGCTAGAAACACGAAATTCGGTGTGTACATTAGGGCGTACCTCAAAAAAAAGTTCGCCGTACACCTTCGAATATGAAGTATTATTGAAAGGTAGTTTCAAAAAAATATTTTTTAATTTTTTATGCCGAACGTAGGGGTCGCGCTTTTACATTTTTCTATATAACTTCTGCATTTATAAACGGATTTTAAAGTGTGATACATCGATGTTTTTGTCTCGATGAGGCCGATTTTTTTTGTCTTTGAAGTCATTGAGCTCAAGCACCCCCTTCTGGTAGTTACCCTTCATATCTCAGTTGCTACTACCCTAATGTACCACTCTAATATCAGAAAATTAAAGCTCGCATAAAATCATGAATCATGCTTGAGCTCAATGACTTCAAAGACAAAAAAATAGGCCTCGTCGAGACAAAAACATCGATGTATCGCACTTTAAAATCCGTTTATAAATGCAGAAGTTATATAGAAAAATGTAAAAGCGCGACCCCTACGTTCGGCATAAAAAAATAAAAAATTTTTTTTTGAAACTACCTTTCAAAATGAAAAAAGGGGATACAAATAGTACCAATCTAATGACCGCAGCTAGACACATGAAATTCGGAGTATACATTCCTCTGAGTGTGTAGACACGGAAAATAAACTGATTTTTCGAAATTCGTACTTTTTGGGGTTAAAATGAAAAAGGGGATAAAAATAGTACCAGTCAAATGACCGCAGCTAGAGTCATGAAATTCGGAGTATACATTCCTCTGACTGCGTAGACACGGAAAAAAGAGGAATTTTCCGAAATTAGTACTTTCAAGGGATACAATGGTACAGAGGGATAAAAATAGTACCAACTAAACGACAACAGCTAGAATGATAAAATTCTAATTGCGTAGAAACGTCAAGGGGGTAAAAATGGTACCAACCAAATGGAATAATGGAATTCGGTGTATACATTCCTCTGACTGCATAGACACGCAAAATAAAAAGTTTTTTTTCCAAATTCGTACTTTTTCTTTTACGGCAAAAATTGGTTGAATCAGTTAGGTTATTTTGCACTATGTACGTCTGATAATAGATTTTCAAAATTTGTACTTTTGGAATTCAAATAGAAAGGAAATACAACCAACTGTAGCACCCACTATCTACCAATATTTATGGATTTGAAAATAGTTTTGAAAATATAAATATAAGAATATTTATTTTTTGAATTGACGTATTGGTAGTATTACCTTATAAGCGTGCTTTGAAATAATTAAAATATTATATTTATTTATAAAATTAATTTTTCAATATTTGTATTTGTTTTGATTTGATATTACTGCACTTCTACGAAAACCGACAACCTCTGTGGAATGCAATCCACAGTGGATTGTTTAGACTTGTTTAGAATCATTTCCCACAGCAGCAAGATTTTCCACGTAATAACTTTCCCTACATTTTCTTGTAGCAACCTTAATTATTTTACTTGGCCGTATTATAAATTTCATGGCAAAATCATCTTCAGTGACGAAGCTCATTTTTGGCTCAATGGGTTCGTCAATAAGCAAAATATGCGTTATTGATTTGGTGAAAATCCACATGTGCTTCATGAATCACCACTTCATCCACAAAAAAATAACTGTTTGGTGCGGTTTGCATGCCGGCGGCGTCATTGGACCATATTTTTTCGTCTACAATAATGATCGTCACGTTACTGTGAATGGCGATCGTTATAGCGCCATGATTACCGATTATTTTTGGACCGAATTGGAAAACATGGACTTGGACAACATGTGGTTTCAACAGGGCGGTGTCACAAGCCACACAGCACACATTACAATCGATTTATTGAGGAGTAAGTTTGGTGAGCGTGTTATCTCAAGAAATGGACCAGTCAATTGGCCGCCTCGTTCGTGCGATTTAACGCCTCTAGACTTTTTTCATCGGAGCTACGTCAAATCATTGGTATATGCCAACAAGCCGACGACCTTGGAAGAACTCAGAGCCAACATTGAACGTGAAATAGCGGCCGTTACGGTCGAAATGTGTGACCGAGTCATCGCAAATTAGGTCCAACGAATCGACCGTATTAACGAAGACGAGTTCCATTCATAAATACAGTCACGCTCCTTCCATTAAATACAAATTTAAGACGGACAATTTGATGTGGTTGGATCACTGAGGGTGAGTGTGTATAAAAGCCGGCTTAACCGTACAATTTTTTTTTTTTTTTTTTAAACCAATTCTAGTCTTCATATAAGCCACTCACATCTGTATAAAATTCTGGGAAATTCAAGTCGAGATTCAGATGTTTCAATGAGACCCGACCAAGACCAGATGCGATGTGAAGGAAATCTTTAATTCAAGATGTCACACACACCCACCCACCCCTATACAATCCGATCAAATGCAAATGACTTCTTATATTTCCACTAGAAACCCATGATGAAAATTGGTCAGATCGGATCAGATTTATATATAGCCCCCATACAAATTTCCCTCCCAATTTGACTTTTTCGCTCTAGAAACCACATATTTTATAACATTGTTTTCAAATTTGGCAAAACATCTTATATTTAAACTAGGAACACCTGTGGTGAAAATAGGTCAGATCGGTTCAGATTTATATATAGCTCCCATCCAAATTTCGCTCCCGATTTGACTTTTTCTGCTCTAGATACCACATATTTTAACAGATCTTCTTCAAAATTGGCAAAATATCTTATGTTTCCACTAGAAACACCTGTGGTGAAAATGGATCAGATCGGTTCAGATTTATATATAGCACCAAGACCAAATGCGATGTGAAGGAAATCTTTAATTCAAGATGTCACACACACACCCACCCACCCCTATACAATCCGATCAAATGCAAATGACTTCATAATTAGTACGATGTGAACTGTTTTTCTAAAATTACTCAATATCATGATCATCGAAACTGAATTGATTTATGGGACTTTTTTAATAGTTCGCCGGCTAATTTACATTTTAGCGACGGTGAAATAATATTAAAACGCTCGCAGTTTATTAACACAAAACCACACACACTCGTGCGAGCATTTTTATTTTGAAAGAAAAAAATAAATAATAAAAATAAAATTGTAGATTCCGCCGCTACGACTAGCGAGTGTACGTAGCCGTGTCCGTTTGTGGTTTTGAAATTTGCATTTATTTTTTGTTCGCTATAAAAATAGTTTGTCAAAATTATGAGTCACACTTGAAATGTGCGTAAAGAGTTCATTCTTCTTCTGTTTGGATCGTTCAGTTTCTTCATTTCTATAATATACGACTGAATATGTATATGGGCTGTGTGTGTATGAATTAATGACTCAAAAGTCTTTAACAATAAAAAAATAGGGAAAACCATTTAGAAAACATAAAATGCAAAATAAAATGTTCACAAATATGTATAAGCATTCATAAGGAAAGTGAATCAAGAAGTTTACAACAAATAAAATGAATATCCCCACAAACATCTTCGAAAGGACTATGGAAAGCTTCCCTCAGAGTCAATGAGTTTAATTAAAAAAATTGACAAGTAGACCAAAGAGCAGATTCTATTGATCATATATTAAGAATCGGTCACTATTTGAGAAAAATACTATGAGAAATGAAATCGAAAACTAGATAGTGCTCTTTAGCGATTGATATCCAGCCAATGTTGCACACTACTTCCAAATCGACTGTTTTTGGAATTAATTAAAAATATATCACGAATTTTCAAATGTGTGTGGGTGCCCCTCCAAAGTATTATGTATCGATTGCTAAAACATTTTTACATGTGTGTGTGCCTTGAGATATTGGAGTTACAAGATTAAAAATTTAATTTTAATCTTCTCATTATTAGCCCGATCTTCGAATTATTTAGATTTTATTGATTGCTTATGAATCTTAATGAAGTGTTGAACACATTTTTCAAAATTTTGATTTTTTTTTTGCTAAAACTTTGGCCGATAACCAAAATGATTCAAAAAGAACATCAAACTCGTATAAATTATGTAAAATAAGTTTGTGTTTTTTGCGAATAGGAAGAAGATTTTCAAAATATGAAATTTTAGACAACACGATATATCGAAAATAAAATTTAAATTTGAACTACGGATTACTTTGACTTTGAAAGGTAGAATAACATTAATTTTCATTTTCAGGTTTATGTTTGACATTTACAAAATGGGACGCTATACGGTCCAACAAAATTGGGAAATGTTAAAAACTTACTTCCAAAGTAGTAAGTCTTTAACGCAAACAGTAAGAAATGTACGTGGAAAATTTTCGTGTTTTCAGATGAAGCTCATTTTCATCTCGGTGGCTATGTCAATAAGCAAAATTGCCGCAGAGAACCCACACGTGACTATTGAGTCAACGAGTCATTGTCTGGTGTGGATTTTGGGCTGGCGACATCATTGAGCCATGTACTGAAAAAAATTGAGTTGATCGGATGAGGTACTACCGAGTCAGTCGAGGTCGTCATATAAAGGATATTGTGATATCGAATTATTTAATGACAAAGTTCAACTTTCCAATAAAATCAGAAATTTGTAAAAATAATCAGTACTTTTTTATATTATATTCTATTCGTTTCTAATTTAATGTTTTAAATGGCCCACCCTATATTTTCGTCAATTTTCGTAAATTTAAACTTTTTTTGTGATTTGAGATAAAAAGATATATTTTTATATAATTTTCAGCAAATTGCTTCTAGTTTTACAGAAAATTGTCAAATCTTATTTTTTCAATTTTTTATTATTATTTTTTATAAAAAATACATCTTCGTTTTTTGTAATTTTTTTCGTAATTGCTTAATGTTTTAGTTTTTACTTCTAAGATCAGTAATGGAAGCGATCAGCGAGTGGAAGTTATTGCGGATGGTTAGCTCACGGATGTACAGCGATAAAACCGAAATTTTTTGAACCAACAAATAAAACAAACTAAACATTAATTTTAGCCAGGAATATTTCCAATTTTCTGAAGCCAGCTTAAAGTAAGTTTTCTTTAATTATTTCTATTAAATATACATAGTAAATACCGGGAACTCCATCATGGGACTTAAGGAACGTTTTGCTAACACTATTAACTATAAATAAAATTTTTATGTGTTATAAAGGGTGATTTTTTAAAAGCTATAGGAAAGTTTTTCAAAAAAAAAAAAAAAACATAAAATTCAGAAAACTACATGAAATCTTTATTTGAATCGATAGTACGGTCCATATAATTTAATGTTTGAAGATTATTTCATGCAAATGTTGACCTTGACTGCGCCTCAAATGGTCCATCCGCTTAGTCCAATTTTGCCATTTCCACGTTTTTGGGTAACAGAGGCCCAATTGCTGCGAACGGCGACGAATCGATAATTGAAGGTCATCATTAACACTGGCCGATAAAGCTGCGATATTTTCTTCAGTTCGCACTCTACGTAAGCGTGTTGGTGGTTTAATGCCCAACAATGTAAATTTGGTGCGAAATTTAGTCACAATAGCCCACTGAAGCGGCTACAGTGGGTCGATTAAACTGACAACAACATGGAAGAAGCGCGCGATGAACTTTCTTAACAGAGCACGCATTTTGATAATAAAATTCAATAATTTGCAAGCGTTGTTCGTTTGTAAGACGATTCGTGGTTAAATTATAGACCAAACTGAAGATGTTTGACAGTGAAAGAAAACTCGAAACGTGCGTCAGCTGTTTAAACCAGTGTTGCCAAAAAGATAATAGCTACAAAATCACCCTTTACAACAAAATTACTAGGGTTAAAATTGGTACATGTGAGTGTACGTGTGAGTAGAAGACGGCAAACAAAAATATACAAATGGATATTTTTTGCAAAATTTTTATTTGCATTGGAGATATGGCTAAAATGCATTACATTTTATACCCTCCACCTCCAGAATGGGGGTATACTAAATTTGTCATTCCGTTTGTAACACCTTGAAATATCGACCTGAGACCCTATAATGTATATATATTCTTGATCGTCATAAAATTCTAAGACGATCTAGACATGTTCGTCCGTCCGTCTGTTGAAAGCACGTTATCATCTAAGCGAAAGGACGTCCATATTTTCCATAAATGCGTCTTATAGTCGTAGATTGGTTGGGATTGAACCTGGGCGAAATCGGTCGAAAGGGAAACAATTTTCCCTCACAATTACTGAAAATACCATTGATAACACCTTATATTTTAGAGTATTTAAGCATGAGTTTTCAATATGTCTGTCTGTACTTATTTGATATTGGGCATGCAGATTCCCCCTATAACAAAAACGTTCACCATAAAGTTATTCTTACTTGTTGGGGCTGAAATGGGGCAAAAAGGGATAAAAATGGTACCTACCAAATGACAACAGCTAGAAACACGAAATTCGGTGTGTACATTCCTCTAACTGAGTAGATACACAATATGCAAGTATTTTTTCCAAATTCGTACTTTTAAGGGATATAATGGGAATAGAGGGATAAAAAAGGTACCAACCAAAAGGCGGCAACTAGAATAATGAAATTCGGTGTAGACAAGTAAAAAAACGGATTTTTCGAAAATCGTACTTTTTGGGATTAAAATGGAAAAGGGGATAAAAATAGTACCAACCAAATGACTGCAGCTAGAGTCATGAAATTCGGAGTATACATTCCTCTGACTGCGTAGAAACGAAAAATAAAAGGTGTTTTTCCAAATTTGTATAGGGTGTTTTTTATTGAGGTATAGAACTTCGAATTGAAATAAAACACAAGAAAATCGTTTTAATGTCCATCAATTTGGCTTTATTGGAAGGATAATTTTATGCCATTAATGTTTAAATATGATTTCGGGCATGTGGCCGCCGCGGCTGGCTCGAATATAGCCAATTCTGCAGGTCCAATTTTCAACCACTCCAATTGCTGTGCACGGTGGCGAATTGATTCATTCGGGTCCTCTTCAACACTTTGCTCTACAGCGGCAATTGTTTCTTCGGTGCGCACTGTTCGACGTCTCTGCGGATGCGTATTATCACATAGAGTAAACGTAGTGCGAAAACGATCCATGGTTAACCGAATTAATTGCTCTGATGGACGATTATGTCGACCATAAAATGGACGGAGCTTGCGGTGAACTTCGCGAACTGAACCATTACTTTCGAAATAAATTTGCACGATTTGCAAGCGTTGTTCTTTTGTCAACCTGTTCATGATGAAATGGCAAACCAAACTAAATATTAATCACTTGACAGCTGACAAAATGACCGCCAGTTAAAAAAGTGATGCCAACTTAAAGTTCTATACCCCAATAAAAAACACCCTTTATTTCCAAGGGATACACTCGGTACAGAGGGATAAAAATAGTACCAACTAAACGACTACAGCAAGAATGATGAAAATCGTTGTGTATATCCCTCTAATTGCGTAGACACGTAAAATAAAGAGATTTTAGAAAGTCGTGAGAGAGTAAAATAGGGAAAAGGGGATACAAATAGTATCAACCAAATGGCCGCAGCTAGAATCATGGCGGTGTATACATTCCTCTGACTGTATAGACACGCAAAATAAAAAGATTTTTCAAAATTCGCACATTTTACTTTTATGGCAAAAATTGGTTGAATCATGAAGCTATGTACTTGAGATAATGGATTTTCAAAATTTGTACTTTTGGAATAAAAATAGAATGGAAATACAACCAACTGTACTTGAGATAATGGATTTTCAAAATTTGTACTTTTGGAATAAAAATAGAATGGAAATACAACCAACTGTAGCACCCACTGTACCACAATAATACCATAAATATTAAGCCATAATATTAAGCTTTTTGAAAATATAAATATAAGAATGTTTATTCTTTGAATTGACTTGAAGTATTATTTCGATATGTAAACATACCAATAAACGTATAAACTTACTTTTTAAATATTTGTATTGTTTTGGTTTGGCTATATATTCTCCTGCAATATTACTGCACTTCTACGAAAATCGACAGCCTCTGTGGAATACAATCCATGGTGGAGGGTATCTAAACATTTCTTACACGTCCATAGATATTGTAAGCGTAGCCATTTTAATTTATAATACATTATAAAGCTTAGCTGTTTATTTTTACTATTTTTTTAGCCCGTTCCCGCTTCTTTTACAAACAATAATTTTAAATTTCCCCCTTAAAAATGAATATGAATAAAATAAAAACCAGATAGCCTCCTTTTTAATTTGACACTTATATCAGTAATTTAAACATTTTTTTTTTGAAAATTTTATCCTTTGAAACTTTGTGGTCCTCTTAAAGGGCAGCAGGGTTAGGAAATGAAAAACTAAAAACGCAAATTTATTATTCACAGACATTTAAAGTGCTTCCAAGGGTCTATAAATCCAGAAAAAAAATTGCACAAAAATGCACCATAAAAAATCAGGGGGGGAAACATGATTTTTAGAGGTGTTTTCAGGAGCGTTTGTTTGAGCTCACAGCCGACTTGACCAATCGACGAAATATTTTGCAGATCACCATTAAATAAACCAATCTTCATTTCTGGAGGTGACCGCAAAAATGTATTTAGTGACTCATCCTAATGTGAATAGTTTAAACTACATTTGAAAGTTATAGACGAACGGACGGGCATGGCTCAACCAGCGTAAAAATAACGCAACGGATTTGGTTTATATAAATGACTAGCAAATACCCGCTACGGTATTGTATCGGTATTCAAACTGTTTTTTTTATTTTGAAATTTCCTTTAGTGTAAGGATATCACTTTCAGCGTAAATCGTTTGTAAACGCTCACAACTTTTGAAGAATCGCTTCGTATTCAGAGGTATATTTAGACTAACTTTTCGCTACGATTTAAACACCTTGTACAAATTAAAAAAATCTATTTATACGTAGTCAATAGTTTAATTATAGGCACAAAATGGAAACAATTTTTCTACAAAAAAATCATATAAAGTAGAAAATTATTTGCACGTTTCTTGCTTAAGCTGTGAAAATTATACCCTATATACAGAGTAGGAGCGTATATATCATTAGGGATAGAAAAAAAGTGTAACGCATTGAAGGAGAGATTTAAAACCATAAGTATGTCCCAAGTCCCTTTTACGTCCGTCTGACTCGCTGGTATACACGATAACTCTGGAACAAACATTTTGTATCTTTCTTTTATTTTGCCGGGGATAATGACTATAATGTTCACAGATAACTCTTTCTGTGCCGCTTGTGCCCTTAAACATACAAATTTCGAAAAATTAATTTATGTACTCGAAGAAATGTACACACCGAATTTCTTTTCATATTCTAACTGAAAACTTTGGTTGGTACTATCTTTATCCCAAATCCCCAAATTTCCCCTTTAAAGTACACATTTGTTACAATCGAATTGTATTGCAGTATCCATTTCAATCGCTTTTATTCCAAGTTCAACTTAAAAGTATAAATATTGAAAATCAGTTTCAGTGTCAGAGGAATATACACACCGAATTTCACGATTCTAGTTTCAGCCGTGTTGTTGGTACCATTGGGATATGAAAAGGTGCGAATTTCGAAAACTATATTTATTTTGTGTTTCTATGTTTTTACCGTTTTTACCCAATTTCACACCTAAAAGTTTAATTTAATGAAGAATATTTTCGTGGTCGTATTCGCGTTATAGAGTAATATGCGCTCCAAATTTCAAGATTCTAGGCACAGTATTTTGGTACAATTTGGCGGTGGTACAATTTTTAACCCATTTAATCCCTTAAAAGTACAAATATCGGAAAATGCCTTGTTATTACTCATCTTAACTGTAAGACGAATATGCGCACCGAATTTTATTATTGTAGCGTCATTCATGTTGTTGGCACCTTTTTTATCCCGCTTTTCTCGTTTACCCTTTAAAAGTACGAATTTCGAAAAATTCCTTCAATTTGCATTTTCAGGGATGTACACGCCGAATTTCATGATTCCAGCCCCGTCTGTTTGATTGGTACCATTTTGTATCCCTTTCTACTCAATTTCACTCACATAAAGTACGAATTTTAAAAAAACATTTTCTTATTCACATTCGTGTTGTAAAAGTTTCAAATTTCAAGGCCCAACCGTTTGGTCAGGACGTTTAATCCCTTAAAGTACAAATGTCGAAAAATGCCTTCTTATCAGTGAACTGCGCTGTAAAACGAATATACACACCGAATTTCATTATTGTAGAGTCAACCGTGTTGTTGTTAATTTTTTCATCCCCTTTTCCCTTTAAAAGTACAAATTTCGAAAAAATACCTTCATTTTGCGATTCTAAACATTTTGAGGGATGTACACACACCGAATTTTATGGTTTCAGCTCTATCCATTTTATTGGTACTATTTATCCCTTTTTACTCGACTTCACCCCCAAAAAGTACGAATTTTGAAAATTTCTTTGAAATTTTTCTTGGGCGCGTTGAAGCTATAAGAGGATTTTTTTTCAAAATTCTAGTCCCAGCCGTTTGGTCATTGCGGTGGTACAATTGTTATCCCTCTTTAACCCATTTTTACGCTTAAAAGTACGAATTGCGAAAAACTTCCTTCAAATCTGATCTGTTCGCTGCAAGAGGAATGCCCATACCAAATTTCAGGATTCTGGGCCCAGCCGTTTGGTCATTGCGGTGGTACCATTTTTATCCCTCTTTACCCCATTTTACCCGTTAAAAGTACGAATTTCGAAAAACCCCGTCTTATCACTCCTCTACACTGTAAGAGAAATGTACACACCAAATTTCATGATTCTAGCTCAAGCCGTTTGGTCTGGGGAATGATCAGTCAGTCACTCAGTAACTCAATCACGCAACTCTTTTATATATATATATATATATATATATATATATATATATATATAGATTGTTTAAGCACGAGGTCTTGGCTTAAACCCATTTTTTGCGGGAAAACTTATAAAAATAATCATAATTAAAAATATTTTTTTTTTTCATTTTATCACTAATTTTTTCTTGATGAAATGACCCCCATCATAAATATGGGATATAGGTATTATGTGATTAGATTTGTGTGTGTGTGTGTGGTGAGAGAAATAAACATCCAACAGCTCATTAAAGTCCATTGTTTAAACTTTTAGAACTCGAAAATAAATAGCGTTTCCAAACCAAATTTTTCGATTGCAATCTATGTAATCCTTCCACCCTGGGAGGTGTGTTGCATGATAAATTCAAAATACATCACTTGGTGTAATTGTCGTTTTCAAGACATTTGTTTTTGAGGAGATTTCTCTGTTTCGATTGTTATAAGTGATATTATCTTATCTAAATTACTGTAATTATTTCCACACATTATGAAATTTCGTTTTTTTTTTCGCTCTCCACTTATTTATTGATTACATTTTTTGATCCGTAAAAGACAAACAGACACTCAAAGTGTTTTAACAGATTTCGAAACCTCTTTTGTTTTTAATTTTTTATTTTTGTTATTATTTATTTGAGTTAAAACCATCATTATCATCACTCTTTTTGTTTTTTTTCTTTTCATTTAGAAGCTGAAGAAGAACATGAACATCATATCTTACTTGATTTTTTGGCACTTTAAGAATAAAACAAATGGCATTATTTAACGCCCCCGCTGTCGTTGTTGTTGGTGTGGTGTTGTTTGGTAGTTGTTGTTGCTGCTGTTTTCAGATCGTTTTTAAACTTTTGTTTTCACACTTTTTGCACACTTTCTTTTCGCTCTTTCTCACTCTCGCTCTTCTTATTTTTTTTCTTTCCTTTATTTAAAATTATAATTATTTGAATTTTTTTCTTTTCTGAAAATTATTAATAATTATTATAAACTTTTAATCATTGGCTCGAATTGCACACAAAAAGGTTAATGACTCAGGCCGAAAGGCTGTTCAACTCTTTTCTTTAAAAAATATATGCACTTTTTGCTCTGAGCTTAATATCGCTGGACAAGCCAGGATCACCATTAGCTTGGCCCAGGAGTTATTGTATTTTTTTTTAATTTGGTAGGGGTGGGGGAGGAATGTTTAGGCCGAGTACCGAGAGCACAATTGCGGTAAGATGACACTGTTACGGCACGTTACGTTAGGCGGATCGATTTTTGCGCGAATTTTTGTCACCACTACTCATCATCACTCACTTGAGCTCCTCACTCTGTGCCACTGTTGTCGGCGGCGCGTGTTGCTTTGTTTAGTGTTGTCGTTGTCGTCGGCGGCGGCGGCGTGTTGGTGCTGCTTTTATGGAGTTTTGTCATTCGTGTATTTTGTGTTACTTCCTTACGTTAGCAAAGCCCGCAACATATTAAAATACGAAATGTAAACCGAAATTTGATAAACCTTTTTTTGGTTCGTTTCGTTTCGTTCGAGACACGACAATCGGGCCATGCACGTGTGTCGGTGTCACAGTGTGTGTGTGTGCCTCTGAGTGCCTGTGTTTGTGTGTGTGTGTAGTAAGAAGTTAAGTAAACTGAGCGCAAAAAATATTCAAAACGACAATAACACAGTCAGCCTGACTGACTGACACAACACCACCACAAGTACGAGGATTGTTGACTGACTTTTTACTACTAAACTGTTTGTTTGTTTGGTTGGCTGTTTGTTGGTTTGTTTACTTGTCTGTTGTCCGTATGACTGGGCTCGGCTCGGCTCGTTCGTCCGTCCGTCGGTCAGACCAACGAACAATCGATCGATCGTTGGTTCGTTCCTTCGGCTGGTCGCTTGTTAGGTGCACGCGACGATGACGAGTGAGTGACTACGCGCGCGCGTATTATTTTCCAAAATTATACAAAGTATGTATAAAATACATACCAACAACAAGAACAACAGCAACAACAACAAAAATTGCGGACAATTTTCAGTGAACATTCATTCAATTTTTTGGGTTGGTGGTAATGTTGCTGCTGTTGTTGTTGTTGTTGTCGTTGCATACAACTCCTCTCAAAGTGACCAATACATGACAACAACAAACTGATCGCACAAAATATCCTATGCATTTTGAAACAACAACAACAACACTGCATAAGAAAAATTTACAGAGCACAGTGGAACCAAATGGAAAAGTAATAAAATATAGAAAAAATATAAGTGTAATTTCTGAACTACTGAGCCCAATGGAATGACCTTAAAAGAGAATTTGTTGATGAGGTTATGCTTCCAAGTTCACCCAGATCCGCTTAATAAATATAATAATAACAAGTAAGCAAGCGTCAGTCGGCTAAACCGACTTATATATACCCTCACTCTCAGAAAGAAAGTTATAAGGA
Source organism: Polietes domitor (assembly GCA_947397865.1). Taxonomy (NCBI): domain Eukaryota; kingdom Metazoa; phylum Arthropoda; class Insecta; order Diptera; family Muscidae; genus Polietes; species Polietes domitor. Next base: position 220,818,457 of record OX377618.1, on the reverse strand, counting down.
ATTCAATTTTACGTAGGACAGGAAGGACATTTGTGTGGAAGGTACTAGGAGGTTGGTGTAGTTTGTAATAGCTGGCATCTTAACTAAGAAAACAAAGCATTTATAAAGAGAATCTATAAATAAAAGTAGAAGTAGAAATAAGCAGGCCCGTGCGCAGGATTTTCCCCTGGGGGGGGGGGTGGTTCATCTACACTCATAAAAAATTAACCCTATAATGAGTTAAAATGAACTAAAATTTAGGAAACAAAGTACATTTTTACTAAATGTAAGTAAAATTTTGCTGAAATTTTCCTAAAACTAAGTAAATTTTTACTAAATCTTAGAAAAATTTTGCTGAAAATTTCCTAAAACTAAGTAAATGTTTACTCAAATCAAGTTAATATTTACTCAAACTGAGGACAATTTTGCTGATTTTGTTTTCCTCAAAACGAGGAAATTTTTACTTAAACTGAGGAAAATTTTATTTTATACAAGGAAAAAAGGTGAAATTAAAATAAGTTCAATTTAACTAAAAAATCAAACAAATAGTTTTGCTTCAGAGTATGCAAAACTGATACAAAAAATGACAACATGTCACATGGTCCCAGCTTCCTTATTTATAAAACAATTGTAAAAACATGATCGAATATCAAGACATAGTGGATTCCAAGCACCAGAATAGAAGTTAGGAAGGATTTAATATTACCTAGGATAGAGACAATTGTGTGGGAGGTACAAGAAGGGGCGTGGCTAAAGCGTAAATATTTTTTAGGTTTAAAGTGATTATAAAAACATTTTTAAATATCAAGTTTCAAATGATTTTGAATACCCGTATGGATGTTATGTCGGTAACCAAAGTTTATGCCACTTTGTGTGGGAGGTACCAGAAGGGGTGTGGCAATATCGCCCATACTTTAAGTGGATCAAACGTTCATAAAAGCATTGCTAAATATCTAATTTAACAGTATTCCGATCATCAGTATAGAAGTTATAACATCTTTAATTTAAAGTAGTTTTGCGTGATTTTTGTGGGAGGTACTAAAAGGGGCGTGGCAATACCCGCCATATTTTGAACACTTAAATTATAAAATCATTATCAAATGTCAAAATATAGCTGATTCCGAATATCCGTATGGAAGTTATAGGGGTTTTGATTTAACATTGGACTATGGGCCATTTATGTGGGAGGTACCAGAAGGGCGCGGTAATTTCACCCATCTTCGAACTTAAACTAGGTTTGGGAAAAATATTACCATGTGCCAACTTTGAATTGATTCCTTAACTCCTATCGAGAGTTATCGTGTACACCAGCCAGCCAGACGGATGGACGGACATGGCTCAACCACCTTAAAAAGTCGTGAAACGGATTTGGTCCAAACATACTTGGGGTCTTAAGTCACTGCTTCGATGGGTTACACTTTTTTTCTGCACCCAAATGATATATACCCTCCTACTCTGTAGAGTGAGGGTATAAAAACTAAAGTTTTAACCTTCAAATAATCTCTTCTGTTGCCTTTTAGAAATTTAATTCTCGCAGTATCTTTCAATGTAATTACACTGTCCAACAGCATTTTGGGAACAGATTAGCGACTCTATAATTCTGAATCTTATGGTCTAAGCTTCTTTTTACAGTGGGTCACAGATTTCACTTTTTGGACGAAGGGAGGATCATACTAAGTGAAAAAATTATTGTAATTTAATGTCTGAGAGAATTCTTATTGTCAGAACTATATTGTAGAATTTTATGAGGGTCATTTTTGTGGAAGATCTCAACCGTCTAGCACGTCTCTTTATGGGTCAAATTTACACTTTTTTCGATAAAATCAAAAAAAAAATCCTTGCAAAATGGGACATTTAAGGAAAAAAACGTTCTGCGAAAGAAATTGCCAGAAATTTTCAGTGGGGGTCACCAAAGTTGTAAAGCAAAGTTCTTTACAAAATTACACACAAAAAAATAGTAGGGTTTAAATTCGTCCATGTTTTTTGGAAAGTCGATCTTTTTCGGCAAAAAATATGGATAACAAAAAATACAAATTTGATATTTTAGCAAAATTTTCATTTTCGCAGAAGATATGGATAAAATGATTTCTCGCGATCTATCCAATGGACCCGTCTGATTTTTTGCATTACTTCAATGTTTCAAGGGATAGCATTCTTTCAAAAATTATTTTAGATACTTATTCGTACCCTATGACAGCGGTATTAGTGTCAAATTAAAGAAGAGAAAATCTGTTAAAAATACTTCAAATATAATACTTCTATTTGTTTTAGTTCAACAAAGTTTACACCTTAGTTTATTCATATTTTACTTTTTAAGGAGGACAATTTGCAATGGTTAGTAATGCTAAACTAATGCAGATAGAAGCTTAACATTTGAAGTGTTTCGATTCGATTTTCAAAAACTGTGCGTGAAATATCGTTGGTTGCGTCGGTTGTGTGACATGTGGCGCCGTCTTGTTGAAACCAAATGTCGGTCATGTCATTCTCTTTTGGGAAACAAAAATTCGTTGAACATGGCAACGTTACCGTTGACAATAACGGCGGCCCTTGCTCATTTTCGAAGAAAAATTACCCCGTCAGCCCAAATGACCCCGTCCACACCAAACAGTGACACATTGTGGATGCATTGGCTTCTCAATAGTCGCGTGTGGGTTCTCTGAACCCCATATGCGGCAATTTCGCTTATTGACATAGCCAACGAGATGAAAATGAGCTTCACGATTTTTAGGTAAAATACTTCATCTCCTCATCAGCCATAGGGCGAACAGAAAACGCATCGAACGCGTTCCATTTTGTAAATGTGAAGCATTAAATACAAATTAATGCTATTCTACCTTTCAAAGTCAAAATAATCGGTAGTCCCACGCTGTAGTTTGTAATAGCTGGCATCTTAACTAAGAAAAAAAAGCATTTATAAAGAGAATCTATAAATAAAAGTAGAAGTAGAAATGAGCAGGCCCGTGCGCAGGATTTTCCCCTGGGGGGGTTTTCATCTACACTCATAAAAAATTAACCCTATAATGAGTTAAAATTAACTAAAATTTAGGAAACAAAGTACATTTTTACTAAATCTTAGAAAAATTTTGCTGAAAATTTCCTAAAACTAAGTAAATGTTTACTCAAATCAAGTTAATATTTACTCAAACTGAGGACAATTTTGCTGATTTTGTTTTCCTCAAAACGAGGAAATTTTTACTTAAACTGAGGAAAATTTTATTTTATACAAGGAAAAAAGGTGAAATTAAAATAAGTTCAATTTAACTAAAAAATCAAACAAATAGTTTTGCTTCAGAGTATGCAAAACTGATACAAAAAATGACAACATGAGATATTTCTCAAGAGTTTGATGTTACCTCTGCCATAAGGAGTTGAGCTATTACTCCATGATTGTTGCGAAGGCAAGATAGGTATTGAGAAATAAGTCTCTGCAAACGAACGAGAATTGCTTCTTAGATTAATATTCAAGAATTTTTTAAACAATTTCAAATGTTTTTTATAGGTTCATTAATACTTTAATGTATGAAGAACACGGCATAAATTTCTGTAAACATATTAACTTACTTTTAGGAAAAAAACACATTTTTAAGTTAAAATTTCCCAAATGGAATTTTTTCCATACAAAAAATTTCAGATATTTTTCTCACATAAAACCTTGGAAATATTCTTCCACATAAGTTTGAATTTACTCAATTGTAAGAATTTTTTATTAGATCCAAAGAAATGATTTTAAGTAAATCCACTACCCTTTTTTTCTAGTAAATGAACTATTTACCATGGCTTTGAAAGATGGAAACTTTACTCATAAATAGTTAATTTTCCAACTTTTTAGGAAATTTTTACTGGAGCGTTTGGAAACCACTCATATTGTATTGCTAGGATCTTCGAGAAATATTTTGATACATTCGTCCGACAGACATTGTCGGCAAAATTGCATTTCAGTAATCCATCTATCAGTACACTCAAAGGAATTTGCCAGTAAAAGAAAGCAGAAAGTCTACCGAAAGAGCAGATTTTCTGCTGTTAAAAAAGAGACAGCAGATTTGTATATGCAGATTTGAGATGGTAAACAGCTGTTTGCTGTTTTTAGCAATATATATGAGACGCATATTGCCCCAAGCTAATATAAAAGGAAATTCGAGCTAAACTCGCTTATGAACGTTTATCTATTTTTATATTTTAATTAACAACAGCCAATTTTAGCAGACTGCAAACTCTTTAGCAGTGTGAATAGTGATGTAAGATTGCAGAAAACTGCCAATGCCAATAAAAACAGCTGCAATAGCAGAAAAGTGTCTGCTGATAGGCAGCTGGTTTTATTAACAGACTTGTTCTCTAAGTGTAGAACTTGAAAAATCCAAAATTCGCCGTTGCAATTCCTTATATTTTAACTTTCTTCATTCATAATTCTGAAATTTCATAATTTCATACACAAATATTCCCCATGAAGTCAGCAATTACATGCCATAGAATTAATTTTTGGTATTATCAATATAATAAAAAGTTACGCCGGTTTTTCTAAATATACTTTTCACAATTTTTGACTTCACAGCCACCATTCTTCCTATTTTTGCCTGATAACTGGTGAATCAAAATGCTATTAACGCGAAATGATGGAATTTGATAGTACGATATGCCCTATATCTAGAAAAATGTTTTAAACAAGATCGTTGTAGCGAATTTTACCCTTCGGTTTTATGCTGCTCCATTGTTGAACTATTTTATTTCTCTTATTTTAATGTTCATAGCCACTTATGCAGTCACAAACTAACGAGGGGATATCCAAATCAGAAAATTAAAAAAATGGCTTTAGAAAAAATCTTTTCCAAATTTATATGACAGATGACTTCCAAATCTGAGAATAGTTTGGCATCAAAAACTCATTTTCGAGAAAAGGGTTCATAGCCACTTTTGGATATAAGCCCTCGATATATATTTTGAAGAAATATTACACAAAAAACGATCAAATTCCTCGGCGATAAACCCTTCAGTCCCGCATTTTTTTCTTTGATAAATATAGAAAATTGGATATGCTTCTTGACGAAGTATGGGTCTAAATAGGATGTCTAAAGTGTTTTGAAGTTTTTACTTTATATAGGACATGAGTAACAGGATGTTTACTCAAAATCTTTATACGTATATTCCGATTAAATAAAAAATATTTGTAAATGTTTCTTCATTTTTATAATATTAAATATGTATAAATTCGAATAACAAATACAGTTTTTTGTATTCGATGAAATGCAAGAAGAAACAACTAGAAATGTTAATTCCAAAAAACCAAATAATAGGTATTTTAGAGTTTCGATTTCCTACGTAGGTCCAAGTTACTGAATTTGCTGTTTCTCTTTTGAATAATACTTGTTACATATGTACAAAAAAATACTAACTCTGAAAAATATTTATTTTTTAGTGATAAATATAACAAAAAATTTAGTAAGTTAAAACTCATTTCTTATTGTTTCGCAACTTTAAAGTAGATTTTAAAATACAGACCTACACGCAGAGAAAAAATGCATTTCTTAGAAACGAAACTTTAGACACGTGAACATCGTTTTTGAGTTTATTTTTGTGGGAAAAGTTAGTTTGTTTGCGGTAAACACGTCATCAGTTGTTGTAAATGAACAAAGAGAAATAAGTTTATGTATATCAAACAGTTTTCTTCGTTTGTCGAAATGGATTTGTATTATAATTGCAAACTCACAAAACATTGGAAGTAACAGAAACCGTTGTTGTTGCAACTGTGATGAAAATAGGACACATCGGTTCAGATTTAGATACAGCTCCATAAAAATGTCCAATCGCAAATGTTACATCTTAGCGCACTACTAGCATCAAGCAAATTATTTGCTTTTATTAAGAATATTTTAGATTTCATTATGATATCATAGTGATTCTTGTCTACACTTTTTTAAAATTACTAAACGATTTTGTTATTAAATTTAAAAACTTTTATTATATTACACAATTAAAAGTTCATAAGATATTGCTCTAGTCGAATGTAAAGAAGTGGTATCGGTTAATTAAAATGAAACTTTTCCGAACAATTTCGTGTCTTCCAAATTAGCATTACACAATCTTGAAAATGGCACAATTCGTTTAGTTTGTTTGTATTTTTCATAACCTTTGTCCGAAATTCAAGAAAGTGTCCACGATTTTTTATGTAATTTTCGTGTTTTTATGATTCTTAGACGAGTTATTTTAAAAAGACCGTAAAAATTCTATATTTTATTGCTTCAGAAAGTCTAGAAGGTTTTAAAAAGTATATGTTCGAAACCTCTCTGGTTTCCCTGCGCACGGCCCTGTAAATGAGGGAAGAATTTAAAAAAAAAATTTACGAAGCTTTGGCTTACATTGATCCAGTCATACGTGAAGACGACACTTACTTCTACAAGAAGTACCGTAAGTTCCGCATTTATCCATAGATTTTCCTTGACTAAGCCTTGTTTTCTTCCTTAAGATGCCAGCTATTACAAACTATACTCATTCTGTTATCTAATTCGTAAAGAGATTTTTCGCGCTATTAAAAAAATATGATTTTTAAGAAATATCAAGGAGTATCATAACTTCTACATTTTCCATAGAATTTTTACATATAAACATCGTTTTTGTGTTATAACATTCTAACTATTAAAAAATAAAGAAATACATTTTCCCGACTTTTTCTATTTTTTATGATTTTTTTTCGTTCCAGCAAAAATCCCAATTTTTAAAGGCTGTTCCTAAACCACTATTTTTATGTGGAAGTTTAATTCGCAATATTTGTAGCCATAATTTTTTATTCATACAAAATCGTGTGCATCACTTTAAAGGTCCAACCTAAATCGACGCAGACTGCCGCTGCGAACAATTTCGATTACATGTATTCTTGTGGTAGTGGATTTGTGGAGCTACTATAGGAATACGTTTAATATAAATTTGTGCAGCGGTAGTCCGCTAGAATTTAAACTGGGCTCTTAAATAACAATTAACAAAATCGGTATTGTTAATCGGTAATTGTAGATTGTGTAAATTCCTAGTGCTTTTTCCCATCCGCAACTGAACATCAAATAATTATGTAAATTCTGAAATCCTAGAAGCCCCTCTTCACACCCAACCAACATTTCATTCCAATTGTTTTAGTTATTTTACAGGTAGAAAACACTATTAACAATTTTTAATTGGAACCACTGTGCCTGCAATATTGCTGAATTTAATGTTGTTGTACACACACAGGCAACAACTCCTCTAAAAAAGGAACTATAACAACAACCACAACGACGACGACGAAAACTAAAAATTAACGACGTTATACACAAAATAATTTGTTGTCGTCGCTGTCGTTATTACACGATCGTTTCCATAAAAATTGTATTGTTGTTGGCACGGTCATTGCTGTTGCTGTTGGTTTCTTCCACACTTTAGACTTTTGCTGGCCTGCTGCATGGCTGGGCTGGTTGGCCTGGACTGCCCGGCTGCCTGGCTAGCTGTCTGATTGTCGGTATGGCTTAATGTTTTTGTTTCTTTTTTTTGTTGGTTGACTTGGACATTGCCATTGTCGCCACCAACGCCGCCACCGCCATCATCAACAAATGTTGCTGCAGCCAAGACACAGCGAACGCGATCGCCACTGTAGTCGTTTAGTTTAACGCCATCAGTGCTGTTCGTGGTGGTGGTGGTGGTGGCGGCCGGCCAGTTAATTTTGTAGACAAATTTGAATATCGGTCGAGTGTAGAATATCATCGCCGCCGTAGTTGCAGCAGCAACAACTGAAATGTGTGACGACGTCGAAGTTGGCAGTAGCAGCGAAGTCGACGTCGACAACGTCGTACATAGCAGTGCAGTTGCGAGTTGTGTGTATGAAATTTAATTTTGAATATGCTTGTTGTTGTTTTGTTAATTTTGATACTTTGCTGTTGTTGTTGTTTGTTAATATTAGTATTATTGCCGCTAATACTAATGGTGTTGTTGTTGCTGCTTTTGTTGTAGAACAATACCCCTTCTTAGCATGGGATTAATAGGGTAACAAACATTGACCGATCGCAAAAGTAATTAACCCATTTTATGCTGACGTTCTTAAAGCTGATATTACATATGAATATGTCTGTCGGTATGTATGATGTATGTATGTGGGTACATAATATATGTAAGTGAAAGTGATTCTAGAATTCTGATCGTTTTCCTAAGCACTCTTGGAGTTAAACCATTTTTAAAACCGATAAGGACGTGGTCGCCTTTATTATAAAGAGTGATTTTTTTGAGGTTAGGATTTTCATGCATTAGTATTTGACAGATCACGTGGGATTTCAGACATGGTGTCAAAGAGAAAGATGCTCAGTATGCTTTGACATTTCATCATGAATCGTCTTACAAACGAACAACGCTTGCAAATTATTGAATTTTATTATCAAAATGCGTGCACTGTTAAGAAAGTTCATTGCGCGCTTCCATTTTATGGTCAGTTTAATCGACCCACTGAAGCGGCTATTCGGGCTATTGTGACTAAATTTCGCACCAAATTTACATTGTTGGACATTAAACCACCAACACGCTTACGTAGAGTGCGAACTGAAGAAAATATCGCAGCTGTATCGGCCAGTGTTAATGATGACCACCAATTTTCGATTCGTCGCCGTTCGCACCAATTGGGTCTCTGTTACTCAAAAACGTGGAAATGCCAAAATTGGACTAAGCGGATGGACCACCTAAGACGCAGCCGCGGTCAACATTTAAATGAAATTATCTTCAAAAAGTAAATGTCATGGACCAATCTAACGTTTCAAATAAAGAACCGATGAGATTTTGCAAATTTTATGCGTTTTTTAAAAAAAAAAAGTTATCAAGCTCTTAAAAAATCACCCTTTATTTATTTTTTTAAACAAAAAATATATCTTCGATTTTTATAAAATAATTTTTATTAATAGCTAATAGCTCCATAAGTTTTATGGCGGTACAACAATTATAAACGTGATTGCTGTTGAAATAAAAATATTAAATATAAATAACACTGTCCAACAAATTTTTGAATGAAACAGAATAGCGACCTTATAATTCTGAAATGGCAGGTTGAGTACTCCATTTTTGCACGGAGGGACAGATGACAAGTTTTAGAGGCAAAAAAAGGGAGGCAGTTACAGCTTTGAAATTTCATACATTTGGTAATAGTGCTTACCAAAGTCGTCTATAAAAACTTTGAGTTGGCACAGTGGTAGTACATTTTTTGAGGCAAAATACCTTAGGAAACAGGTCGACCTTTTAAATTTCGTACTTATACTTATGCTGCTTACCAAATTTGCTTAGAAAAATTTAAATTTCTCAACCTACTGACAGTGGGATGGTAGTGTTTTTTTTGAGGCAAAAGTTGAGGCACACTCACCTCCAGGTAGATCTTTGAAATGTATTTCAGTTATCTTGATGGTAATTTCTAAATGTTGGCAAGACGCTGTCATTATTACCTTTTAAAAATGCTTTAGTTCAAAAATTTAATTATGTCTCAAAAATTGGTATTTGGCCCCATCGTGGAACATGTATGATTATCATAATATTTATATTCATACAATTTTACATATGGGAATCTCCCAAAAAGGTCTACCAAAAAAATGAAATCAGACCACACTAATAGCTTTTAACTTTATTTTTTCGACAACTTTTTTATTATGAAACTTGAAGTTATTCTATTTTATTTTATTAAAAGTTGAAGTGTTATAACGACAATTACTAAATTTATTTTGTCGCGTCCGTATTTCTGCTGTACCTAATTAAAAAAAATTTAAGAGATAATTCTCATATTTCATAAATCTACGAACAAAATATATCCTCTGGCCTTCATTTAGATATATATAAGGAAAAACAAAGTTCTCAAAATCGCTTAACTTTGTATATTTCTATAAGACCTTCAAAAGAACTTCTGTTTTTTGTCGCGTCCGTTTCGATGTAAAATTGTTTATAATTTTGCACTAAATCCTGACGATATATTTTTAAAATGTAGCACTCTTTAAACGCTTTAGAACACTAAAAAGACTGATGGACTTTTTCAGTTTCTTTTTTGTTTTTGGCGTAGTTTAAGGCGTGCGAATGTCGCGTTCAGGCCACTGTGAGACGCCCATATTACATATTATTAAATTTGGTTAAATATATATTTATATTATAGTGCAGTGGATAATTTATATGGACTGTATAAACTATGCTCAACTGATATTAAAACACACCTGTTATAAATACCAGGTATAGGCGCAAGGAGTGGTGTAGGGTATCACATAGTCGGCCACACTCAACTTTAGCCTTTTCTTACTTGTTAGTTGATGCTATACTTCTGTGAAATTTCACGGAGATCAATGGCATTTCGATCATTTTCTAACCGAATTTTTCAAATATCTGCATTTTTAACTTTAGGACAATTTTAAATCAGAAATTTTCATAATTTATTTCAGTTTGATGCAGACCATTCTACCTGCATATTAAAGAGCGCCTTTTAACCATTCTTGTCATATATATGGTTCAGCGGATACATCCGAATAAACAAAGTTCTATTCCAAGAAATACAGGAACGACTTGTAAACATAATCGAAAAACACAACACACTTTATCGCAGTGCATTGTATTTTGCAATAACATTATTACAATTTTTTAATTTTTGATTAACTTTCATATCTGTGTTAGTATTTTCTAATTTACAAAAAAATAATAACCTGTGCCTTTTCATTTTTACAACAGATATGTTTTCGTTTTTAATTTAGGTTGAAATATCAAAAAGAGAAAAAGTAGTAACTTTGGCAGCATGCTTTGAAAAAAAAAACGAGTTGCCACCTTGTTCCAATTTTTTATATTTTCCCATTTTAAAGTGTTGGCAACAACCTACCATTATTACTTTCTGAAAATACGTCACTTCAAAAATGGACTTTTAGCCTCTCAAATTGGTGTTTGGACCCAGCGTGCAGTGGATTAAAGTTTTAATTTTTTTGGTTGAAGTGGGCATTATACTAAGTGAAAAAAGTGTTGTAAGTTAATGTGTGAGAGAATTCTTATTGTCAGAACTATGTTGTGGAATTTTATGAGGAACATTTTTGTGGAAAATCTTAACCTTCCCTTTATGGGTTAATTTGACACTTTTTGGAGAAAATCTAAAAATGTCATTTCGAAAAGGACATTTAAAAAATAAAAAGTTCTACGAAGAAATTTGCCGGGTTCAACAAAGACACCAAAGTTGTAGATAAAGCTCTACACGCTTAAATTGCAAAATTATTAAATTCGGTTGTAAACGGTAAACAAAAAATACGATTGGATATTTTTTGCAAAATTTTGATTTTCGAGGGAAATATGCCTAAAATGATTTGTAATGTCCTCGCGCTCTATTCAGCGGATTCAGTTGATTTTTTGGATGTGTATTAAGAACCAATGTCACTTGTACTATTGCTTTTGTTTTTCTAGTTTTAATTGTATAATTTTCATAAAATCAATCCAGCAGTACTACTTTAATAAAATCCTTTATTTTACCATGATTTTTTAATTGTACATGTGTATCTGTATCAACCAAAAACGCAATTGTTGATTTAAAAAATTATAGCCTTATCATTTCTTATGATTGTTTCAATTTGTTACGTTTTTTCACAGCATCTACCCTCGAGAAAGTTTCGATTAAAATGTGATTTTCTTTATTGTGAAAAGGCGTTTACATTTCGAACGAAATTAAACATAACCTAACAACATACGTTATCCTTTTTATAATTGTCGTAGAGTAAGTACCACGAATTCCATCACGAAACTTAACGAGTGTCTTGCTGAAACTATTGTCTGTTAATAATTTTTTTATTAAAAAATCGAAGAGATACTTTTTATGTTTTAAACAAAACATATTTTTCTATGATTTGATAATTTTATATTTACCATAAATTATTATAAAATGAAATTCGCCAAAGAAATTACATTTGTGGCAGTTAGAATGATAGTGGTCTAAGTAACTCTTTATCCATTCCAATTAAAAAATATTTGTTCACCGAAGCACAAAATTCTTGTCTTCGAATATCCTTCTAATATCGAACTTTCCCATTTTAATGGGCATTATAAATTAAAAAAATGTTGTTTACATCACCACACATCAATGTCAGTGGATATTGTGTGACTTACAAAACTTTCAAACGAACACTTAAGACAGTTTTGGTGTGCATAAAATGAGAAATGTCATTGTAAAGGTACATTTTTTTATAAATGTCAAAAATAAAAGTTCCTAAATTAGAGATCTGATCAAAGTAAAGAGAAAAATTGGCATATCTCAATTTTTTTGGATTTTTGACTTAGACCACTACCATTCTAACAGGCACATTTGTATTCTATTTGATACGAATTTTTTCAAATTTCCTGAAAAAAATCTTTTCTTCTTTCGATACATCCTAGTGTCAACAATTTCAATTTTTTTGAAAATCGGGAAACTTTCCTTATATATATAATCGAAGGTTTCTTATAGAATTAGTCAAAAATTGATTCGGGATGATAGCTTGGCCATATATCCGTTTTAATATACATTGTATATGTATACTAGGCTGGGTCGCGGTCGATGCAAATGGAAAAATAATTTCCAGTAACCCCACGAAAATAAACTAATGATGATTTGCAAAATATCAAAATATCACCAAGAACATCATGTTTTTCCGAGTATTTTTGTGCTACATTTTTGAAATTTTTTTCTCTGAATTAATAGACTCTTGAAAGCACTTTAAATATAAATTTGGATTCTTGTCCTAGAGTAACTTATTGGAATTATTGCACCTTAAAAGTAATTTTATGAGTTTTCCATAGTGACAACCAACAAAAATTGTATTTGTTGATAGTATTTTATTAAAAATAAATAAATTTAGAATTATGCCTAAATGATGAACATGGGAAGGAAATTGACGCCGCAGCGCTCATTCATCATTTAGTCATCCTTCTATTTATTTTTCATAATACCACTTACTCAATGTTTCCAAGAAATATGAGTTTTTAGCTGTCACATTGAAAAAATACATATAAATTAAACTAATAAAGAACACAAATTTCAATTTAATGCGCTTCCGAGGATATATTAATTCAAAATAAGTAAAAAGGCGTTAAGTTTGGACGAATCTTATAAACCCTCCACCACGGAGTACATTCAACAGTATTATCAGCAGATTAGACGCTGTCGACATTACATAGAAGTGCACTACCATCTTAAGAAAATTTGTGGTGCTTCATTATTAATAATATAACCCTCTAAAACTTCAAGTGTAATCAAAAAGTGAATATTAGGCAGCAATCTACAAAAATATGTCTTAAATATTATTAGGTAGAAACAATTTCCCTCAAGCCCGATTTACCCAATTTGCAATTTCTTGATTTCAGCTACAGCCTAAATGTCTGTACCATTTTGATAGGAAAAGTTCTATAGCCGTTTTATTGTTCCCAAATTTAATCGCATTTAGATCCTGATGGTACGAATATCGAAAGATCTCCTTATTCTCGCGTCTACGTAGTCAGTGAAGTGTACACACCGAATTTCCTTATTATAGCTGCAGCCGTTTGGGTGGTACCATTTTTATCCCCATTCGCCCCATTTCCGTCTAAAAGTACAAATTTCGAAAAATTCCTTTTTGTTTCGCGTATTCACAGTCAGATGAATGTGTACACTGAATTTCATGATTTCAACTTCAGCTGTTTGGTTGGTACCATTTTTATCCCTCTTTTCCAATTGTATCCCTTAAAAGTACGAATTTTGAAAAATCGCTTTACTTTACGTATCTACGCAATTAGAGGGATGTATGTGCATTCCAAATTTCATGTTTCTAGCTGTTGTCGTATCATTGGTACCATTTTTATCCCTTTTTGTCCCATTTCGCCCGCTAACACTTTTATTTACTTTTTTGTGCTTTCCCGCTACAAGAGGAATGTACCTAACAAATTTCAATTGCATATAAGCAGAAATTTTCAAAGAAAAAATGCTTAAATAGTCTAAATATTAGGGGTAATTTCAGTCCTTGTTAGGGAAAACATTTTCCCTCTGGGCCGATTTCACCCACATTCAATTCCAACCGACCTGCAACCATAAGACACATTTACGCAAAATTTGAATATCCTAGCTCATTTCGTTCGGCGGCTGGGGTGTTTTCAACAGACAGACGGACATGGTTAGATCGTCTTAGAATTTTTCCACAACCCAGAATATATATAAATTATTTTAAGGTGTTACACACGGAATGACAAAGTGAATATACCCCCATCCTTAGGTGGAGGGTATAAAAACGAAATGAACAAAAATACAACATAAAAAATTACACGGGAAAACTTTTTTGTAGTTTTCAGGAGCGTTTAGCTCGCAGTGATGACATATTTTGCAGATCATCATTAAACAATCCAATCTTCACTTCTGCGGGGTGACCGCTGCAATTTAATTTCGTGGCCCATCCTAATGTATACACTTTTACTTCTGATATCAAAAATAATTTTTGCTAATAATTAATTTTACCAAACCTACGAAAAAATCTATTTTAATACGAAAACCCCCAAAACGTGGAACACTATTTCAATCAAATGAGTGAGCCACGCATGCAACTTATGTGAGTATGTGTGATTTCTTCAAAATAATAGAGAATTTTATTTAGCATTTCTTTAAAAAAATATATGTATATTTATAAACAAATACATATTATTGTGTGAATAGGTGTATTTCCAATGAAACGCAAAAGCCGTCGGCGCAAAAAGTATTTTTAACCAACGAACCAACCAATCGACCAACCTACGACAATGACTCATACCGTGCGATGAGTTATAAGTTCAACCTCAAACATGGTTGTAAAATAACACTTGGTGGGGTTGCCCACAACGCGAGAAAGTTTTGTCCGAAAGGCATTTGAGAAAAGATCCTGAGCCATAAACAAAAACTTAACTTTAAAGATGTTCATTAAGAAAAAATTAAAAGCGTCCAAGCTTCTAAAATACTAATATACTTAACTAGTGGGTATGACTAACGTTGTGAAGGGGTCAAGTAATAATTTGCTCTGCACTGAGGGTTCGTTTCGTTCAGTTTCATAAATATAGAATTTTGTGGCACTACGTAATAAAATTTATTTTTATTTTTTGTAAACATTTTCGGGTTGTTTTTGTTGAGGTTTCGTTTCGTTTTTTTGGTAATTTAATATTTAGAATGTATTCTAATTTTTTTTTGCGGGGTACATTCTGTTAAGCGAACGACCGACCGACCGATCGCCGTTGTTAATTCTTTGTTTTGACTTTTTAGATGAATTATAATTAATTTCATATTTTTTGTTTCATTCCATTTTCAAATTACCCAGCTAATTATCTTGAAAACGTTGTTGTTTTTTGGTTTTCGGCGATTTAAAACAAATTTACAATCACTTTCATTTCACACCACTAGTGTGTGTTGTTGTTATTGTTATACATTGTATGCATTTATTTTTATTTATTTTTTACGTATTTTTAAAACAATTCATTTTTATTTCCACTTCCGTTGAGATCGCCGCCGTCGATCGCGCGCGCTCTGTGTAATGAATGGTGTTCTTTTGACGAAGTTCATTCGCAAATGTGGGAGAGGGGTTGAAATTCACCTTTTTTTAATTATTTATTTATTATTTTTTTCTAATTACACTTTTATTATTTTATTTTATTTTAACAATAATCATCATCATTATTTTGAGTTACATTTGTTGTTGTTGTTTTTATTTTATTTTTTCCACTTCTTTTTTTTTTTTGTATAGACTGGGGTTGGTGGTGTTTTTTATTTTGCCCGTATTAACACGTTCAGCGTATGATCACAAGTGTCAAACACTCATTCCGCTGTATGCGCGGTAAGCTAAAAAAAAGTTTGTTGTACTCTGTTGTGTTGTTGTGGAACAACAACAGCAGCATGGAAAACGAAAAATAAAAACTACGAGTCTTCTTGGCTGCCGCCTTTTGGCTGGCTGGCTGGTGGCTATGGCGTATGACTAATAACACAAAGCACGCGTTCATTTCAGCAACAACAACAACACCACCACCGACAACAACAATAAATAGTAACACTTTAAATACATACAAACATGTGAGTTTTATTTGTGGATCTATGCATGTATGTATGTATGTCTGTACGAACAATTTGAATTCTAATAGAGCAGCAACAGCTCACAACACAACACAACACTCCAACCAACAACATGCATGAACATCAGTCGCAGCAGCAGCATTTGGCCAGCCAACACCACCAGTTGATGTTTGTAAACATTTCTTCTCTTGTGTCGAACATAACATCCATACATAGTTGACGGCCTCTGTACACTGTTATTGCTATTCAAACATTTTTTCGGCACGCACTCCCGCCCGCCCACTTTGCTCTTACACAGCCACACACACGCACTCCCTCCCTCACTCAAGATTTGTTTACAGCAGCTCAGTCGAACAAGGCAGACAGACAGCCAACAGAGAGTCTGCCAGCCAGCCAGCCAAGCAAGCCGATCGATCGACACCTTGCGTCCCCGAAAATAATTGCAACGTTTAACATTTATTGTTTACACACAATTTTTTAATGTCAAAAGAACAGAGAACACTCATTGTCTCTCAGAGCTGTTGTTTGATGGCTGGATGGCTGAGTGCGGAGTATGGAGTAATTAAAACAACAAGAGAACCGCGTACGACACACCGGCAATCAAAATATGTGAAAAATGCCAGGGTTGGGGAAACACAATCGATGTTGAAATGTGGGGTGTTGTGCGAATTCGCTTGGATCGAATGCGCTAAGTTCGGTCGCATGGAATGTTATATACACTCATCTTGCACACTGGTCCCAAATCCATTTTTATGACATAAAAACGAAAAATAAAGATACAATCTAGTAATTTTGCACATTTGCTAGTTTCAACATACTGAAAAAATAAAAAAATGGGCCGATCGGAACACGCCCACTATCACCTCCCATATAAACTCAACATGTTGTTAAATTATAAGGACCGATGTTGAATGTGAACCACACCATTCCGCATTTCATTTGACATTGCTCAATTCCAGACTAACTCAATTTGAACCATGGAAAGATACGCAATCGAGCAACGCGTTAAAGTTATTCAGGCTTATTATGAAAATGGGCGTTCCAATCAAAATGCATATCGTACACTTCGTGATTTTTTCATCTTCAGTGTTGAGGCACATTTTCACCTCAGTAGATTCGTCAATAAGCAGAATTGCCGCATTTGGGCGAATGATACTCCAAGAGTGATTGTCGAAAACCCAATGCACCCACAAAGCGTGACTGTTTGGTGCGGTTTATGGGCTGGCGGCATCATAGGGCCGTATTTTTTCCAAAATGGTTCTTTTGCGGGACAAGTTCAATGGCCGTGTTATCTCACGTGGTGGCGATGTCAATTGGCCTCCAAGATCATGTGATTTGACACCGTTGGACTTCTTTCTTTGGGGTTATTTGAAAGAAAAGGTGTACGTCGATAAGCCGGCAACAATTCAAGAGCTAAATGATGAGATAATTCGGCACATTAACGGTATATAACCTCAATCATGCCTTATTATTATCATCGAAATTTGGAGCATCGGATGGAGGTGTGTCGCCGAGGTCGCGGCCGATATTTTCAATATATATATAATTGAACCTTACCAATATTATCATAATAAACAAAAATTACAATAATTTCCTAAATAATTTGTGTTTTATTCAAAATCAACATCAGCCCTTAAAATTTAACCACCTTTTTTAAGCAACATAATTATATATTTATATTGTAGTTGGCGACAATGTGAAAAAATATTTTTTTATTTTGAGCAAAAAATTAAATTTTTATTAACGTTTTTGTTATCGCATCTTGTTATCCCGGCTTAAAGAAAAACAGCTCTATTGTGTCAGTAAGACGGTGCACATGTTTGTTTAATTTACTTTGCCTATTTATACGTCAGTTTTTTCCAAAACTTGAAAATTTTAACCCGATTTTTTTGAGAATAGAAAAAAATAATTTTTTATAGTTAAAAAATCAATTTTCCTTATATCTTTTAACTTTAATATAAATATAAAAAAATATTTTTTTTAATTGTTGCCAACAGCAAACAAATTTTGAAAAAATAATTTTATGTAAAAAAATTGAACTTAGCCTGCATAATTATCCAGTGTCCATCAAATTTATTCTCAAGTCCAAAAATTCAACACAATAATTATACCTTAACTCATTTCGGACAGCAAAAAAGTGTAATGCATTGAAGGAGTAACTTAAGACCCTATGTGTTTATGTTGGGCCAAATCCATTTCACGACTTTTTAAGTTATTTGGCTGGTGAACACGATAACTCTCGAAAGGAGCTAAGGAATCAATTCAAAAAAATATATTTTTCCCAAACTTAGTTTTTATGGAGGTTACATTCGCATGGAATAAGGACAATATTACCACGCCCCGTATGGTACCTCCCACACAAAGTGGCATAAACTTTGGTTACAATAAAACCGAAATAACATTCATACGCGTAGTGAAAATCAATTCCAATTTGATATTTGGACATCTTTTTATAATTACTATAAACATAAAAAATATTTACGCTTTAGCCACGCCCCTTCTGCTACCTCGCACGCAATTATCTATATCCTAAGTTCAATTAAATGCTTTATAACTCTTTTTCCGAAGCCTGAAATGCATTATTACTTTATATTTGATCATATTTTTACAATTATTAACAAATGTGGAAGCTGGGTCCAATTGGCACAAACTTCTAGTACCGCCCACAAAATGTAGAAAAGTTCTCTGAGAGTGAGGGTATATATTAGTCGGTTTAGCCGACTTACGTTTTCTTACTTGTTTTTTTTTAGAAAACTGTTTTAGATACAAATATTTATATTCTCTTTGACGATAATGTGGAAACAGATTTTTTTATTTTCAGTAATAAAATTGACTCTTTATTAAAATTTTTATTCTCCCTGCTTGTTATCCTGCAAATTCAGCAAAAACATAAAAAAATCGTGTCCTACCATTAACTGATGCGTAACCATGCGTACTGAGACATAAAATCTATGCCAGAACTTTTTATGTACATATATATATATATATATATATATATATATATATATATATATATATATATATATATATATATATATATATCCAGTCCTTTTTCTCTAATATTTTCTCTAAATTATATTTGCATTTGACTCTTTTCACTCTAGATACCACATATTACAACAGATTTTCTTTAAAATTGGCAAAACATCTTATATTGTAACTAGAAACACCTGTGGTAAAAATGTGTTAGATCGTTTCAGATTTATATATTGCTCCCATACAAATTTCTCTCCCGATTTGACTTTTTCCGCTCTAGAGACCACATAATGTATCAGATTGTCTTCAGATTTGGTAAAACATCTTATATTTCCACTAGAAACACCCATGGTGAATATCGGTCAGATCGGTTCAGATTTAGATATAGCCCCATACAAATGTCGTTCCCGATTTGACATTTTCCTCTGTAGAAACCACATATTGTACTCGATTTTCTTTAAATTAGGCACAACATCTTATAATCTTACTAGAAACACCTATGCAAAAATTGGGTAAGATCGGTTCAGATTTATATATAGCCCCCATATAAATGTCGCTCCCGATTAGACTTTTTCCGCTTTAAATGCCACACATTCTAATCGATTTTCTTTAAATTTGGCGCAACATCTTATAACACAACTAGAAAAAGCCATGCAGAAATTGGGTAAGATCGGTTCAGATTTAGATATAGCCCCCATACAAATCTCGCTCCCGATTTGCCATTTTCCGCTCTAGAATCCACATATTGTAACCGATTTTCTTTAAATTTGGCACAACATCTTATAATCCAACTAGAAACACTATGCAGAAATTGGGTAAGATCGGTTCAGATTTAAATATAGCCCAATTTCAAATGTTGCTCCCATAAGTTTAACCGATTTTGGCCAAACTATACATTTTATATTTCACCTATTTCGTTCCAGGTTTCAATATATCCTCATACAAATGTCCTTTCCGATATAAAATTTTTTTGTCAAATACATACATTTACAAGATACAAAAAACCATCCCGTTTTCACTTTTTCACCGAATTGAATTGTATTCGGATAGAAAGTGGAGTGTATCATAGAGTCGGCCCAGCCCGACTTTAGCCTTTCCTTACTGGTTTTTGGTGACTTATTAAAAATGTCTATATGTAAAAGATCTATGGATAAATGTAGAGGTTATTACCCTCTTTGTAAACGCAAAAATATTAAATGTAATTGGAATTTAAGAAAAAAATTTAAAAAATCTTAAAATATTCTTTAATATTTTTCGAGTCTGGAAAGCCAAAATACAGCACAAAATATTATACCAAGCCCTTCAAATATACATTAGGCTGGGTCGCGGTCCATACAAATCGAAAAACAATTTCAAGTCACCCCACGAAAATAAAGTATGGATTGTTTAACGATGATTTGATTTGCAACATTTTTCGTTCCTAGATCAAGCTGTCTGTGAGCTAAACACTGCTAAAAACACCCCTAAAAATTATGTTTTTCCCGTGTAATTTTTTCTACGTTGCATAAATATAAATATTGGTTGTTGTCTTAGAGTAACTTATTGTTCGAATTATTGGACTTTTATAGTATTTTTTTTACAACTGAAAACTTTTTCGTATTTGGTGTAACTATTTTATAAAAAATAAATAGCTGATGAACATTGGAAGGAAATTAACGCCGCAGCGTTCATTTTTATAAAAAGAGTTTGAACATTTTCGCTCTGAAACCGTCGCCTTCATAAAATTATTTTCCAAAAATAGAGTCAATGACCTCATTTTTCGTCCTATATTCATCTTTTAGTAATCATTCGAAAGGTATTGATTCCTTCTGTTTATTTTTCCTTACACCTTTTACAAAATGTTTGCAAGAAATATGAGTTTTTAGCTGTCACCTTGAAAACCCACAAAAATCAATATAAACGGTCAATGAGTTATTCTAAGACAAGAATAAAAATTTTCATTTAAGGTGCTTCCAAGGATCTATCAATTCAGAAAAAAAATTGGACACAAATACAACATAAAAATAATTACACGGAAAAAACATGATTTTAGAGGTGTTTTCAGGAGCGTTTAGCTTACAGATGATCTGACCTAGAGACGAAATATTGTGTAGATCATCATTAAACAATCCAATCTTCATTTCTGGGGGTGACCACAGCAAATTATTTTCGTGACCCATCCTATTATATATAGCAAACTTTTTTGTTGCATATTCTTGTCAAATATTCCATCATTTTAAAAAATATACGTAACTAAAGAAAATAACACCGACGTTTTGAGAATTAGTTGTCTAATGACTCTCTGTAATTTTCCTATTGTCATCACCACTATTATCAATAATGATTGATATGGTTGGCAAGCAATAAACGTATGTAAGCTATTCCTGCCTTTAATCGCTGGAATTCGACAATGCAAGACAACAGACAATTTTACAAATTTTGTGTGTTGGCATTAGCACATTCTGTCTCTTGTCGCTGTACGACTTAAGTGATTAGGGATGATCTCGTTAAACACCCGTACCCTGGGCGCGATCATCTGTAATTAATTACAAACAGACTTGTGCCCAGCCCTACCTGCCTACCTGCCATTAAGCGCGCAAACAAGACGACGCACTCGTAAACATCACTTTAAAATCCGATTAAAATAAATCGTGCAACACAAACATGCACAATCCGAAATGCGAAATGCCTGCCTTTGTTCTAATTAGTTAGGCGGGACGGAATGACGGACGACTTGGTTGGTGGATCGTTGGTTCGCCTCTCTTTCCCTCTCGCTCTCTTTCGCCCGATACATTGTATCGCTCATTAGTTTTGCAACATTCAGTGACTTGAGACGAGTTTCCGATGTAACTAACATTCTTTCGAATAATATGCATTGTTGACGCTGTCGCGCTCGCAATATTGGTGATCGCGCCTTTTTCTCTCTTTGGCTGGCTGTAGATGCGAGACGAGGCGGTCTCTGCTCATCAACAGTCTACACCTTTACGAGACTGAAGTGTGGATGTTGCTGTTGTGCCTCTCGACCATTTGACATGTTAATGACATTTCTTGAGTAGTTAAAGTCGTCGTTTTATTCGCACTGAATGAAGTGGCATTTGTTGTAAAGAGACAGAGCTCGGAGAGTGCTATCGATCAGGTAGAAATGTCATAAATTGCCATACTGTTTGTTTTTTATCTTTATTGTTATATTTTATTGTTAATGTTAATGTTGTTATAAAAATGATTTGTGTAATGCCTTGTTTGCCCATTGTGTAAAACGTGGTATTTTCAAAAGAGGAGCAATGGAGTCATCATATATTTTCTGTCACGATGTGGATCGAAATGAAATGTAAACTTATTAATTCTTATACCGAAATTTTGTTAGAAGGCCCACTTTCAGGTAATGATTAATGTTTATTAGTTCTATAAAATCTATAAAATAGAGAGTTAATATATAGTTTGTGTATACGCGTAATAAATATTCAAAAATGTAACAACATTTTTATACACTCCACGAGAGTATTATGTATTTGTGCATTTGTTTGTAACACCCAAAAGGAAACGAGATAGACCAATTGTTAATTATACCGATCGTCTTAGAATCACTTTCTGAGTCGATTTAGCAATGTCCGTCTGTCTGTCCGTCCGTCCATCTATTCTTGTAATCACGATACAGGTCGCAATTGTCGACAGAACCAAATGAAACTTTGCACAACGATGTTTTTCGGGATAAGGACGAACGCTATTTAATTTGAAGAAAATCGGTTCAGATTTAGATATAGCCCCCATACGAATTTCACTCCCGATTTGACTCTTTTCACTCTAGATACCACATATTACAACAGATTTTCTTTAAAATTGGCAAAACATCTTATATTGTAAATAGAAACACCTGTGCTAAAAATGTGTTAGATCGGATCAGATTTATATATAGCTCCCATACAAATTTCTCTCCCGATTTGACTTTTTCCGCTCTAGAGACCACATATTGTATCAGATTGTCTTCAGATTTGGTAAAACATCTTATATTTCCACTAGAAACACCCATGGTGAATATCGGTCAGATCGGTTCAGATTTATATATAGCTCCCATACAAATTTCTCTCCCGATTTGACTTTTTCCGCTCTAGAGACCACATATTGTATCAGATTGTCTTCAGATTTGGTAAAACATCTTATATCCCCACTAGAAACTCCCATGGAGAATATCGGACAGATCGGTTCAGATTTATATATAGCTCCCATACAAATTTCTCTCCCGATTTGACTTTTTCCGCTCTAGAGACCACATAATGTATCATCTTCAGATTTGGTAAAACATCTTATATTCCCACTAGAAACTACCATGGTGAATATCGGACAGATCGGTTCAGATTTATATATAGCTCCCATACAAATTTCTCTCCCGATTTGACTTTTTCCGCTCTAGAGACCACATATTGTATCAGATTGTCTTCAGATTTGGTAAAACATCTTATATTCCCACTAGAAACTCCCATGGTGAATATCGGTCAAATCGGTTCAGATTTAGATATAGCCCCCATACAAATGTCGTTCCCGATTTGACATTTTCCTCTGTAGAAATCACATATTGTACTCGATTTTCTTTAAATTTGGCACAACATCTTATAATCTTACTAGAAACACTATGCAGAAATTGGGTAAGATCGGTTCAGATTTAGATATAGCCCCCATACAAATGTCGCTCCCGATTTGACTTTTGCCGCTTCAAAAGCCACATATTAAGCTCGATTTTCTTTAAATTTCGCACAACATCTTATAATCTAACTAAACAAAACTAAGGTGAAAGTGGGTAAGATCGGTTCAGATTTAAATATAGCCCAAATTCAAATGTTGCTCCCATAAGTTTAACCTATTTTGGCCAAACTATACATTTTATGTTTCACCTATTTGAAGAAAATCTGTAAAAATATGTGGTATCTAGAGTGAAAAGAGTCAAATCGGGGGTGAAATTCGTATATCTGAATCTGAACCGATTTTCTTCAAATTAAAAAGCGTTCGTCCTTGTCCCGAAAAACTTCGTTGTGCAATGTTTCGTTTGGTTCTGGCTACAATTGCGACCTGTGTCGTGATTACAAGAATAGATGGACAGAGAGACGGACATTGCTAAATCGATTCAAAAAGTGGTTCTAAGTCGATCGGTATAATTAACAATGGGACTATCTCGCTTCCTTTTGGGTGTTACAAACAAATGCACAAAGACATAATACTCTCGTGGAGTGTATAAAAATGGAACGATACACGTTTCAGCAACGCATTGAAATTATTAAAATTCATGAATGAAAATGATCCGGAATTCCATTTTGACGTCAACAAGCAAAATTGTCGCATCTGGGGCTCGGAAAACCCAAGAGTTATTGTTGAGCAGCCTCTCCATCCTCATCGTGTGACTGTTTGGTGCGGTTTATGATCCGGCGGGGTCATTGGACCTTAATTTGTCGAAAATGAGGTTGGATCAACAGTGAACGGTGAATGGATTGCGCAATCGAGAGATGATTAATGATTTTTTTTATGGTCGGAGTTGGATGGTATTGATCTGGACAACGTTTACTTTCAACAAGACGGCGC
Organism: Polietes domitor; assembly: GCA_947397865.1. Classification (NCBI taxonomy): domain Eukaryota; kingdom Metazoa; phylum Arthropoda; class Insecta; order Diptera; family Muscidae; genus Polietes; species Polietes domitor. The sequence continues at coordinate 220,793,931 of OX377618.1, read as the reverse complement.
TACGTGCCACACAAGCAACGAAACCATTGCTCGCTCATTTACGGGAAAAGTTTCCGGACCGTTTTATCACTCGAAGAGGTGATCACAATTGGCCACCGAGATCTTGTGATTTAACACCTTGCGACTTCTTCCTTTGGGGCCACGTGAAAGATAAGGTCTACGCCAAAAGGCAGCCCAGCGTCGATTCAAGACCTCAAAGATAGAATTCGTGAGGCTATCGAGGACATAGGGCAGCCACTTTGCGATGGATGGTTATGGAAAATTTCATGAAAAGGATATGGTCCTGTAAGTGTGGTTGTGGTGGTCATTTGGCTGATGTTGTTTTTCATTATTAACGGCATACCTTCCTCTTTATAATGAAATAAACATCCGATCATTTATCTCAAAAAATGGAATTTTTCTTTGAATACAAAAATAACATCTCTTGTTGGAAAACTATGTATATAAAGCTACGCGGGATTTTCTAAAGACACTTTTTTGACTTTACAGCATTTGACATTATTCCTATTTCACTCTTATTTTAGTCGTGTTTGAAAAGTTTTCTAGATTTTGGGGTACATAGTGTTATCAAATTCCATTATGTCAGCGTTTATAACATTTTGCTTCCCAAGTTATTAGGCTAAACTAAGAGTGAAATAGTATAAATGTTGGCTGTAAAGTCAAGAAATGTGAAAAATGCCTTTAGAAAAATCCACGTAACTTTAGAGAATATCTTTTGGCATATGATTGCTGACGAAATAGGGAATATTTGTGAATAATTTTAGAAACCTAGAGAGAGCCAGTTGAAAAGAATGCAAATCAACCCCGAATTGCAGTGTCTTCGGTGATATCCGCTGAAAATTTTCGCAGAATATTTTAATCCTTAACTGTTCTTTATTAAATGACTCTTTCAAAAAGGGGTCAAATTGACCCATAAAGAGAGGAGGCTTAAGATCTTCCACAAACAAGTAAGTATTCTTCAGTCGGCTAAACCGACTTATATATACCCTCATTCTCAGCGAACATATATACGGCAGGGTAATTTGTGTGGAAGGTTCGTAGCACATGGTCCCAGCTTCCACATTTATAAAACAATTGTAAAAACATGATAAAATATCATAGTGTATACCATGCACCAGTACAGAAGTTATGAAGGATTTAATATTACCTACGATTGCGGCAATTGTGTGAGAGGTACAAGAAGGGGCGTGGCTAAAGCGTAAATATTTTTTAGGTTTATAGTGATTATAGAATCATTTTGAAATATCAAATTGCAAATAATTTGGACTACTCGCCGTATACGTTTTATTGTAACCAAAGTTTATGCCACTTTGTGTGGGAGGTACCAGAAGGCGTGTGGCAATATCGCCCATATTCCATGCGAATATAACCACTATACAAGCGTTGCTAAGTATCAAATTTCACAGTATTCCGATCATCAGCATAGAAGATATAACAGCTTTAATTTTACGTAGTTTCGCCTGTTTTGTGTGGGAGGTACTGGAAGGGGCGTGGCAAATAAAAACATTATCAAATACCAAAATATAGCTGATTTCGAATATTCGTGTGGAAGTTATATGGGTTTTAATTTAACATAGGAATATGGTCTTTTGTGTGGGCGGTAACCGAAGGGGCGTGGAAATTTCGTCCATCTTTGAACTTGAACTAAGTTTGGCAAAAATATTAGCAAAGTTTGAATTGATTCCTTGTGAGTCTTTAACGCAAACTGTAAGAAATTTACGTGGAAATTTTTCGAGAAGAGATCGGCTTTCAGTTCAGCCTTCATGAAGCTCTTTTTCATCTCGTTGGCTATGCCAATAAGCAAAATTGCTGCATATGGGGTTCAGAGAACCCCGCACGTGACTATTGAGAAGCCGATGTATGTACAACGAGTCACTGTTTGGTGTGTTTTTCTTGGCAGGCGGCATCATTGGGCCATGTATTGAATATCGGATGAGTACTGCCGAGCCAGTCGTGGTAGTCATATGAATAATATTGTGTTCCATTTTTAAATGACAAAGTTCAACCTTTTTCAAAAAGAAATTCGAAAAATAGTCAGTACTTTTTTATAGCTGATTCTAATTTAAAATTTAATTTTTTTAATTTTAATGACCTATAGAGATTGAGATGACAATAGTATTGTTTAAATGCCCAGTTCCAAGGCATTCACGTAAGAATTGCTCCTTTTTTGGGTTTTCTAAAGACTGCTTTACATTTTCGAATCGAATAACCCCAGAAATACAAAAATATTGAATTTTAAATTATGAATTTGAATTACGAAAATATAATATGATTCTCGTTCGTTTGTGAGAATCATCTCCTTATAGAGGCCGGGTTTGATGTTGAAAAGTCGCTGCGAAGCCACCTGAATGAAACCTTTAGACAGGGTGGAAATCATGATAGTGGTAGTCTGCAGCCAAGTAATAAATGTCACCATGCCATTTGTAAATAAATTTGCATTCTATTAAATAGAGAAGCAAAATGGTCTTGAGCCAGGACAATATCCCAGTTCAATATAATATAATATATATATATCACCACTCAATCCACTCATATATTTTCCACACTGGAAGAATACTCATATCTATAAAAATGACTCGTTCTCATCAACATCAACGTTGTGTTCTCACAACGTTCTCAGTTTTGACAAGTTTGCCAGCAACTTGTGAAACATGTCTGTGAATAATTTCATAAATATCAAATTCGACACGATCTCGAGCAAGACCTCACCCTTATTCTAATTATTGACAAATCAAGCAAGCCTGGCAAGCAAATGAAAGGCTAATTAATATTTTTCATTATTATTTGTGGCTTATCAATGTTTGAAGATCTCCACAAATACCTGCATTAAATCAAAGCAAAAGCTACAGCAAAATCGACAAAATGAATTATGACAAAAATCACAGCAAACTATTCGCACAATTAATTAAAATTCAAACTAAGTAAACACTCATAGACAGCCGCCGTCCGTGTCCGTCCGTCCACACACAGCTCCACCACACTGACATGAATAACAAATCACAAGAAGCAACTGGCAGGCGGACGGACGGACATGGCCGCCACCACCAGAGTGAGTACCATGGTGTTTGAGTACAGACAGACACAATGTCCCCTCCAAGACGAGAAACAAAACAACAACAGCGACAGCAACAGCAACAATCGCACAATACGAAAAATCTAAAAATTACACCGACATTAATTACGCTCGTCTATGTACACTGTGCACCTCAATTACTCTCAGTCGTGAGTCATGCCTCGTAACATATCCCATGGTGGATGGTGACGTGATCTTCAGCCAATCACAAGTTAGAATTTACATTAGCCATCCATCCGACCGACCATAACGACGACATACGTACATGCACCGAGTGAAATGGCCAAGAGAGTTTTCTTCGGAATTCAATTTGTTGGTCGTAATGCCACTCGTAAATGTTTATGGTTCTTATTTGCAACACGCTGAAGAATTGGTGGTGATGGTGGTATGGGTTTGACATCAACAGGTTGTTGCCACAGCAATCATATGCAACTTGTGGTAGTAACAAAAGGAAATGTGAACAGGTAATGGGAGAAGGTCGAACGTGTTCAAAGAGATTATTATTTATAATTGAATAATTGATTGAATAATTGAATAATTGAATAATTGAATAATTGAATAATTGAATAATTGAATAATTGAATAATTGAATAATTGAATAATTGAATAATTGAATAATTGAATAATTGAATAATTGAATAATTGAATAATTGAATAATTGAATAATTGAATAATTGAATAATTGAATAATTGAATAATTGAATAATTGAATAATTGAATAATTGAATAATTGAATAATTGAATAATTGAATAATTGAATAATTGAATAATTGAATAATTGAATAATTGAATAATTGAATAATTGAATAATTGAATAATTGAATAATTGAATAATTGAATAATTGAATAATTGAATAATTGAATAATTGAATAATTGAATAATTGAATAATTGAATAATTGAATAATTGAATAATTGAATAATTGAATAATTGAATAATTGAATAATTGAATAATTGAATAATTGAATAATTGAATAATTGAATAATTAAATAATTAAATAATTGAATAATTGAATAATTGAATAATTGAATAATTGAATAATTGAATAATTGAATAATTGAATAATTGAATAATTGAATAATTGAATAATTGAATAATTGAATAATTGAATAATTGAATAATTGAATAATTGAATAATTGAATAATTGAATAATTGAATAATTGAATAATTGAATAATTGAATAATTGAATAATTGAATAATTGAATAATTGAATAATTGAATAATTGAATAATTGAATAATTGAATAATTGAATAATTGAATAATTGAATAATTGAATAATTGAATAATTGAATAATTGAATAATTGAATAATTGAATAATTGAATAATTGAATAATTGAATAATTGAATAATTGAATAATTGAATAATTGAATAATTGAATAATTGAATAATTGAATAATTGAATAATTGAATAATTGAATAATTGAATAATTGAATAATTGAATAATTGAATAATTGAATAATTGAATAATTGAATAATTGAATAATTGAATAATTGAATAATTGAATAATTGAATAATTGAATAATTGAATAATTGAATAATTGAATAATTGAATAATTGAATAATTGAATAATTGAATAATTGAATAATTGAATAATTGAATAATTGAATAATTGAATAATTGAATAATTGAATAATTGAATAATTGAATAATTGAATAATTGAATAATTGAATAATTGAATAATTGAATAATTGAATAATTGAATAATTGAATAATTGAATAATTGAATAATTGAATAATTGAATAATTGAATAATTGAATAATTGAATAATTGAATAATTGAATAATTGAATAATTGAATAATTGAATAATTGAATAATTGAATAATTGAATAATTGAATAATTGAATAATTGAATAATTGAATAATTGAATAATTGAATAATTGAATAATTGAATAATTGAATAATTGAATAATTGAATAATTGAATAATTGAATAATTGAATAATTGAATAATTGAATAATTGAATAATTGAATAATTGAATAATTGAATAATTGAATAATTGAATAATTGAATAATTGAATAATTGAATAATTGAATAATTGAATAATTGAATAATTGAATAATTGAATAATTGAATAATTGAATAATTGAATAATTGAATAATTGAATAATTGAATAATTGAATAATTGAATAATTGAATAATTGAATAATTGAATAATTGAATAATTGAATAATTGAATAATTGAATAATTGAATAATTGAATAATTGAATAATTGAATAATTGAATAATTGAATAATTGAATAATTGAATAATTGAATAATTGAATAATTGAATAATTGAATAATTGAATAATTGAATAATTGAATAATTGAATAATTGAATAATTGAATAATTGAATAATTGAATAATTGAATAATTGAATAATTGAATAATTGAATAATTGAATAATTGAATAATTGAATAATTGAATAATTGAATAATTGAATAATTGAATAATTGAATAATTGAATAATTGAATAATTGAATAATTGAATAATTGAATAATTGAATAATTGAATAATTGAATAATTGAATAATTGAATAATTGAATAATTGAATAATTGAATAATTGAATAATTGAATAATTGAATAATTGAATAATTGAATAATTGAATAATTGAATAATTGAATAATTGAATAATTGAATAATTGAATAATTGAATAATTGAATAATTGAATAATTGAATAATTGAATAATTGAATAATTGAATAATTGAATAATTGAATAATTGAATAATTGAATAATTGAATAATTGAATAATTGAATAATTGAATAATTGAATAATTGAATAATTGAATAATTGAATAATTGAATAATTGAATAATTGAATAATTGAATAATTGAATAATTGAATAATTGAATAATTGAATAATTGAATAATTGAATAATTGAATAATTGAATAATTGAATAATTGAATAATTGAATAATTGAATAATTGAATAATTGAATAATTGAATAATTGAATAATTGAATAATTGAATAATTGAATAATTGAATAATTGAATAATTGAATAATTGAATAATTGAATAATTGAATAATTGAATAATTGAATAATTGAATAATTGAATAATTGAATAATTGAATAATTGAATAATTGAATAATTGAATAATTGAATAATTGAATAATTGAATAATTGAATAATTGAATAATTGAATAATTGAATAATTGAATAATTGAATAATTGAATAATTGAATAATTGAATAATTGAATAATTGAATAATTGAATAATTGAATAATTGAATAATTGAATAATTGAATAATTGAATAATTGAATAATTGAATAATTGAATAATTGAATAATTGAATAATTGAATAATTGAATAATTGAATAATTGAATAATTGAATAATTGAATAATTGAATAATTGAATAATTGAATAATTGAATAATTGAATAATTGAATAATTGAATAATTGAATAATTGAATAATTGAATAATTGAATAATTGAATAATTGAATAATTGAATAATTGAATAATTGAATAATTGAATAATTGAATAATTGAATAATTGAATAATTGAATAATTGAATAATTGAATAATTGAATAATTGAATAATTGAATAATTGAATAATTGAATAATTGAATAATTGAATAATTGAATAATTGAATAATTGAATAATTGAATAATTGAATAATTGAATAATTGAATAATTGAATAATTGAATAATTGAATAATTGAATAATTGAATAATTGAATAATTGAATAATTGAATAATTGAATAATTGAATAATTGAATAATTGAATAATTGAATAATTGAATAATTGAATAATTGAATAATTGAATAATGGAATAATGGAATAATTGAATAATTGAATAATTGAATAATTGAATAATTGAATAATTGAATAATTGAATAATTGAATAATTGAATAATTGAATAATTGAATAATTGAATAATTGAATAATTGAATAATTGAATAATTGAATAATTGAAAAATTGAATAATTGAATAGTTGAATAATTGGCACACAGACCTACTTCTGCATTTTAACTTAAGTTGATTCAATATATTTCCTATTCGGAGGTTCTTCTGTGACATACACACATACATACGTGTGCCGTGTCTGTTTGTACTTTAAGTTGGGACAGAATGATCTAATTCGAAACACCAACAAAATAAGATAGTTTTCAATTACAATGTCAATATTTACCTTTGTTCTCTATTTGAATAAGTGTTGTGTGAATATAAATAAATAAAAACTCACGAATTTAAAGCGGAAATTCCTAATGTGCCGTGACATGAAGATAAGTAACGCGCACCAGACGAATTCGCGCCCGTAGCCGTACCGCGGCCATACAGACGGAGTCACATACGGATGGACTCACAAACATACAATACAACGAGAGCTCGTAGATTGCCCAGTGGCATGGTCGCACAATTGCAGTCGGATATTTTTTTTGCGTTTTTTGCTTTGTTTTATTTCCTTATTTTTTATTTCATTAAAAATTATTGTAACTGAGGTAATGGACGTAAACAAAGATGATTGAATGCAATACGAGGAGATATTTCGAACGACGCAATAAGGCTCGGAATCATAAGAATACGCAAGAAAGCAGTGTGTATTAGCTACACTCGAGCAAAAAAGTGTCATTTCATATGATCGAAGACATGCACATGTATATTTGCTCATAATTTATTTAAATCTATTTTTATTTTTATTAATTCAACCATTTTTCCTTGAGTGTACTGGACACGTCCTCTTATTAATTGTTAATTGTTACATGATACTAAAACTGATGGGATATCTTTTATACGAAACAAAACAAAAAAAAACTGAAATAAAGCTGATTTATTGCAGGGCATACGGAAAACCAAAGCAGGTGTAGACGAGAACGAGGCAACGCATTTCGCAGAACGTTGTAAATTGCGAAACACTTAAAGCAGTGATTGATGTCCATTAAGGAATTCCAACAACACCTTATAAGGGAAGGAGAGATGAATAAACTCAACACGACATTAACACTTACGAGTGTAAATCCCAAAAAATTATAGAAGTGTTAATGGCACCAAGTGAAAATGGGAATTTATTTTTTATCAGCCACATTCTGTAAGAAAAGAAAATGTCATTGGCGCGGATAGGAATGGAATGATGACAATCGAATTAATATGTATATCTGCTTCTTGTAAAAAACCCCGTTATAAATTGGGCTGCGTAGATTTTTTCTATAAAAATTCGACTTTGTGATTTGCTGAGCAGAAAAATTTGGAATCTATTTTGAAAGATTTTGAGAAACAAATTATCCATTTGAATGAAATCCCATTTTATATAATTTAGAAAATAGAACTTGATGATTTATCGAATGCCTTGATTAGGACAATATAAACAGAATCGGTATGAAACCCTTTCTCAATCTATATACGTATCGTTACCAAAATATAAAAAAAGACTCAACTAACATATTTTGCAAATCGAGATTTTTGGTTATTTTAACAAAACACTACAACATCGGTCATAATAAACAAAAATATCGATTTGCAAAAAAATTGTAGTTGATTCTTTTTTAAAATTTGGTAACGACATATAAAAGAGTTGCGTTACTGACTGAAATCATGAAATTTTTAGTGTAGTTCCGCAATATGACGGAGACGCGCTCTAAGAAAGGGTCTTACGAAATTCGTACTTTTCGGGTGTGAAATGGATTTTACGCAATTCGGGGTGAAATGGGGCAAAAAATGGATAAACATCGAAGCTTCGTCCTGACTAAACGGCAGTAGATAAAACCATGAAAGTCGATGTGTGCCTTGCACTGCTATGCCGACGAGCTACAAACAAGGGATTTGCGAAATTTGTACTTTTAAGGGAGGATAGAGACAAAAAGGGATAAAAATGGTACCAATTTAAGTGATGCAGATATATTCGTGAAAATCGATATTTAAATTTCTCTGACGAAGTAGACTTGCAACATAATTGCGAGCGGGACAAATCGTATCGTGCAATTTTGTCTTAAAATTTCTCTCATCACATAGAAACGCAATATAAATGCATTTTTGTACTTTTAAAGGTGAGCGGCACAAAAAAGGGGATAAAAATGGTACCAACTAAAGTGTTGCAGCTAGAATCGTGAAATTTGGTATGCAAATTCCTCTGACCATGTATAAGCGCATTAAAATTGGATCTTTCAAAATTTGTACTTTGAATGGTTGCGAGGGACAAATATGGTACCCACTAAAGTATTGCAGCTATAGTCGTGAAATTTGGAGTGCAAATTCCACTGACAACTAAAGTATTGCAGCTATGACATTTGGTGTGTAAATTCCTCGGACAACGTGGAAGCGCTAATCTAAACGAATTTTTCGAAATTTGTGCTTACAAAGAGCGAGCGGGATAAAAATAGTACCAACACAAGTATTGCAGCTATAGTCGTGAAATTTGGTGTGTAAATTCATCTAACAACGTAGAGTAGCAACATAACTGGATTTCTCGAAATTTGTAATTTAAAGGGGCGAGCGGGACAAAATGGGATAAAAATGGTACCAACTTAAGTATTACAGCTAGAATCGTGAAATTCGGTATGTACATGCTTCTGACCATGTAGAAGCGCAATCAAAATGGATTTTTCCAAAAAAAAAATCTTATAAGGGGTGAGCGGGACAAAAAGGGTTAAAAATGGTTCCAACTAAATTAATATAGTCGTGAAATTTGGTGTGTAAATTCCCCTCACCATATAGAAGCGCAATATAAATGCATTTTTGTACTTTTAAGAGGTACCAACTAGATTATGGCATCTAGAATCGTGAAATTTGATATGAAAATTCCTCTGACAATGTAAAATTGAATTTTTCGAAATTTGTACTTTTAAGTGGTGCGCGGGACATAAAAGGGATAAAAATGGTACCGACTAAAGTATTGCTGCTAGAGCCCTGAAATTTGGTGTGTAAATTCATCTGACAACGTAGAAGGGCAATCTAAATGGATTTTTCGAAATTTGTACTTATAAGGGGCGAGCGAGACAAAAAGGGATAAAGTATTGTAGGCAGGATCGTGAAATTCGGCGTGTACATTCCTCCGACCACTTAGACGCGCAACATAAATGGATTTTTTAGAATTTGTACTTTTTAAGGGGTGAGAGGGACAAAAAGCGATAACAATGGTACTAACTAAATTATTACAGCTAGCATTTGATATGAAAATTCTTCTGACCATGTAGAAGTGCAGTAAAATTGGATTTATCGAAATTTGTATAAGGGGTGAACGGGACAAATAAGGATAAAATTGGTACCGACTAAAGCTAGAATCGTAAACTTTTGATATGTATTTAAATTCCTCTGGCCACGGAGAAGTGTAATGAAATTGGATTTGAACAAAGGGATAAAAATGGTGTATTACGTAGGCGCGGAACATAAATGGATATTATAAAATTGTTACTTATAAGGAGGATGCGGGACGAAAAGGGATAAACGTGGTGTCAAATAAAGTACATGCTTTTAGGGATGAAGCGAGAACACATCCCTACGGGAAATTGGTGGCAATTTTTTATAAACGTACGTATCCTGGGATATGTCGATATGGATATATCACAGAACTGGTCCCAAAGTGTGAATAAATTGTCAAATCACATCTCATTTCTTATGTATATTTAAAAAAAGTATTGTATTTTTTATACACTCCACGAGAGTATTATGTCTTTGTGCATTTGTTTGTAACACCCAAAAGGAAGCGAGATAGACCCATTGTAAAGTATACTGATCGACTTAGAATCACTTTTTGAATCGATTTAGCAATGACCGTCTGTCTGTCCCTCTATTCTTGTAATCACGATACAGGTCACAATTGCAGTCAGAACCAAACGAAACTTTGCACAACGAATTTGAAGAAAATCTGTTCAGATTTAGATATATCCCCTATACGAATTTCACTCCCTATTTGACTCTTTTCACGCTAGATACCACATATTTTAACAGATTTTGTTCAAATTTGTTAGAACATCTTATATTTCCACTAGAAACACCCATGATGAAAATGAGTCAGATCGGTTCAGATTTATATATAGCTACCATACAAATTTGGCTCCCAATGTCACTTTTTCCGCTCTAGAAACCACATATTTTATCAGATTGTTTTCAAAATTGGAAAAACACATCTTATATTTCACCTAGAAACACCTATGGTGAAAATGTGTTAGATCGGTTCCGATTTATATATATCTCCCATTCAAATTTCGCTCCCGATTTGACTTTTTCTGCTCTAGAAACCACATATTTTAACAGATCTTCTTCAAATTTAGCAAATTATCTTATGTATTTTAACAGAACTTCTTCAAATTCAATCGTAGACAGACGAGTGCAAATACTGAATATCATGATTCTAGCTACAACCGTTTGATTGTAGCCAAATTTAAATCGGTCAACGGGTTCCCGAGCATTAGCATCAGCAAATTAGGAATTATTTTCCGAAAAAAAATTAAAAAAAAGTATTTACCGAAAACATGCTCCAACTCCGAACACTGTGGACAGATTTCAAAGATGTTGGAGAGAGATTTGTTTTCCACGACATGGACAAGCGAACGCAATTGGTTTCATCAAAATCGGTCGCTAGCTTTCTCATGTTCGAGACAACACGTCGTTACAACTCCGAAAAATCGAGATATTTCGGCCCATTATTTCATTATTTTTCGTGTCTACGCAGTCAAAGAAATGTACACACCGAATCTCATTATTATAGCGGCAGCCGTTTGTCTGATACCATTTTTATATCGAAAAAATCCTTTCTACCATCCCATTTCGCCCACTAAAACGTGTATTTACTTTTTGGTGCTTTTACGCTACAAGCACGATAGCGGCCGAACGGTTCCAATTTTCCCTAAATGTGTCTTATGTTTGCAGATCGGTTGGGATTGAAATCGAAATTGGGCGAAATCGGCAAGAGGGAAAATTGTTTCCCTAACATGGACTGAAAATACCTCCCAATATTTAGACTATTTAAGCAATTTTTTAATTTCTGATTTATATGCACTTGAAATTTGTGGCGTACATAAGATGCATGTAGGGAAAATTTGAACCTCCTAGCTCATTTCGTTCGGCCGCTATCGTGCTTTCAACACACCGGGCGTGGGTAGATCGTCTTAGAATGTTACCACGACCCAAAATATATATACTTTATGGGGTCTCCGATGAATATTTCAAGGTGTTACAAACGGAATGACAAAATTAATATACCGCCATCCTTAGATGGAGTGTATAAAAAAGGTGAATATCCTTGAATATCGTAAAACTAGTTGCAACTGTTTCAGTTAGAATATAAATGTTCCGCCATTATCTTAAGCTTTATCATATACATATTTAACTACTTTTACTACAAAATATAATATGTTAATCTAACTAGAGGGAGGGCTATTTAAAATTTTAAATTTGAACTACCGATTACTTTGACTTTCAAAAGTAGAATAACATTAATTTCTATTTTCAGGTTTATGTTTGATATTTGCAAAATGGGAAGCTAAAGCTCGAACAAAATAGGCAAATGTCACCATGCCATTTGTAAATAAATTTGCATTCTATTGAATATAGATGCAAAATGGTCTTGAGCCAGGACAATATCCCAGTTCAAATCAAATATTGACTACAGACCAACAAAATACAAACGAAAAAACTAAAACAAATGAGCGTTGGCACGGCAGAAGTATTGCTGGGTAACTATGCCTGCATATACACATACTTACATATGCAACGCAATGAGATGCTTGTAAGATGGCATGTGTACTTTATTACTTGGTGCGATTTTTTAAACGCAAATTCGGCATGTGAGTTGTGCTTCTCGTTCGTTTGTGAGAATCATCTCCTTATAGAGGCCGGGTTTGATGTTGAAAAGTCGCTGCGAAGCCACTTGAAAAGACTTTTGACATGGTCGAAATCATGATCGTGGTAGTCTGCAGCCAAGTAATAAATGTCACCATGCAATTTGTAAATAAATTTGCATTCTATTGAATATAGATGCAAAATGGTCTTGAGCCAGGACAATATCCCAGTTCAAATCAAATATTGATATAAAAAAAAATAAGGAAATATTAAAAACTTGCTTCCCAAGTAAGGAGTCGATTCTTTAACGCGAACTATAAGAAATTTACGTGGAAAAAATTCGAGAAGAGATCGGCCTTCAGTTCAGTGTGTGCGAAGCCACTTGAAAAGGCTTTTGACATGGTCGAAATCATGATCGTGGTAGTCTACAGCCAAGTAATAAATGTCACCATGCAATTTGTAAATAAATTTGCATTCTATTGAATATAGATGCAAAATGGTCTTGAGCCAGGACAATATCCCACTTCAAATCAAATATTGATATAAAAAAAAAAATAAGGAAATATTAAAAACTTGCTTCCCAAGTAAGGAGTCGATTCTTTAACGCGAACTATAAGAAATTTACGTGGAAAAAATTCGAGAAGAGATCGGCCTTTAGTTCAGTGTGTGCGTCAATTTGTGTAAATTTGGATCGTTATTGGACAATCAAACCCGAGTACGTTCTCGTGCAGTGCCTTCAATCGAAAACATCGCAGCTGTAGCTGAGAATATCCAAGAACATCCATGATCATCAACTCGCCATCTTTCTCAGGAATTGAA